>JAZEWU010000029.1:3591258-3632585 GCA_036362915.1 Geotria australis | reverse complement strand
GTGCAGCGCTTTGTGACCCTCGGGTGAAAGGCGCTCTATAAAATGATATTATTATATTATTGGGTCAATTATTGTTATGATTAGTCCTGGGTAAATGATTGTCGTATTGCAATGCCACGGCGATGCGTAATCGTGAACCAGAGCTTGGCAGCCACCTGCGCCACCGCAGCCCCAGGGCCAGGCAAGCTGCACGGAGCGCGTGTGCTAGCCACCTTGCGGGAAACCATCGGTTCGGAGAGAGTTCCGATCGAACCAGCCGATGACAAATGACTAGAATTTAGGTTCTCCTGCACCACTATCATCCGCATCTTCTGCAGCATATGCTAGGCAAAATGATCCCTCACTTTACGTATAAAATAAACTGTTTGGGCACACAAAAGCTGGACGTAAGGCCTCTGTACAGCTGAATATAGTAACTTCCACAAAGACAAAGGATTCCCCTTTTAGGTGCTACTCACTAACAGTACTCGCTGTTAGTGAGTAGTGTTCGTGTTAGTGAATGGCGAAAGGGGGATCTTTGTGAAGGTTACTACGTTCATCTGTATTGAGTCCTTACGTCCAGATTTTTGCGTGCGCAAGACAGTTTACTGTATACGAAAAAGAGAGGAATAATTGTGCCCGGCATATGCTGCAGAAGATGCGGATCATTGTATGATGCAGGGTGGGCCCCAAATTATCGAGTCATTTGTCGGAGCGCCGGGTGTGAGTGGCCGAGACCATGGGGGGCTGGGGGGCTGTGGGGGGGCACCTTCTGCGCGCTGCTGTCGTTGAGACCGAGGTCGGCGGCCGTCAGCGTCCAGAAGAAGGAGGCCACCTGCAGGCTGCGCCGAGCCGAGCTTGCCAGCTGGCTCCATCCCGGATGCAGGAGTGGCAGCACGGAAGCATTGGGGCCGTAATCCATCCCGTCGGGGATGCTCTCCATAAGCGACGCGCTGCCGCACAAACATACAGGTCACACCCGCTCGTATAGCCTTAGCAGACTTTAGGGTCAAGTGCTGCTGCTGCTAGCGAGAACCTACGAAGGCCGGCGCGCTACACGAGGGGGGTGGGTGGCCAGAAGCACGCCCCGAAGGTCTTCGTCTTCCCAGTGGTGATGATTACAGTATACAGCAGCATGATTTTGGGAGGAAACCGGAGTGCCCGGCAAAACCCCACGCGGACACGGGGAGAACACGCAAACACAGGAACGCACCCCAGTCGGGACTCGAACCCGGATGTGCTTGCTGTGAGGTGGCAGCGCTACCCACTGTGCCACAGTGCCGCCCAGGGCTTTCAGTTATACTTATTATTTAACTGAGTCAGTGTAACAGTGCGATAGCGCGGTGGTAAAATGTGCGTTTCACAGACAGAATAGCCGACTGGCGACGGCTCGATTCCCGACTTGGGTGTCTTTTGTTTGTGGATTTTGTGTGTTCTGCCCAAATTCGGTGTGGGTTTACTCCGAGTTCTTCGGTTTCCTCCCATAATAGAAAAAACATATGTTTTTATTAATTAGCCGATGACATCATAATATAAAGGGTGCAGTGTCTGGCAATTGTTGGCAAAACAAGCGTGGCTGCTTTTCCCCTCCCCCCCCTCTCTATGTGGTTTCCTCGCGCCTCTGGGTCGTTCTCTCTCTTCGATATTTAATTTGTAAATACCACCTCAGGTGGCACAGTTTAGTGGCTGCATGGTTTTAGATGTGCCCAATTCATAGCGGATTGTGTCATAACCGTTTGAAAACGGGACAGGTGGCAACCTCCACCACGCCTCATTGCCTTTCCCGGCCCAAAAAAACCGAATCGATGATGACATGTACGTAAGCGAATAAGGCGACAAGTTTTTCCTGCATATTATTTCGATGCTGAGGAGAGAGCGACTCAGAGGTGCGAGGAAACCGGAGGGATCTGGGGCGAGGGGGAAGGCAGCCACGTCGTTAGCCGGCGCCAATATTTGCCGGACACTGGGTCCTATATATTATGATGGTATCGGCCAAATGTTGACTGTGTATTATTCAGTTGTGAGGGAAACCCGAAGAACACGGAGGAAACTCACGCAGAGCAGGAGGAGAACACGAAAAATCCGTGTAAAAAAAGATGACCAGAGGCGGGATTCGAACAACGGCAGGACGCATGTTTGCGTCTAGTGAGGCACACACACGTTACGACCGCTCCACCGCGACACACCGATTAGCCAAGAGTTTTCACGCACCAACATTCTGGGTTTTTGTTGTTTCCAGTTGCACCTGCAGTCCTCTCTGGATTAATCCCCCCCCCGCACACACACACACGCAGTACCTGCAGGAGTCATCACAAACAGCCCTGTCGTCTTCCAGCTCAGACTGGCCCTGGCTTTCTGAGTCCCAGAAGAGCGGCAGCAGCAGGAATGCTCCCACAAGCAGGAGGCCCACTACCAGGAGGAACGTCATCAGCCATCGCTTTTCTTTCTTCTTCCTCTGCACAATGCGACAGAGCGATAGAGGGAGTAGAATCACGCTTTACCAGAGGCAACGTCACGCTCCTCCCGTGTCGGCATACAAAACAAGCAGACGATGGCCTCCTCCGCGTTTTCGTCTCTCGCCACTTAAAAGTGACAATATTTCTCACAAAGCTCGTCTGCCGCGCGCCCCTTGTGTGAGCGCGCATGGACTACGTTGACTGAGTGCACACGCATTGGCGCCTTTCTGTGTGCAGTTTGCATGTTTCCTCCCACAGTCCAAAGACATGCTGCTGCCTAGGTTAATTATCCTGCTGACTAAATTTCCCCCGGTGCCCTGTGATGGCCTGACGTCCCAGTCTGCCGGGATAGGGTCCGGCGCACCGCGACCCTGTACAGGATTAAGCGGATTCTGAAAATGGATGGATGGATAACTCTGGACTAGTTTCGACTTCTTCTTCTTCTCTGCGATTCTTCGAAGCACGACGGTCAGCCTCTGTCGCATCAACAGTCAGGCCTGCTCGACTCAATTCTGGTTGTTTTGGTTATATTAAAGACACAGACTTCCTCTTTACGATATGGGTCCTAGTTCGCCTCAAAATTATACAACACATACCTAAAATACTCGAGATCGTTAACATACAGAATGTTTGGACACGTTCTGTGACTGAGCATCGACACCTAACACGGCATACACAAACACATTAAATTATCGCCACAGTGTTCGTATAAGCCGAATGCAAAGTCAAGGACAGATGTGATATTTAGTAACAGCGTGCTTACAATATTGACAGAGTTACGCGGTGCATTTGCGGAGACAGCTATGAATACGATGTAGTGGTGCATGTGAAATTCCACACCCCAGATTTAATTGAATAATGTATTTTGATAATGGTATTATGCTATATATAAACTACAAAACATTGCTTCAACACTCTACCACAGTTAATAACATTTGATGGAAGTATTTTCAGTGCAGAACAAAACGGACATTGTACTGATGTGGGTTTTCACGGCTCGATTCATGATGGTTGGCTATTCAGAGCTGTTCTTTCGGGATAGCCGTGTCGAGCGATCTCCATCTCTCCCTCGCGACGTTTCGCCTCCCACGCCTGATGATGCCTCCAACGTGGGAGGCGAAACGTCGCGGGGGATGAGATGGAGATCGCGCGACACGGCTAACTCGAAAGAACCGCTCTTTAAAGGAACCATCAAAACGGACATTGCAATTGTCACATTAACCGCTTAAGGAGGGCGTCGTGTAGCCTTCGAATTGTTTAAACTGACGCGAAACAGAAAACGTAATGGTATCGCGTTTGAGGCTGAGCCACTTACCACTAGGGCAACACGACAGCAAAGGTGAGGGTTTGTTAGAAATTACACGACGGTTACCTGTCTCCTCGTGTTGCACGGCACATGCATGTACATCTTGTGGTCACAGAGCTCATACATGATCTCGTCCTTCATTTAAACTTCCGAAGATAAGTCGAACACCCCTCGAGAGAGGCGCGAATAAACTATTCAGCCAAAACGGGCATACCGCCTAATATGCGCGTCAGCGGTGCACACACTGAGTGGCGCTGCTTCATTAGCCTGCTACTGCTGCCGCCTTTTAAACAACGGACTCCCAGGAATGGTGGTGGGTGGGTGTGCGTGTAACTGAGCGGGGCTTGCGTCGCTCAGGGGAGTGTTGATAGGAGGGGACGGAGGGGAGGAGAGGCGGCAGCAGCGGGGTTGGGTTGTGAGGGGACGGCGAGACGGGTCGTGCTGGGGCGTGCGGGGGGGGGGAGCTGGCCGGCAGCACGGCCCGCCGGCTGTTGTGCTGGCTGCCAGCAAAGGCCGCCACACGCACGGCCCCAGCTGCGTGTCCATGAGGTGGCAGGGCGCGCTGCATAGTTACAATGGACGTGTTGCACGGCGGCGGGGGGTATCTCGGAACGGCGGGTGATGTGCTTGACCGGAAGCCGTCTGCGTCCGTCAATCTTTACATTTAGAAAAAGCAAATGTACACGTGGACTTTTGTACACGTGGACTTGTAAGTGAAGGTGCAACGAGGGAGGGAGGCAGGGAGGGTGGGCAGGGTTCGGTCCAAGGAACGTGCTGGTTGCGAGTCTTCAATAAATCACAGTTGGTGGGTTTATGAGATTGTTTACAGACACAGGGTCCGCAGAGCGGCCCTGTGACTCTGTGGGTCAAATTCGGGTTCATCTGAGTTAGTTTTTTTTACTGTTCAGTCTCCTAACAACATCTCGGGAAGAAACCAGACTCCAGCTCTGGACGGAAAAGCTTGAGAGTGACCCTCCTCCAACTGGCATGGGAATGCCCAATGCTGAAGACCTCCCTCCTGGCTCAGAAGCACCGTGGATTCAGTGGAAGACACTCAACCGCCTGAGAACTAGAACGGGACGATCAAAAGCTGCTTTGGTCAGATGGGGCTACAAAACCGGCCCAACCACCTGTGAATGTGGAGAAGCAGACCATACAATGGAGCACTGCCTTGTCTGCGCTCTACTACCCAACCTCTACAGCTCAAAAGACCTTGCAGAGTTCAATAAAAGTGCAAATAACTGTGTAAAGAAATGGGAAAATGTCATATAACCATCACACTTCGAAGAATCGAAAAGAAGAAGAAGTCTCCTCCCCAGGGACGCGCCCTGTCAGCTGACCTGAGGAGGCGCAAAGAGGTCAGGATCGGGGAGTGGCGATTCATCACTCGCCAACTAAACATTTGGTGCCACTGCGTTGACAGTGGTGCACGCGCACAAATAACAAACAAACTGAACACATTCGTCAAATAACACTGGGTGGCCTTAAAAGGAAAAGTATATCAAGTGCGACAAGCGTCGCTCCTTGTTTCATTTGCTCCGTAAGGCAATGTTATTGGCGAGTGCTTTGAGGTTATCACGATGTAGATTTGGAATAAAGTAATGTGTGAACATCTGTTAAAATGACATGGGTGGCATGGTGGTGCAGTGAGCAGCAATAAGGGTCTGGGTTCGATTCCCGGCTCAGGTGCCTCCCCATGTACGCATGGGCACTCCGGTTTCCTCCCACAGTCCAAATACATGCTGCTGCATAGATTAATTGGCCTGCGGACTAAATTGCCCCCGATGCCCTGCGATCGACTGGCGTCCTATTCTGGGTATAGCCCTGCCTTGCGCCCTGTGTCTGCCGGGATAGGCTCCGGCTTACCGCTACCCTGTATTGGATTAAGCAGTTTCAGAAAATGACTGACTGACTGAATAGCGGGCACCGTGTGCGCAGTTTTGTGGCGACACAATACGAAAAGCGACTTCAAAGGCGACACACGCGACTCAGACCGGCGATGGAAAACATCCGCTCCTCGATGATGGGTAATTGCGAGATTAAGTTCGCAAGCAGCGCATTGTCAATGATCCAAAGCACCCGGGCCTGTCCTGCTCAATACGTCCGTCCACGGTGCCAAAAACAACAGAGCTTGGATACCTGCTCCAAGAATTTCAACACACACACGATTATTAGCCCATCGCTGTTTAAACCAGAGACGACATTCAGGGGAACATTCTGAACCCACAAAGTACTCTCACGCCGCACGTGTGTTTTTTGTTGAATGGCCCAAAGAAGTGAGCATCGCTACTTGTTCGTACCGCGTGTTGTTCAGCACGATGCTGCACGAGCCGGGAGCTTCTTCCAGCCCGCTCAGCGAAACGTCGGACAACCGCTGAACAACACGAGCCGCAACCCCAGATTGAAAAACATCGCACAGCGACAGAGCACAACCGTGACAAATCCCGTCTTCGTCCGAGCTCATCTCCCTTGATGGGGCCCTGAGCTAGTGGGAGAAATTCCACACGTCCACTCGAGTGCGAGTCTCCGTAACCTGCCCTCTTACACCCCCTCACACCCACGTTCAAGTCTAATCTCGCCAGCTACTGACGCTCAATGGCACCAGCCATGATCTATTCACTGCTGGCTGCAGGCCAGCCGCAACTATCGCGCATCGCTCACAGCCTCTCGAGGCACTAATCCACCGAGCAGCTGCGCTCGAGCGATTTCATAGCTCCATCTCCGCAACGAAAGCCCTCTCGGGTTCAATCTCCCCGTTTGAGACACTGGCCCTGATGATGCTTCCAACGTGGGAGGCGAAACGTCGGGAGAGAGAGCACTCGACACGGCTATCCAGAAAGAACAGCTGTGAAGAGCAACCATCACAAATGGAACCGTGAAAACCTACATCAGTCCACTGGCCCATTGTTAACACGTCCACGCAGGGAGTATGAACTAATGACCTGAGGATAACATCGAGAGGCCAGAGTGGATAAGGGTTGGAGACTACACCCTGGCCACATCTCTACGTGCCATAAAGAGGAGCCATTAATAATAATAATAATCTACTTTTGTAACGCGCGCATTTTCTCCGGGCGCGTTGCACCCTTTCATTCGGAGGCGCGGAGCCCTGCTCAGTCGGTTTGTTGTTGTGTTTTGACGAATCACTTGGGTCATTCATTATCAGTCCCCCTTTAATCCTGTACAGGCTCGCGGTGATCCGGAGCCTATCCGCGCTGAGCCGGAGGTACACGGCAGGGCTATACCCAGGATAGGACGCCAGTTTATCGGGGGCAATTTAGTCAAGCCTAGGAAGCATATCTTTGGTCCGTGGGATGAAACCGAAGTCCCGTACCCGGCGACAAGCCACGCGGACACAGGGAGAACATGCAAACTCCACACCCGATCCGGTATTCTAATCCGGGCCCCTCTTGCTGTGAGGCGGCAGCGCTACAGGGAGAACATGCAAACTCAATAAATGTACCCGAGCCGCGAATCGAACCAGGGATCGAACTCGGGGCCTTTTTGCTGTGAGGCGGCAGCGCTACTCACTGCGCCACTGTGCCGCGCGAACGTGGTGAGCTGTTTGAATGTTTGTGCTTGTGAACCACTGCCAATGCAGTAGCAGCAGCTTCTCCGATTAATGTGAATTACAAGTCCGGTGTGATGACCCATTGTGGCCTGGCAGCACCCCCACATGATGCAAGCACACAAATGACACTGCGAACACTACAGGCCATGCAGAGTGCAGTCGAGTAACCGCCAATGTTTTCTGGCCTTTGAAGTGTAACGTCAATGGGATGCAGCAAGTACAAATCATGCTGAAAAACACGCATCATTTAGTACAAATGTGTTTGTTGGTGAAGCTCCGACTGCAAATTCCAAGGTGCAATCTGAAGACATTCATTGCCGCATCTTCGTCTGTAAGGGCAACCGATCGTTTGAATAGCGAAGCATATAAAGAATATGTGCTTTCAAGCAGACGCTTTTCCTCTGCTGGATGATGGCCTCCCCAATCTGCCGCCCATCTCTCATCCATCCAATGTCAGAAACCGCTTAATCCTGTACAGGATCGCGGTGAACCAGAGCCTATCTCGGCAGACGCAGGGCTATACCACGGATGGGACGCCAGTCCATCACAGGGCACTGGGGGCAATTTAGTCCACAGGCCAATTAACCTATGCAGCAGCATGTCTTTGGACTGTGGGAGGAAACCGGCGTGCCCGGTGAAAACCCACGTGAAGACGGGGAGACCATGCAAACTCCATACAGAAAGGCACCCGAGCCGGGACTCGAACCCCTGGAATTTTTGCTGTGAGGCGGCAGCGCAACTCACCTGCGCCACTTATTGAACAAAAACTGACAATTGATGAAAAGGCATTAAATACATAGTCCTGTAACGTATATTTTGATGGAGCGACCCAACATTTAGATGAAGTTCTGTCTTGTTAACCAGCAGCAAAATTTAGCCAGCAGTATTTAGCGGTTTCTGACAATGAACAATGATGACCATCAGCCGTGTCTCTCTCACCCGTCCGCTTCACGGAGGAGGCCACTGCATCCAAGGACTTTCAGCAACAGCAGTCCTCCACTGTTAGCGATCATCATCATGATCATCAAAGACCATTTTGTGCCTGATGTTTCCATATCAGTCCTCTCCATGCCGGTGGCAACCATCAGCAGGCCCACTGCAAGGTAAATATTCCTGGAAATCTTCACGTAGGTGAATCTAAAGTTCATCATCACAGGATCGTGAATCGTACCTTTGTTTTCCCCCCATGGAAAATAGTTACGACTGTCTGCTTACACTGGAAAGGACGGCACGCTTGTCTGACCTTAATGATCCATTGATTGTTGTTTATTTTTACGAGCACATTGCCAAATACAGAGGGATGGAAATGAAGGTTGTTATTGTTGCAGCTGTGCATACCAGCATTGTCACAATGCGGGCAGTGGTCGGGAAGCGCTCCTCCAGCAAAGCCACGCAGCGTTCGGATGGGCCTGGGAAAATATTCAAGAGCCGCGGTGTTATCGTTATAGCACACCCATCGCCACGGTATTTTAAATTTTCACTTAAAATACAACATTTTAAATGAAATGTCACAACTGTAGAGGGTGGACCCACAACTGCCAAATCACCAAATGATTAAAACGTGTTAGACTCTAAAAGGAGCAACACCTATGCACCGACGTTAGTTATGTCCAAACCTCTCTTGCTCTTATTGCTTGCAAGGAGGGCAATAAGAGTCCTGATCTGGAAGGTGTTTATGGGAAACTTCCACGATTTTTAAATAACTCAACTCCGTATGTCTACACCTCAGCTTCCGCATTCACTGCACACACTTCCCGATTTTGGCACATTTTTAGAAGCAGCATCCTTGAGCCTGAAACTAAAAAAGGAGAAGCACCGACGTGGCGCACCCAGTATAGAGGAAGAACGAGGTTGTTTTCAAGACAAATAATGACAATTTTAAAAGATGTAGGTTTTCACGGCTCGACGGCTATCCATAAAGAGCAACCATCACGAATCAAGCGGTGAAAACCTACATCAATAATGTATGTATTTATTCATAAGGGGTGCGAGAACACATGTTGGGGTGCAGGCTGCAGTAAAAGGTTATGGAACCAATGCTTTAGAGGTTCTCAGTGAAGCTGGAGCCTATCACGGCAAACACAGGGTGCAAGGCAGGGCTACACCCCGGTTAGTCATCGCAGCGCACCGGAAGAAATTTAGTCAGGTCAATTAACCTAGACAGCATGTCTTTAGACTATGGTAGTAAAACGAAGTACACAGCCAAAACTGACATGTACATGGAGAGAAGACGCAAAGTCCATACAAAAAGCACCCGAGACAGGAATCGAACCCAAGTGTCTTGCTGTGAGGCGGCAGCACTACTCAGTGCGCCACCATGCGGCCCTTATCTGTTTACTCGCAATTATTTCCAGATTCCAGACCAGACACTGTATTTCACTTGTTCCAAACAAAACATATTGCTGTCTAACATTGATGGCAAATCTTTATCCTCGTATTAACAAGCTCTATATTAGGGCTGACCAGGAATATCATTGTCTGCGCATGTAAATGTAAATATCCTTGTATGTGTAAGATGGAGCACTTTCTATTATGATGCCAAGGAAATAAAAATGCCAGATAGCCAATGAGTTAGTAAACATTGTAACCATGCCCTGTTACGAAGGCCTTATGCCCAAATTATTGGCTTTTGTTGGGTTTTCTCATTGTCAAACTCCCTTTTATTTAGATAATATCAGATGCACAACTTTCACGGGAATGTTGAGAAGGTTATGCTTTATTAAGATCAAAAAGCACAACAGCACAAAACACAATGCCCTATGCTGTTCGGCACGCAAACGTGGGTCTAACAAAATTCAAGGACATTAAAATCCAGTTATAATAAAATAACGGAAAAATGTAACAACTAATTCGCAATATGGCATGTTTTCAAATAACCTGTAAAAAAAAACGATCAGAAGCCACTGGACCTTGCCCGCAGGCGACTTAATAAATACTTGAAGCTTTGCTGTCTAATTACAAAGTATTAAAAAAATAAACAGCACAATGACACACAAACATTGCAAATGTAAAAACAGACAGTATACAGAATTTAGTAATCGCTTCTTGATAATTAGCACAAGACACGGGATGTCACCAGAGCAATCTAGCTGCGGGGCTCGGACGCGGCAAACACGGAATCGCGTCTTGTTTTCCTTCTGTGGAAAACCCTTTCCTCCTCTTCCTCATCTCCTACACAATTAATTTGGCAAACATCCTCAAAGGATCAGCGTACATCTTACCGACAGCAATGGAGCATTAATTACGCAGACAAGCACATCACGAAAGGACCTAATGTGATAAACAACGTAAATGTCACTTAACCGCAACTTACTTAAGTACACGTTATTATATAGTAAATACAAGTTCGTTACGTCTTGATAGTAAAAAGTATGAACGCTCGAAATGACGCCAGAGTATACGCTGTTAACGGAACGCAGCGAGTTAAAACAAGAACCAACTTCTGGCATCTCTTAGTGTCAAATAATTTTTCATTTCAATTCCCTTCTACAGCTTGTTTGCTAAAGTCAGATCTTCATGTACCTATTTGCAAAGCGTGGATTAGCTGCAAGAAGCAATACATACATGAAATGCCTGCCTCCCCAAATAAGAAAAACATATTTTGTAAAGCTAGGTACCCTGTTGCTTTGCAATATAAAAACAACACTACTGCTATAGGGAAGTGAAAGGAAGCATTTTGATACAAGTTATTTTTAAGAGTATAAATGTCCTGGGTTTTAAGTTCCTGACACAAAAACATAGTTGTAGCTTCTTCCCCACTACTGCGTATTGTGTTTTAGAGGACCCATACTAAGGAACTAGCCACTCAGACAGCAATGCATGTTCTGACGGAAGCCTCTATCCTGCTGCCTACTGATAGGAAATGTTCAAACCACAAGTGAAACTCATTCCGGTGTAGTTGCACTCTACACAGCAGAATGCTCCACACAAGTGGGCACAAAGCAGAGCCAGGCAATGCTCGATGGGAACACATTCCCCTGAATTCCTGTTCCACGTTTTCACAAAACGTTGTTAAACTGTGGAAGGGGTTCAGTTGTATTTTTTGCAAACTATGCTGCTATTGTTATGGTATCATAGACAATCCGCCAGTGGTGGAATGCATCCGCAAATGCATGCACGTGTACATATATACATAGTTTCGCCTGTATCCGCTTTTCAAACTCTCTATGTGAGTTAAGCTGTAGGTCCCGATTTACGTAGATCCATTCGGAACACAGTTACAACAATGCCGCTAATTCCAAAATGGTCCCACAAATTACGACCATTTATATAACATGTGAAATCGTTTCACGCGACCCATGCGTGCGCCCATATGCGTGCGTGTCATGGATTGGTGTCAAATTGGCCGGTGTTGTGTGGGAATGCGATTACAAGCTGGCGCGGCCACGCGCCCGCACCTGCCTTGGGATCTGTTGCAAGTGCACAGAAGAAACGAACGCGCGTTCTGGCCATTTCGTCCACAAAAATGTACCGATAGAAAGCCATGCGGCCGGGTGGACGTCACCTCGTGGAAAGTTTCCAATGCCAGATGGTTCCACTGAGGACGATTTCACCTAACACGTTAATTGGGGCCCTTCGTGTGTTGTAATTCTGTAAAACTAGCGCCGGACAGCGCGGTACTTCTCGTGAAAAAGTGAGGCTAGTTTTTAAACTCAACCACCGCATAGACAGTCTTTTTGTTTTATGCTTTACTTACTCTTCTTTGCTAACAGACCGTCACCGTTTGAGCTCGCTGAGTGGCACCATTTTTCAAGTGTCACGTGCAATGTAAATTCTTGGCAAAAAGATATCAAGCGTAACCCCACACGCATGGGAGTAGAGGCTAAAAATAGCCTCAATACCTGGAATAGTAACTAAACAGTCCAAATTAACCTACCACAAGATACAAAGATGTACTCAGTGAAACGTTACAATAAAACACCCCTATACATTGTTTCCATGGCATCAACGTTCTGCATTCGGTCGTCTTCTCTCTCTGCCTTTAACCATGGCACCTTTCCGTACGAGATTGTGAATGCCACGTCTCATGACCCGCTGATATGACCAAACAGATGAAATGTCATGTATTTCAGTGTCCGTGAGCTAGCCTTCATCCATTTCAGTACAACACTTAATATTTTAACAATCTTCGTGAATTGGTTTCATGCCCAGTGTAGGAATATAGATTAGTCTTCTAAAGCACATCTTTTCAATGTGTGTATCTTATTTTGTATTTTTGTTGATTGTCCATGACTCCATAATGGCAACATCACCTATGTGTAGTCTATGTGGTGGCGATCTAGAAACCCCTATCTAGATAGCCCTAGATGATGCCACGTTTAGAGGGAGTTGTGATTGCTTCAGCGATGACTTATTCATTGGATTATGATTATCAGCTGTTATTGTGGAATTGAGATACTTTAATTATGGCAACATCTTAAAGATTGTGATGTCGCACCACGAACTGTTTGCTATTAATCATTGCTTACCCTTTACCAAGCTTTCCTCATTTGGGCAAACACTTTCATCCTGAATGCACTTTGATATTTAAACATGTGCTTTGATGATTTTCAGCTCTTCCTCTGTTCCACCCTGTCATACAGATCAGGGGTTCTCAATCTTTTGCATCTCAAGGCCCACTTTGTGCCACCTGGGTGTGGTCTCTACGGACCACTAGGTGGCGCTTGGGGCCCACTGATGGGTTGCGACCCACCGGTTGAAAATGGTGGATATAGATAAGTCTTCTAAAGCACATACTTCTGTTGTAGTTGACCTATCGCCTATAGCTTGTTTAGTAAAGAAGATAAATGTATTTAATGTTCTCTTTTCAACCAGAGCTCATTAATTTTACGCTATTTTATCCACATTAAGGACTCAACTAATGTAATGTGACCAGTTACGACAGATGCATTGCATGTTAAGCTTTCCCCTTCAAAGACCCGGCATACATATAATAGCCAATAACATTGTCGCATGTTGTTTTGCAGATGATAACAGAGGGATGAGAGGTGATGCAAGGGTCCGCACAGTGGACCCGGTGACTTAACTTTAATTGCCAGCAACGTTAAGGGAAGTGGCGAGATATCCAAACCAGTGTCCCTGGGCCTTTCCCCCCCCTTCACAAACCCGCACGGATCAACATGGTCAAGTATGTACAAACAGCCCCCCATAGTTAACATGGCATGGGGGGGAGGATTGGCAATGCGCTGTACACGATAATTGTCATATTCCTTACAAGTGCTATCTAAGTACTTTTATAGTCTTTCAGTCTTCGCTAGTCACACACAAATGGTTTGTGAAAACACACGTTCACGTTTGCAAATAAACCATAACCATCGACTTGTCATTGTAATGTGGCTGCAAAATTGTCTGGAGTCCTCGAACTCCACATATAATCATCAGCTAAGACATAACAGATCTTATGTTAAGATTTTCCAATTAGATAAGCGACAATGAATTTTCTCATCTAATTAAGACTTTCACTTCGTACCGTCATTTTCTCAGTCAAACACAAGATTAATTTATCTTGCTTATCATTCTGTGCTGAAACGTGTCCTTTTTGTGACCCAGGCTTGAGAACGTTATGCTGGTTCAGTCGTCTGTGCTCTACTACCGAACCTCTGCAGCTCAAAAGACCTTGCGGAGTTCAATGAAAATGCAAGGGGCTGTGTAAGAAAATGGGAAACTGTAATTTGACCATTGCGCTGCTTCGAAGAATCGCTAAGAAGAAGAAGCCGTCTTCATTATTAAACAATACAATCTAGGACTTGTATTACAGAAAATGAAAAAAAAAAACTAAAGTTACCAATTCTGCAATCTCATACTAAGTATGGCTTTAAAATAAACACTGATTATTTAAATGGTTTCATTAGAATAAACAAAAACAATGCAATTGACACTTCAAGACTTTTGGTTGTAATAAAATAACAAGTTTAAAGATACTAGAAACAAATATGGCTTATTTCACATCTTTCCAAAATTGTCAATCTCCCATGAAAAATAAGTTATTTTTTAATCTCTTTGAACTACATTGTACAGGTTTAAATTTGTTGTATTAAGTTATGCGTTGTAAAAGGAAAAATCTTGAGTTACTAAATTCTGTTTTCCTTTGGAAAAAAATACAATAAAATGTCCTGGCCAATGTTAAGCTCCCCAGATGTCTGTTACTCACGAAAGAGGTATTTCATAAAGTATAGAAAAATGACCATAAAAACATTGGTATTGTCTTGCGTGCAGCCGACAAACTTGGCTCAAGGCTACCAGATACTCATGAATGTTATGAATATTGTTTTGGGATTGGCTGTCAAAAACAAGAGTCAGTGCCTCGTTGCTCAAAATGAGCAGCAGAGTGACGCTTATCTTCGTAGGTGGCCCTGAGCCAGTGGTGGAAACGTTTACTCTCCCATGGCAGATGCCAACAGAGTTTCGACGTAGGCCACCCACTGTTGGTTTCCCACAGGTTGGTACGCATTCTATCGACCCGAGTGATGATCGGCTAATCTGACCAAAACATTCGATGCTAATGTGCATCCTTCCCATTGTGAGTCGAGGACTACTCCTGCAGTGCCATTCGACCTACCGGTGTGATAATAGGCTATTGTATTCTGGGGATTACGACGTGCTTTTTTCACCCCCAATAAACGAAGACGAAAGTTGGCAGTCCGTCTTATAATCCAATCGGTGTGTGTAATCAGATTTATATAACTTTATTCATAGTGGGAACAAGTTTGGGCTGCAGTTTACTTTCCTAAGCGGCGTCCTATAATCCAGAGAATACGGTGAAACAAAATATCCTCCGCGCATCTCCTCGCACAAGTCTGTGTCTGGTGCTACTCGTCTCCCGTGGTGGCCCTGAATTAGCGGGTCCAATTCTACATAAGGTGTGGGCCGTTCTCGCTGAAGAACACATTTTAAGTGCAAAAGAAAACTCAACAGACTATGGATATACATCGCAACTATTGCTGTGGTATTTAATGGCTAGCTACTTAATAAGATTGCAACGAAAGAAAACAAAGTCGGACTGACAACACTTAGGAACCATGTATAAAAATAAATAATATATATAAAAGACAGAAGATGTAACTTGACTCGACATTGAGGAATTGAAGGAAATAAACAACAATGATCTTGGAACTCGTTCGTTAGAAAGCTGATGCTCATCATTAAGCAAAAAAATATAAATAATAGGTGGTCATTACTACAGCATGGGAACAAAGATGCAATGTATAACCTGAATTGGATGCCTGTTTTGACATATGCGTGGTGGCCAGTGGACAGTCTTAACATTGCCAAAAACACGTTCCACTAGCAAGTTGATGCATCTCGACAGGTTTTTGCACAAAACGCATGTTTCAACTGGCATCCAACGCCATGGCACGGCGATTACCTAAGATTTCCGTCCGAGCGTGCTCTTAATAAGGCCTGAAAATGTTTTGTCTCTTCATCTACTCAATGCTACTTTTTTAGGCATGACTTTTCACTTCGTAACTACTCAAGTCCGTACGACATACACACGCTAGCTACGTAATCACACCGACTTCCAAAAACATTTCGTAATTCGACAAACCAAACGATGTTACAAAAGAGAGGAGCTAAGCGGAGGTGACCCACGCTCCTACAGTTGGACAGCCGATGGCGAGCAATCGTACGCTATTAGCGGCGACGCACTCAGCCCTGCGAGCTCTTGCCGTCTCCTCCGGCGACGCTCGTACGAGCAAAGTGCGAGCCGGCCTCTGATTCTAAACCGTCGGTGCTCTCCGCGTCCACGGACACGCTGAGCAGGGACAGCCGCGGGCTCTGCTGCCCGGCAGAGGACGCCGTGACGGCGCCGTGGCCCAGCGAAAAGCTCGCCTGGCTCACGGTCGCCGTCGTAGAGAGACACGCCACCGCGTGGCCCAGGAACGGGATTTGAGAGCCGTGCGGCGCCGGCATCGGGGTTAGGGATCCGGCCGGGCTCGGCTGCGACGCCACGAGGCCCAGAGCCTGCGTCGTGTAGCCGCACGTGACCCTCGCTGGGGTGGAGGCAGTCACCGGTGGAATCAGGGCCCCCACTGACTCCAGCACTCGGTCAGGATCAATGATGAAGTTGATCACTGCAACGACAACGCGACACGGCAGATGATGTCTAGTTAATTACTACAGCAACCGTCAAAAAGTCCTCAAAGGACGTTTGTGACATTAGCTCATAAGGTTAATTTGTATTAAACTTAAGTGTCTGCTAACAATCGTTACTGACTTGAACATCGACACAAGCGCCGCATACATCCTGTGGAGAACACTCAGTTGAGGCGGGCATTTAGCCAGATACTCTCGTCTGGATGTGAGCTGCTGTGTTGCAGTGCTGCAGATGCACTAACTCAACACTATTCTACACAACTAAATACTTACTGTCAGTGTAGTATAAAGCATTACACAAAAACAGCGCAGTTACATTAAGTCCTCCAATGTATGCAAATGCATCGATCTTATTCAGAGCAACAGGTCTCTAATAAGATTCGAGACCGAATGCCAAAAATGAATCTATTGTTTTTCGTGTCAAAGCTTCTGCCAAAAGCTATACAAAATTGTCCCAACTATTTCGCCAGAAATAATATTAAATATGTAATTCACTGCCGCCTGCGATAGGCTGGAAACACATATTTTGGCCTTGCCTTGACATAAAAGAATGCGCGTACAAATGGGTGCATGAATGACGCCAACTGGAACACACCAATGGGTCGCTTACAATTACGCGTTATTCAGTTAGGTTATAGAATAGCCTAAACATGATTCACAGGATGTCCATTCCTTGTTAATTGGCATGATGCAATACCCTGGGCAGAGACATTTGACCAAACTTCCAGACAGCAATCTCCACACGCACATCTACGCAAGCAAATACCCACGTCAGCACACAGAGCACTTGTGGTGTCACGAGATCCTGAACTATTGCCACAGCCTTAATTATTACTTCAAGGTTTTGAGGACACGCACAAAGAATACTGCTCTAAATGTACTGATGCAGGTTTTCACGGCTCAATTTATGAGAATTGCTCTCCATACTCTAAATGATACAATATCCTTAGTAGTTTTAAAAGAAAGTTACATTATCCTATATTCTTGCATTAAGCTGACCATCGTGCTTCGAAGAATCGCATAGATAGACCGCATGATGTGGGTGTTTTTTTGTTATTGTTAAAAACTGTAAAGTAAAAAAATGCTTAATTTGGCACAAGTCAGCTATTTTGAAATACATAAATGACAGCAATACATTTTCCTGCCGTTTTTAATTTGTAGCACCAGCAGAACCTTCGGACAGGGGGAGAACATGCAAACTCCACACAGCAAAGCACCCGAGCCGGGATTCAAACCTGGGATCTTCTTGCTGTAAGGCGGCAGCACTACTCACCGCGCCACCGTGCCGCCCAGTACCAAATGTATCAGATATAGCTTTTATATCAAACTTAGGGCTACAAGATATCTATTGCAATTTACACACATTGTCAGACATCTATAGTATAATTTTGTTATTTCAGGCCCCAGGCAGAGGAAATAGGCATTGGTTAATTGCATCAGTTATGACATGTGATATGTTTGCACATTTACAGGGAACACTTTACGAGGTAAATTATCCCTTAAATATTTATCTTCGAGCTGTCGCCAGATTTTACTCACTTAGTTCACACAAACCCGAGTGAGAAATCACATTAACCATGCAACCTAGTTTCCAGAGGTACACAGGGGTTTTGTCTAAGAACGATTCCTTAACACAGCAGCATTTGGTGGCATGGGAAATATGTTGAGCACTGTTACTGGTGAAAACTAATACAAGAGGTGCCCTATGAATTAATTACTATAAATACAATTTAAAGTACTATGTGCTTGAGTATAAGTCCATCTTTTGTTAAAAGTTTAGCTGATTCCTAATATAAAATGAAGAATAATTAATTATTTACCTAGGAAAACCACACTGAGCCCAAAGCAAAGAGTCGTTTTCAGGAGAGCTATGCATTGGCGATTTTGTCGGAACTACATTACAGTATTACAATCATATAAGTGTAAGCTTCCTGCATTTCATCAATACAGCATAACACTGCATGCATACAAGGTGAATGGATCATGGTGCGTGCATTGTGAGATAGGATTTTGAGCTCATGTCTGGCTTAAGCGAATCATCCTCTGGATTCCTTAGAGGAGTTTCGTACCTCTCACAGTGGCGTCAGCGAGACCACCAACCACAACGATGCCTGTAACATGCCTTCCATGCAGTATACTTTACACATTGGCTGGTGGGTGTGCATAACTGTGCTATATAAAGATGAACCCTTCTACAATATCCAGTGGACACATGAGTGAACAAGTGTGAATGCCTGACAACCCCTTAAAAGATAAGGTATTTTGTAAAACGGTTTCCAAACCAATAATCTAAAACATGCTCATTCGTTGAATACTGCATTTACTGAAAGGTGTTTGGTTATGTTACAAGACAGCCCTTCTTTCTTGGAACTCCTGTAAAAACAAACTTCGTTTTATCAGATTGAAAATACTCCACTCGTAAACATATTTCTGACGAGCATAGAGCCAGACTTACCAATGTACTACCCCAATCGAGTTGAAGTAATGTGTAAGGACAAATATCACCACATGCCATTGACACTGCTTTATATTTGTGTATACGGTTCATATTTATAATAATAATAGCATTTATATAGCGCCTTTCACCCGAGGGTCACAAAGCGCTGCACAAGGGCCGCGGAGAGAACGGCATGTCCCTTCAAATATCAATAATTTTACCCTCGTGTCTGCTGGAAAAGGCCAATGTCGCAAAATATTGGGTTGTACTGGACAGGGTTCTGTTGTGAAGCATGCAATCGATAAAAGTGGTGAGTTTTACTTGTACACGTGTAGGTTCCTTGAACATGCAGTGCACGATTCGGTAACATTTGTTTGATGTTAATGTTGTTTATGATATTACTTTGCGATAAAGCTGGTAATATAGTGTTGGGACAGACACAAGCATAATCCCACCAGGGTCAAAATTGTAAAACTACTTTCATAGCAAGTCAACAATAGGTTTCCTATGGAAACTCATTCCTGCGGCAATCGGAAAATGTAATGTTTATCAACGTGTCAAGACTGCCCAAAGCAATCACTATTACTCATAGCTAATTTGAGTATATAAATACACACTTGGGTATTTTTTATAAATAATATTTTCATATCCATAATGCTTACCTTGTTAAATGAAGCTCATATCTGTCCATCATTGATAATGACATTTCAATTAACTGAAAGTTCTTAAATTTTCAATGAGCTGAAATATATTATAATCTTAACTAGTCGACTTATGGCAAAGTGCACGGGACGCAGCATGTACTAGTGTCCCACATGTGTACATGCTAGTGAGATGTGAAGGATTTTGCTGCATAGCTCTCTCATGTGTTTGCGTTTTACCGCAACGTGTTTGGCATGTCCGACATTTGACTCCATGTGCCGAGAGCTTCTTCAGCAAGTGGATCGAGCAGCTCGTGTCAGTAAAGAGGCTGGTCCTGAAGAAGCTCCCAATACGTGGAATTAAATATTAGACATCATGTCAAACAACCCTGAAAAGGGGTTTGTGTTTAGACACGTAACATTACGCCAATAGTTAGAAACGTAACAATATGCCTTTACGTGGACAAAGTGGGCTTTAGCCCCCCATTGGTCTCGTGCTGTCACAGGCCAACATAATAACCAGGCTTGCAAAGATTCACTCCACTCCTTCATGATTCAAGTAACTCTCCTGGTTTTCAGTCACAATTCAAGTCAAACACAGCGAGCCGTTGTGTGTGTTTCACACTTCAATCTGGATACACATGGGTAAAATCAAACTGGCCCTTTCCGTGTTTTACCATGAAACTCAACACACCAAATAAAACATTACGATTAAGCAAGCACATTGAGACTTAGTCCTTGGTGGCCAACAGCGATTTAGTTCTGAACGCTAGTGTAAACACTATTAACTCAGTCACGTCAGAGCTTCTGTAAGGAGGGTAAATGGAGTCCATATAACCACTTCCTGGGCTTAGGGCTCCTCATGCTGGTAGTGTGTGGCATTGCCATTTCTAGTAATAACGTGTGCACACAGACAAGCAAACCGCTCCGAAAAGACGTACATTATCCTCAGGTCATCATTATCTATTGCTGCTGGATCAAGGCCTGCCCTGCCATTGCCATCTCTTAGGTCCAGTGCATTTTTATTTGTTTATTTTATCAATTATGTGCAGTGCTGTTTGTAAATCGTTTTATGTTTGTTTTTGTGTGGTTAATTTGTTATTTTTCTATTTTTATTTATTTTTGTCAATTCACGTGTTTGTTGTGTCGCAGGAATCTCGTAAAGAGCTTGCAAGCTCACTGAGTTTTTTTTCTGCTGTAATAATAAACATCATCTATCATCTACCGCAGTGTAGATAGCATCCATCTCACTCCTCCACACAAACTCATCTCATTGCTCCATCTTCAAGGTGATTGCCCTCCCATATGAGATCCCTCCTTTGGCTGACATTCTGTCACCAGCCTTGTCCATGAGCCTGTTTACCGATGTGTGCTGCCCAAACCTGTTTTTTTTCATTAATTTGTAATACGTCTCTGTGGTGCTGTCCCATCCCCTGTAGGGTGAGTAGCATTCCCCCCCCCTCCTATTACTCGCTTGTGACGCTACTATGCCCATGCACAGGCTGAGTACAGTGTGGACTACATATTTTTACCTTGCAGCTGTTTCTCAACTTTTCTCAGGTCCTGCAGAATGGATGTCAGCTCCTGCAATGCAATAAGAAAGAAAATGTATTCCTAACTACGAAATTTTATTTTTAATAAGGGCATGAAGTACATTTTTCGATCAATCAATGTAGTAAAGGGGCGGCACGATGGCACGGTGTGTAGCGCTGCCACTTCCCGGCTCGGGTGCCTTTCTGTGTGGCGTTTGCATGTTCTCCCTGTGTCCGCGTGGGTTTTTGCCGGGCACGCCGATTTCCTCCCACACTCCAAAGACATGCTGTTGCATAGGTTAATTGGCCTGCTGACTAAATTACCCCCGGTGCCCTGTGATGGACTGGCTTCCCATCCTAGGTATAGCCCTGCCTTGCGCCCTGTGTCTGCCGGGATAGGCTCCGGCTCACCGCGACCCTGTACAGGATTAAGCGGTTTCTGACAATGATGATGATGACATTTTAAAAACGGACGATTCGATTGCCGTGGCTCTTATACCGTACACCGTATCGTAGTACTGTACCGCCGCGACCCCAGTGGAAGCCAACTCGTTCACTCACCCTGCTGGTAGTCTTCAGGAGCGGCACTTCACCATCAAAGCTGAGCTTGGACTCGATGGCTTCCCAGGGAAGGTCCTGATCTTTAAACAGATACCTGAGAGGGGCACGAATAACAACACAACATGAGCAGGTTTGAGCTGTGACTACACGCATTTACCTCAGTGTAACCGTTGTGCTTGATTCTATTACTTGGCCAAAAAGCAACAAATTGAGTCTCTAAAAGTCTAGCAGTAATTACCAACTATTCTTGATAGCAAAATACAGATCTGTGTTTTTGAAAAGCCATATTCATAAAAGGAAAGCAAAACATCTTCACGTTGTTAAACTGCAAAAGCAGTGGGTGCACGTGATTGTCTTATTATTTAAGTGATTTTGAATAGCAGTTAACAATAAAACTACGATTAAAACAGAATCATTGCTCTTAAATCGTTAATTCTGGCAATGTAATTGCACATAGTTGTTAAACATGACAACATTGTGATTTCCCACCTGATCTTGGAGGTGGTTTTGTCGGTAGCGGATCGGATACGCTGCGAGAGCTGGGCGATGGAGGTGAGCATCAGGGTATCGAGCACCACCTGTCATCCCAGACAGCGAGCAGCACCACCGGCACATCATCACCGGTCATCCATTAGCACGTGCGTTGGATGCAAGTCATACAAGCCACATACATAATCATTATTATTATTAGTTATCGTTATCCAATCACATGCCACTATCAAATGCCACTCGAAATCCTAAAATTCTATTTCATCATGGCATCACACCATCATGTTACAATCAACGCATCATCACTTCCTATCAACACCCGATTGCTTCAGCACACATCCAATCGTCACGTTATTACCACATCCTCTAGTCACTTCCCGATGGAACACGAAAACAATGATAAATGATATGATCATTCCATGATGAAGTGTAAATACCAACCTCTATGACACATCATCACATGGCCTGCTAAACACTTGAACTGAAAAACACTACTACTACTACTGCCATGACGACATTGGTGACGATGATTTGAGTTTGCAAAGCCCTGAGCGTGTTTTTTTTTACAAATCTTGATGTGCAATGTGACAAATGACATTAATGCTATATGTAATGTGCTTATAAATAATTGATGTATGTGATACATAAAATATGTAAATTCCAGAAGGGCCAACATTTTTTGAGAAATGGATATAAAGAATGTTTAATGACAAAAATATTTAGTTTGGATTATTACCCAAATGTGCCGAGTCTATCACAATGAATATCATTGCAAATATTTTACTCCAGTCACCATAATATATACTATATAATGGCGATTACATAGACTCCCTTAAATACAATAATTGCAACATTTTATGAATTTCCATTCTCAAAATATTTCGACTCCTTTTCAAAAGACGCCAGAGCCACGAACACAAAACGTAAACAACCAAAACTATTTTCAATAATATCCATGCCCTGCATGCATTAAAATGCTCCATTTGGCTAAAAGCAGAAAGTTATGAATGAAAATGTAAGGAAAGACATCGAAAAAGCCTTAACCCTTTCACATATATCTTAATTCACATAATTGTTTGAGTCCAAGCCATAGTATATTTGTTGGCAAACCTGGGGCATCAGCCTTCACACGACTGGGCACTCACTCTGCACGTGGTTATAATAAAATATGAGATAGCCAAAAGGTTATATTTTTAAATGCTTCATCCCACAGGTAGAAGTATCCGCATACGTTTTCCTCAACATCATTGTCAAAATTCCTAACAGAAAAAAACCCATAATTTTTATACAATGTGTCAGTATATTGCACCAAGGATTACCACGTTATCAGTCATCTGAAATAATGGGGAAAGGACATACCTTGGTCACTTCCAACCCACAATCCCAAACGGTAAGGATATACAATTAGTGGACACAGGTCCATTTTGGCCTTGTCCCTTTAAATGTGGGTTTAATACAGGACTAGATCTTACCTCACAACAATGTTGGTGGAAGCCAAACTAAATATGCATTAACAAATAATTTATGAGAATTGTTCTTAACAGCTGCTGTTTCCAGATAGCCGTGACGAGCGTTGCACCTCTCTCCCTCGGTCTCGAAGAGCAATTCTCATACATCTAGCAGTAAAAAGCTCCATCAATACACAAATTATTCAGTCAATTCAATAGATTCGGATTCTCAGTGTATACCCAAGTTGATTAGTGCTACAATTCTGTGGACATGTAATAACCAGGATCCGTCATTCACACGCAAAATTACGTGCTTGCTGCAAACCCATAATGGAAACCTTGCACTTCTATGTCACTTACTGCATTTGCTTGACGCCTGCAAATAGTGAAGAGCACGTATATAACGGGTTTCAAAAGGATTACCGCTTCAGAGGCTTTCATTTATTAATACCAGTTATCATCATACTTCAATACCGGCTCTTGCGTGAAGCAAATGCAATTAACAAAAACAGTTGTTATATTGGAGCAGAAGCAACTCTGCCAGTTGAAAATGGGTACAATCTCTCTGTATAGGCAGTTAGAGCGAGCTGATTTTCCTACAGCTGTTTTATATATGCAAGGGGCTGTGTAAGAAAATGGGAAACTGTAATTTAACCATCGCGCTTCGAATAATCGCAAAGAAGATATATAATAATAATAGCCTTTTATATAGCGCCTTTCACCCGAGGGTCACAAAGCGCTGCACAAGGGCCACGAAGAGAATATATAGTGTGCTAATACTATTTAAAGACATATGTCAAGCTGGATAATGATCTGTGAGAGGATGAAATGCAATTTGCTTGTATTGTCAGTTGTTTTTTTTCTTATAAATATCTAATTTCATATCTTTGAAGTTGCTGTGTTTTTAAATTATTACAGTGGAACGATTGAAGATGACAGGCGTTATCTTTCCAAGGGCTGCTGAACTGCACCTTTACACTTAAAATCCTGCTCTATTGATGTTGTTTTGTAAACTACTGTGGGATATGAATTTAATTGGTCGAACAAAAAAAACACGAGTGCTCTCGCACAGTACTCAGAATGTCGATTACGCAAACACCGTGGATTGGTTTACTTAATCCTTTAGCCACATCCCTTGTTTAAGTTTTTAGATATACAGCAGCACACTACTGCGCTCAAAATTAATTTGCCTTTATTTATCATGGACAAAAAAAATTGCCGCCTGCATTTGAACACCACCCCATGGACCATTACCAGGTGCATTATTCCGCATAATTAAATACCTAAGTAGTAAACCGTAGAAAAGGCTCACAGACCCTTCCTAATTATCCCCCCTAAATTTAACCATAAAGTGAAAGGGTTAAGACACTCTCAAAATAAATGAATAGACCGACATTCAAAGCTACTTATCGACCTCATCTCTACTCCAGGTTCTCTTCCTCGTGATGGGGGCAAAGTGGTCTTTGACCTCTGATAACTTTTGACCCCCGGTGGCATCACCGCTATCCGCGCATGGCCTGTCCGGGACCGGCACTTTCTTAAAGTTCAGGCTCTCATCAAAGATGCGAGGCACAAGCTAGCGGGAGACAGTGTGGGAGAGAACAACACACGGGGGCAGGGACCGCAGAGAGGAGAGAGGCAGCAAGAGAGGGACCATTCAGGGGTGTGTGCTTGATAAATAAATACAGGCACAGACAGCAAGGAGAGACAGCGGCAGCCAGTTCTTCCACCGTCTTCTTCTTTGCGATTCTTCGAAGCACGATGGTCAGCTTCTGGACATCGTTGTCTTTCAGCTCGGCCTCGAAGTTTTTGGTAGAATTCGCAGGCAATACCAAGTATTACCTGACAAGGATTCCACCCTGAATCCCTGACAGGGATTCCACCGTGATGCAACGAAATACCTCTTCCTAAATGTATTTTCTTTAACTCGGACTTCAAATTGAACAGCAATATAATATATACATTTTTGACACGGATTATCGTAATAAATTAATTCATTCATTGTCAGAAACCGCTTAATCCTGTACATGGTTGCGGTGAGCCAGAGTCTATCCTGGCAGACACAGGGTGCAAGGCAGGGCTATTCCAATGATGGGACGCCAGTCCAACACAGGGCATTGGGGCAATTTAGTCAGCGGGCTAATTAACCTATGCAGCAGCATGTCTTTGGACAGTAGGAGGAAACCGGAGCGCCAGGGGAAAACCCACGCGGACACGGGGAGAACATGCAAACTCCACACGGATGGGTACCCGACGTATGCATTTTTTTTTACAAACTATATGCGATTAAATACCCTACAGATGGATACAAGTATCGTAAGTGAGTGTACCTCCTCGCGCGCGTCAATCGAGGACCCGGGGGTGGGCGGCCCCGTGCTGCCTGTGGTGCTGGGAGCCGTGCCTGATGAACTCACTCCGTCGGGGTCCCCCGTCACGCTGTGGATCTCGCGTGCCAGGATGGCCAGGTCTTTGGCGAGGTCTTTACTGATCCTGCAGCAACAATATTAAAAAATAATAATTTAATATCATGATTTATAATGCACACAGTATTCCTTTAATCTCGAATATAATGGTTCGAAAACAGAATGTCTCAGAGGCGCGAGATAACCGCAGAGAGGCAGGCGGGAAGGCATCCACACGGTTAGCCAGAGCCAACATGGCCAAACACTGTGTGGTATATGTTATGATGTTATCAGCCATCGTGCTTCGAAGAATCGCAAAGAAGAAGAAGATCAGCCAATGAATAAGTGTTTTATAGTTACATACAAGCTCTACACAAAACACTACTTAAGGTGGGAATGAAACCAACATTGGCAAGTCTCTCTGTGAGGTATTCTCAACTTTTAGCTACACTATTCATTAACCTGATGAGCAACATTCGACACAGCCATCGCGAAAGATCAGCTCTTGGGAGAAATTTTTGAAAATGGGCGGGGGTGGGGGGGGAGGCAACGACCAAAACACAAATCCCGGCGAGACGCAGGCCCCACCTCGCGATCTCCTCGCTGTGCACCGTCCAGTGCCTCAGGTAGTCCTCGTCGCCGCTCTTGGCTTGCGCCCGGCCGGCGGCCGCGTGGGCCGCTCCGCCGACCGTCCCGCCGGCCTTCCTGGCGCCCACGGCCGGCGCGCCGCCCGCCGACCCGGCGCCACGCGGGGGCAACGCCGCTCCCACGCTCCCCGGGTGAGGCCGCGACGACGTCAACGTCGAAGCGGACGACGACGATCCGGACGGCGGTCGGTGGTGGTGGTGGTGGTGGTGAGGCGGAGCTCCGGCCGGAGGGGGCCCGCTGCGGGCCGCGCCCGCCCTGGCGTCGGCGGGCGCGCCCGGTGGGCGCATGCGGATGGCGTAGCGCGGGGCGGCCGGGCCCCCGCGGCCCCCGCCAAACTCGTCCTCCGACGTGGAGGTGTAGTCCGTCAGGCGGTGGCGCCAGCGAGTGCCTTGTGTCGCGCGCAAAGTCGGAAAGGTTACGACATCGTCGGCAAAAAACGTCTCGCCGGTCTGTTTAAAAAAGGAAGGTACGTGGGTTAGGAAACGTTTGGTGTTTTGCGATCAAAAGGTGTCCTTTTGGTGATTAGGAAAGTAGCAATCAACCGACGCGTCAAATTATTCTTATGCTGACCATACGTGCAATTTTCAAGCGAAATTTATACAGCACAAAGGTGAACGCAATCACACACATCGATTTGTTTTCCCAGCACCGCAAATCGAGTCTTCTACCAAAGCAGAACACACAGCAGCCCTTACCACTAGCATTGGCCATGATGGGAGGAAAGCAGACTTCTGAAAAAATATAATTAGCATTACTTAAACAGTAACGGAAATCGTCCTCTACGTACACGTTTGGAGTGTGTCATCATTATCACTACTGCCGCCATCACTGCTGCTGTCAACAATGTCATAATTTCTATTATTGTCTTCAACAATAAACGCAATCATTTAATCATTATGGTCCCACATTTTCATTAAATAGGGATTTAAAATGAAGGTAATGGAATTAAATATTCATCACAAACACGTTTCATTATCACAGCAGTCACCTTTACTGTAATGCTACATTAATGATACTCAATTCTAGTTTCACCACTCTCTAATCCATCTTGTCCAGGCCTAAATAATTTCTGTCTCAATTTTAAGGTTCAAACTTTTACACCAGTTTGCTAGTGCCTTCACAGTCATTGTCTCTGTGACTTCCATTAACTATAGGTAAAAGGGAAAAAATACTGCTTATGTGCCTTTGTATCTTCTTAACAATTATGATACTTTAATAGGAACATTTTTCACAGGAAAATGGTGATTCAGGCATTGACTAATCTTCTTCTTTGCGATTCATAGAAGCACGATGGTTAAATTACTAAAAAGTGGTGGAAATTAAATTCTTGATTCACATATTTTTTCCCTATTAGTGAAATAGTAAAGGTAGGTTTTTAATGTTTTATGATTCTATTAATCATGAGAGTTGCTCTTCAGAGCTGCTCTCTCGGGAAAGCCGAAGAGAGCGTTTCTCCTCCAACGTGGGAGATGAAATATCGAAAGAGAAATGCTCGTCACGGCTATCCCAAAAGAGTAGCTCTTAATAGCAATTCCTTACAGAGCAGGGGGAAAACACACAAACCCCACACAGAAAGGCACCTGAGGCCGACGTCAAGAAGGGCCTCCAGCCGTAGAAATCTGCTCCAATACGCCGACCCCTAACGGGCAACCGGCCAACTCGGCTCAACTGAGATAGCATCCATTCAAACCGGCAACAACATCATCGCCTACAATTGCATCGCCGGACAGCATGAAATCACGACGGCTTGGGGAGTCCTTCAACCCAGCAGTGGGTTGATCACGGCTGCTGCTGCTGGTGTCCGTACCGGAGGGCGAGCTGTGGGTGGAGCTGGAGGAGCGGCTGCGGGGCTCGCGGTCGCGCGACTCGCTGCACGTGCGGCTCCTGGCCATGGCGCCGGGCGCTCCGCCGGAGAGGCGCGCCGCGAGGCTGCCGCGACCCGCCTCCGCTATGCGGCCCCCGAGGCTCGAGCGCCCCGACGCCGGGGACACCTACGGCAAGCGGGCGCGTGAGCGAGCAAGCGGGCTAAACACGTGTTGAGCACTCCGACTACCAGACTGTTTCGTCATAATGCAAGTCAAAACGCTTTTTGCCTCTTTCCTAAAACTGATCGACTTGAGAGTTCCCTGTCATCGTATCTGTTCCCAAGTTCCAACTACCCTGCTTAATATAAATAATGCATTCAACTCTTGTCTATTACACCTTCACTATTGCTGTTTGTTAACTGCGTGGGACTGTTATCCTTTCGGCCTGTGACAAAAAACTGACAAAAAAATTAAAAGCAACAGGGCAGTACCAATCTCGACCGGTGGTCCTGAGCCACCGCTAAAAATCCTATAAAGCTATCCATTAAGTAGAAAGACACCCACTAAGCTCAAGCAGCGCATCATTGCCACGCGCTCACCACGGTGGCCTCCGTGTCGCTGCGCGAGGACGAGACCCGCGGCCGCCGCGGCTGGGCCAGGAGGTCGATGCGGGACAGGGTCCTGCGTGGGCCCGGCTGGGGCGAGGGCCTCGCTCCCGTCGAGCTGGTGGTGGACACGTCCGAGATGACGGAGGCGCGGTCCACGTCGCCCGACTCGTTGTCGGAGGCGTCGCCGAGCCGGGCACGCCGCATCAGGGAGGTTCGCGTGGGCCTCGGCTTGGAGGAGGGCGGCGTCGGCAGGAAGCCGCCCCTGGGCGGCCCGGCCGTCGCGCCGCCGCCCCGGGACGTCATCGCCGCCGCGGACGCGCTTCCGCCGCCGCCTTCCAGCTTCGTCCTCAGGAGCTCATCGGTGGAGGTGAGCCCCGGCGGGGGCCGCGAGCAGGCCGCACGATCCGACGATGCGGAGCGCGCCGAGGAGCGCGCCGCGGAGGAGGACGGCGGCCGGTCGTCGTCCGTCGTCCAGTCGGCCGAGGGCGGCCGCCCGACCGCTCCCAGCCTGTCGGCGCCGGGCCTGCAGCGGCGCGAGCCCGCCGCCGCGGCGTCCGCCTTCGCGCCCGGGTCCAGGGAGCGCGCCTTGCGCAGCTCGGACAGCTTCTCGCGGGCGTTGGCGGAGACCTTGCGTTGCGTCACCGCCTTCCGCTGGCCCTCCCCGTTCACCAGGCTCACCGTGCTCGAGGTGTCCACGTCCGACTCGGGCGACGGGGAGCGGACGGGGCTCCCCGGGCCCTCCCAGCCGCCCGGCACCGACAGCTTGGCCTCCAGCGCGGCCACGGCCGCTTCCGTTTCCTTGAGTAGCAGGGAAGTGTCGATGCTGGATACCGTGCTGCCGGAGTCGTTCCTCCTCCGCGTCTCGCCGCCGTTGCTCCGCTCCCCGTGGCCCGTGCTGAAATCTTTGCCGACGGCGGCATCTACCGCCTTGGCTCCGGACTCTTCCCTCGAGTTGCTCCGTACCTTCGGCGCCTCCGACGAAGGCGCAGACGGCCGGGCCTCCGTCCCTTTACGCAGGCTCTCGGCCGGTGCGACGGTGCTGATGTGCGGCAGCATCTCGATGGGCACCAGCGAGCTCGGCCGCTCCTTCGTGAAGCTGCCCTGGCGCACGAGCGCCTTGCCGCCGCCTCTCTTCTGCTCGTCGCCCGGTCGGGTGGGGCGGCTCTCCGAGGCGCTGCGCGGTCGCCCCAGCACCTCGTCCTGCAGGGAAGAATTTAGGAGCCCGATGGCCCTCAGGGGTTTATCTCCCAGGGGTCTGGTCAACAGACCGCCGTCGCTTTCTGGTTTGGCGTTGGACTGTTGCCTGCTGCCTGCGCCGTCCCTCTGCTCGTCGCTGGCTCTGGCGGGTGACTTTTTGGGCGTACTGAAGCCCGAGTCCGATTGCGACGGCTGCCGAGTGCCTCCGATAACGTCGCCGGCATCGCTTCTCTGCATCCCCGCCGTGGCCTTCGCAGACGAGCTCCGCAGGCCCGACGACGCAGACTCCTTCACGCTGATGCACTTGACATCGATGTCCCAGATGTTCCCGCTGCCGCCGGGAGGCTTGTCGGCCACCGTTTGGCCGCCCTGGCTCACCGCACTGTCCGCAGCCGCGACTCTCCCCCCATCGTTCTCCTCGACCGTGCCCGCACTCGTCCCCGCACTCGGTCTTGCCAGGAACGGCCCCACGGCGGTCGTAGGGATTCCTTCCGAGTGCGTTCTCTCCAGCGGGATTTGCGGCAACGCCCGTCGCCTCCTGTCTGACTGGCTGCTGATTCCGTCTGAAGCCGAGCTCCGAACCGAGACGCACGATTCGCCGCCGTCAGCATCCGCTGAGAGAAAGAGCCAGTCGTGTACATTGTAAACGTCAGGGGCCAGTCCATTCATAGAACAACCACTCTTCATTTCCCACAAAGTGGGATTCCCTTTTCAGTAGAATGGGCTCACATGACCCTCTAGATTGAACTGAACTGAGAACCTTACGACAGGCAGCCTAGAAGCCTTTGATGAATTGAATTTAAATTAACGCTGGATCTTATTCACGATGCACAATTCTTTGAAGTCAGCATTTATTAGTTAAAGGGTTGAAGCACTGGTATAGAAGTTAGTCGAAGAGCCGTAACTCGAGGTATGACTGTACGATGGAGTCACCTACCCTTGTCGTGGGATGCGGGTGTGGGCTCCACAGGCCTGTCCTGGCCTGGAGGGAAGCTGGGCCAGCTCCCATTGGGGGTCGTGGCCAAGCTGGCCCACTGCGAGCGGTACTGCGATGAGCTGGGGGCCACGGGGCCGACGGGCCTTGCCTGCTGACAGAAACGGAGGTACAGTCACGTTTCACGGAAGAGCAATATTCTTAATTCCCAGGAGTCGAAATTACGTGAAAGAACTAAAACGAATTCACATGACGAGATGTTGTGTTATTTTTGCCATCGACGGTGACCGAGCTAGACTTGCAAACCTAGCATAATCAGGGAGTGGCTTTTCAGATTCTAGTCTAGGACATCCCCAGTGCTGGTTCAGGCCTTTGATCCATGGACTCCCCTGCCTCGTCATAATGTTTAATGCTCGACAATTGGTCTCACAAAATTACACTTCACATTTTTTCAAAGTAATTAATCAGCCCGCTTTAGATATGAGCTGTATCAATCCGAAGGTGTGATTATTAAGCAAAAACAAACATACAGGGCACACATCTTCTAAGTGCATTAAAGTAAGTAAGGTTAATTCAAGAATAATATGACAGTCGGCTTCACTTAAGATGCTTAGGTAACTAATATTATATCTAATTCTTTCTTGGAGTTTGTAATTATATAACTCGAAGACTGTGTTCGTCCACAGTAATAAGCCAATATAAAGATCCACCCAAAATGTGGGAATATGTAAGTAGAGTTAAACAAATATTACAGCGTGCAAATACAACCTATGATACGCTATATGGCACGCTGGTTATAGACCTCAGCAGTGCGTGAATCGTGGAGAATTATTTAAAAACACAAAGTGACAGGAAGCAAAGGCCTCGGGTCTTTGGTGCCCTCAAACATTTCTGACGATGATCAGACAAAACAGCCTGTTAATAATCACACCCACACCACAAACACACACATACAACAGACATACCCTGTTGTGTTATATATAGCATCGTATCCATTTGGAGTTTGTTGGTGGAATGTGTGCTAATGTAGGCCAGCACTGATACACCTTTCAAGGAAAATATAGGTCATGGAAAAACTGTACAGACACATTCACATACCGAGTATGTGAGATATCCCAAAGTATACTTAGAGTCTATTGTTCACTCAATCATTTGTGGGTCGCCAAGTAATACAAAAAATATGCCAAGACAATTTCCACGGGCGCGTTGCTGTGTGCAAGAAAAGTTACAATTTAATTGTGGGTAGGTCGCATACATGTGAAGTGGCTTTTATTACTTGGACAAAGCTTGTGTCTAACTCAGATATAATGAGCCTCCCTTTCTTGCTACGGGAGAAGTGCTCGTGAAATAGCATGGTGTTATGGTGTTATGGTGTCAGACTCAGACGAACTGAGTGTTTCACCCCCCCTGGCACGGTGGTGATGACGAAGTCAGTTTCGGGTGCGTGTCAAAGCATTTACTTACCCATTTATATTAGCCACATTTTATAAAACCATTAAAATTACCCTAATATTGAAAATGCCTGTTTATTTAACAAGTCATTTTTGAAACTTTGTTAAATGTCACACGGCGATGACTTGAAAATATTGTACCCTAAAGGAATTTAGCAGGTAAACTAATTAATGAATAAATTACACTCGTGACACTGCCCTTTTAGTAAAGACCATAACCAATGTTTTCCCAATCTAAAGCTGCAAGCACCAAAGCACAAAAAGAGGCTACAATGCCTCCAGCAACCTCCCAATTGGGCAATTGTGAAACGAATCGGAAAGGGTCACAGCAGTTTCCAAATACAGTGAAACGTTAATGGAATAAAGATCAAGGGGTCATCGCAGTCCGTGACGCTGATGCCACCACTCCTCACCATCAACTCCTTCCCTCTTCCAGACCCAATAGCTGTTGCAGAGCCAACATCCAACTACAAGATGTGCTTTTATAGTATCCCTCCATGTGGTTTTAAAGTCTTTTATTTAGTTTCTGACCAACAGATGTCAATTCCAGAATCTGTCTTAGTCACATGCACTCCTTTGTCAACCACATCCTCTGCAGAATTACATCTCAAATTCCATTCCCTGTTCTCATCCAAAGTTGCTGTTTGTTGAATCATATTCTGGCAGAGTTACTAGCATCCTCCAAACATGCGTCTGCATTCAAAGGCTACAGGCATCAGTTTTATTTGCTTGATCCAAACACTAATGGCGACATTACGCATGACATTACACACGTTACACATGTTTTCACAGCGAAGTTAACCGCTCTACTTCCAAAGCACTTTAACTATTTCATAAAAAACCTGCCATACCCATGCAATGCATAAGGTAAACATACACAAAGAGGTAAACATAACTGTAAGGTAAATATATAAAAATATTACAATAAGGGAGCAATATACCTGTGCCAAAGGATCTGTTCCAGTTATTTGTGTGACTGGGTAGACCGCTATGGTTCCTCCCAATCCGCTCTGCCACTCCAGGTCCGGTTTCCCATCCTTCCATCCCAGAGCAGCCGACGCTGCTGTTATCCCATCTGCCGTTGTTTTCCCATCTTTGTCCGTGTGAGAAAGGGAGGAGCTGACGTTGACTGACACACCGAATACCTGCAATATAGAGGTCGGAGTCATCACAGACAACACCACTGTTGCTACAACACCTTCATTTGCTTTATCCGTTCTGGTATATCCTACAGCCTTTGCACAGCCAACATGATATTTCCAAGGCCTTGATATATTAGTGCAAGTCACACTCAAGCCAAACAAGCAGGCTTTGTGATAATGACTCAGAATGGCATCGCTGGGTGCAGCTCAAGGTGCTGTGGCGCGCAGGCGGGGCGGCACGTCCTCACTGACCTTCGAGGGTTCTCTCGTTTCCGCGCGCGCGCCGCAGCGGCCCGCTCCGTCGCCCGCGCCGGAGCCGTCCCCGTTCTTCTGCACGTCGCCGTCCGGCGAGGTGCGCGGCAGCTCCGGCCTCGGCCCCACCGACACCGACACGAACGTCTTTTCCGAGAGGAGCCTCGCCTCCCCGGCGTGCGGCGAGCCTTCCCGCGACCGCCTCCCCGCGTACGCGGGCGCCGGCTTGCCGCGCCGCTCCGGCTCCTGCGGCGAGGCCGAGCGCTCGCCGCGGCCCGGCTTGCCCCGCAGCGCCGACAGCGGGCTGCCGTCGGCCGTCTCCGGAGCCGAGCCCGGCGAGAACGAGTTGGAGCGGCGCTTGCGCGGGTTCCCGTCGTCCTCGTTGAAGAAGAACTCGATGGTGAAGGCGGCGGCGGTGCCGTGGCCGGACGCGGCCTGGCGCTGGGCGGGCGGCGTCGCCTGGGGGGCCGGGCCGGGCGACGCGGCCCCCTCGTCGCGCGAGCGCAGCCGCACCTGCTGCTGCTCGAGCCGGTGCTTGGCGAGGGCGTCGCGCAGGCAGCCGCCCTTCCCTCCCGAGCCGCGGACGCTCTCGTCCTCGCGGTCGCTCTGCGTGCCGTCCTCGTGCTTGCTCCCTGACGGCGGGGAAACGATCGCGGTTTGTTAAGCCAAGACGATAAGTCGCAGTCGGTGCAGTGTGTGATGCAGGGTGCCGATGTAAAAGAGATGCGGGTTGATGAAGTAACTTGTGTGATAGGCTGGTAATCTTCAGAGCTGTTCTTTCAGGATAGCCGTGTCGAAGCATCGTCAGGCGTTATGATGTTATCAACGTGGGAGGCGAAACGTCGCGTCGGAGAGAGAGAGAGAGTGCTCGACACGGCTATCCCGAAAAAACAGCTCTGAAAGGCAACCATCGTAAATTGAGCCGTGAAAACCTACATCAGTGCAGGATAATAATCATAAGCCAATGAAGTCCACGTTAGTTGAACAGAAGTAAAAAGTGATTTTTTATTTTTATTTTATGCAGTCCCTGTTGGCACTATCCTCGACTCACCCCATCGTCCACTTTATCCAACCCTTACTTAATGTGCGTGAAGGCTACAGGGGTCATGACGTGCCTTTGAAAGCCTTGCCATTGGCTGTGGCCTCGCCCTTGCTGCCGGCAGGGTCCCCGCCGGCTTTGCGAGCGGAGCGCCTCGCGCACGCTGCCGGCGAGCCGCTCTGCGCCAACCAGTCGGCCACCTTGCTGTCGGCTCCCGCGCCGCCGTCCGCCGCGATCCTCGGCGAGTCGCGGCCAGACAGGCGCGGCCGCCCACCCGCCTGCCCGAGACCGGGGCTGCCGGAACACGCGCTACCGCCACCAGCACCACCACCACCGCCGCCGCCGCCTCCGCCACTCCCGGCCGTCGCTCCTGGGACGTGGTCACGGATGGTCACCTTGCCCGGCGAGTTCTCGTCAAACTCGATGGTGAACGAGGCGTGGCCCGGCCCGCTGATCAAGGGGGAGACGGGCTCGGTCTGCGCCGCCGGACGGACGAGAGGGCGAGTTACGATAGAATTACGCGGCAGATATTGTGCAGTTGTACACCAGATTGTATTGTCACTACTGCAGAACTCCTTCCACTTATCCACTGTGATGGGCGGGATGAACATCACGGTGTCATCTGCAAAAATAATCCACTTATCCGCACAAAATCGTAGATAATTGCGGACAATAGGATTCGTTTGCTGAAGAATGCCGCTAACATGAGTCTTCCATTAACTCTATCAAAAATGTAATATTATTTCAGCAAGACTATGATTTTATTTGGAGAGGTCATCCATAGGAATCGCTGGGTTCCTATTCAGCTGTTGACAACCCCTGTTTAGTTATTTTGTGGTAACCCATCCAAGAACTATCCAGGCTGAACGCTACTTCGCTTCCAAGATCTGACCGGATCGGCTGAATGCCGGGTGATTCGGTCCCAGGCGCCCTGTATGCGGGCCCTCTCCTCGTGGCCATACCGTGTTGACTGAGCAGTCGGTGTCGCGAGTGGGTGGCTCCGAGCCCTCTCTCTGCAGCTCCTTGGTGGGGATTTCAAAGTAGCTGGGCTCCCGGCGCAGGCCAGCGTAACCATTGGCTCCCTCCATGTACCCTGGTCCCGCACTGCTCTTCTGCGCCTCCTCTTCACTCGCTCCGTCTGCATAGCATCAAATGATTTATGTCGAGTAAACAAGCATGGTCAACCAGTGCAGGCAGATGCTTACTCAGTACAGTAAAATGTCGCAAATACGACAGTGACCTTAAATGTCAAGATTACAGTTTCTGTCACATAGCAGTATCAATGGAAACGGTAATAAGGTGTTTTTGTATCTGTACTTGTACATTATTGCAAACTCAATCCCTACAATGTATATTGTATCGTTGCGCTTTATTTAATTCTGTGTGAACTAAAATAAATTTCTGCCAAAAAGGAGATATTGTTGACCATGAGAATTGCTCTCTAAAGCTGTTCTTTCGGGATAGCAGTGTCGAGCGTTCACTCTCGCTCCTTCGCGACATTTCGCCTCACACGTTGGAGGCATCCTCAGGCATTCTGGGTCTAAGTTAGGATGCCTCCAACGTGGGAGATGAAACATCGCAAAGGAGAGAGTGGGAAGGCTCTACACGGCTATCCCAAAAGAACAGCTTTGGAAAACAATTCTCAGCCATCGAGCCATAAAAACCTATATTAGTACATTGTTTACCAAGTCAAGGTCAGGACAATCATAGCCAATGCCACTGATGTCACCACAAATAACCATCACTTCCATGCCAGATGCAGGAAGAGCGTGGAAGTGCACTATGCCAGACCAAAGTGGCCTGTCACGCAAGTGGCTATTACATTCACTATACAGCGGTAAATTGTGGGCAAGAGGACGGAAAACAGAAACAACAAAATACGTATAAAATCAGAACCTGAGAAAAATAACACGTCATTGCTGACTTCAAAATACATAGTTGAGAGATAAAATGTAATGTTTTACAAGTAGAAAGTCAGTTAAACAGACTGTGTTCACGTTACGAGTCTTGAGTTTCAGTTTCATGTTGGATAGTCTCCAGGCCAATTAACCGAGGCAGCATGTCACTGGACTGTGGGGAGGAAACCATACCACCTGGTCAAAAAGCCACGTGGACGAGTCCGCATATGCTAAATAAATAACATTTAAATTTCATCCCAATTTTCGTATCAATTCCATCATTAAACAGTTGCCTTATATTCATACACAGGGAACGTTTATTGTTTTAATAAGGCCCCAGTCTGCTGCTATAACATAAAATAGTTTATAATTAATTTCATTTAATAAAAGGTAAACCTTTGGTTGGTTGTGGCCCAAGTGTACAGCCCTGGGTGCAGTGTTTGCTGGTTGGAACCTAACCTCAATGCTCCATTAATGTGCTGAAGGCAAATCATGAATTAAATGTACCGTCTGATAATTTGTGTGGACGTTCCATAGCAATTATATTTACAGACATTAATGATATTCTGCCACATTCTCTTTGCGGGCCTTGTGTGAAAGGCGCTATATAAAATGCTATTATTATTATTACTGCCAATGACCTAACAGCCATTCCCTGTACAGGATTAAACGGTTTCTGACAATGATGATGCCAATGAAGAATCTGTAATAATGATTTCAAAGATAATAGTTAAATTTATGTCGATTATTGATGATGATGATGAATCAAATAAAAGCTGCTATGACAGGTCACGATGGGGTGTCAATGCTGACCCGGAGGAGAGGGGTAGAGTTGCATCGCTGCGCCATCTGTCCCGCTGGGCTTGGGTCCGTGTGGAGCGGAGTCCGTGGCGCCGTGTCCCTTCCACTCGCCATCGCTCTCACCCCACCACGACGGTCTCCCGTACAGCGGGGTCCCGCGGGACGCAGCAGGAGGGGCCTCTGGGTAAGAGTTATAGATAGATGTTTATTATTAGAGCAGAAAAATACCCAGTGAGCTGGCAAGCTCTTTACGGGATTCCTGCGTTGACACAACAAACAAGCGAATTGACATTAAAAAATTATAAAAAGTGAAAATGACAAATTAACCAAACAAAAAACACATTTACACACAGCATTGCACGTAATTTATCTGCAATAATCCATGTGTTCCTCTGCCTGTCAGAGTAAATCCAAACATGCTTCTCCGTGCAATTTTAATGTGCGAAAACAATAGGAGCGTATTAGTGATTTTGGGAGACCACAAATCCTATTGTCCATGAATGGAATAGTCCATCTACGGATCAACTAGGGGTGTGGATTATAGGAGTAGCAGACATTAGGGATTCGATTACGAGGAGTTTCACAATCATTCTCTTACAGTTGTGTAGTAGGGACGTCATAATTGCAAAGAGGGCCCGCTGTTGGCGGGTCCGTGTAAATGCACGAGCAGGCAACGCTGTCACAAATACTCGCCACGCTTTTATGACAGTATATACTCATTTTGCATCCATGATGAGCCAGGTTTGTTAGAATTTTTTTTAAGGCTAATCTTTTTTTTAAACTTTCCTTCGCTTGAAAAAGTCGCAAAATAAAATAAAATCCTATTTTTATTTATACACCGTACTCAGGACCAACGTGCAACGGCATATTTTTACGTGACCATTATTTTATATAAATCTTACAGCACAACAATAAACTAATTTCTGCACAACAGCGTCCTTTTTGGCCACAAGAGGCAGGCAGGCAGACGCAGTCACGGTGTTGTCATTATGAATTGTGCCTCTCATCATCTCTGTAGACTGGCATCCAATCATAGGCATAGCCCTGCCTTGCGACCTGTGTCTGCCGGGATAGGCTCCGGGCTCAGCGCGACCCTGTACAGGATTAAGCGGTTTCTGACGATGGATGGATGGATCATCTCTGTGTAACTGTGGCAAGTGGGGGCACTATTCCGTTATAGTGATTTGCCCGGTTTCCTGCCCCTCATTCTCCCTGAGGAAGTGGCAGTCAGCGATGATGGCCTGCGGGAGGGCCGCCACGTAGTCAGGCGAGCGTGGTGCGCGCCACGTCACCACATTCTCCGTCACGACCCCGTTTCTCCTTTCTTCCCCCCTCGTTTCCTTTCACTCCCTTTGAATCGTTGAACACTGTACAAAGCGGCGTGCCTGCCTTGCAGCCAGACAAAGCACTTTGTGTTTTCCGCGTCTGTCCGCCGTGAGCCACGCAAACGCATTATCGGAATTAGGAGTTTTCCTTCGCCTTTGTCTCTTTGCAATAACGTATCAGACGGAGGAAGCGACGGGACAGCGGTGCAGTAATAATGCAGGTCTAGGCTAGAGCTGTGTGGCTTGTTATCTCGTGTCACCGTGGCACTGCGTGTTTGTTGCAGCCCGGATCACATAATAGAATAGAGATGATGATGATGCTGGGCGCAATATTTACAACACTATAAACGCTATGCAGGGGCAGCACGGTCGCGCGGTGAGTCGCGCTGACGCCCTCACAGCAACAAGGCCCTGGGTTCAAATCCCGGCTCGAGTGCCCCCGGTGCCATGTGGTGGACAGGCGTCCCATCCTGGGTATAGCCCTGCCTTGCGCCCTGTGTCTGCCGGGATAGGCTCTGGTTCATAGCAACCCTGTACAGGATTAAGCGGTGTCTGACAATGAATGGATGAATTAAACACAATGCAAGCAAGTAACTTTAGTCTGTGTGACAATTATGACTGAGTGAATGCCTTTAGTTTCCACAGCAGTCAACTCCCATTTACCCACTATAGTCCATGCCACCTGCGCAGGTCCTTGGCGTCACACTCACAATGAGGGGGCTTTAGCTGCGCATTATCGGACAGACACAGCGGCAATTGTCAATGAAGCCGTGGCACGCGAGACCGTACCAGACAACACAGAGCCAGCGTTCAAATGGTAGGACTTGAAAATAACTTGCATCTTAATTGAGCTATTGTAGAGGCTGGGCTACAAAACGAACCACTCATACCCTGAACACACCAACATTCTGGTCCTTTACACAACTGTGAAAAATAACTCCTGTCAGGTAATACTTGGTATTGCCTGCGAATTCTACCAAACACTTTGAGGCCGAGCTGAAGGACGGCGATGTCCAGAGGCTGACCATCGTGCTTCGAAGAATCGCAAAGAAGAAGAAGAATGACTAACAACAACGCGTATAAATGATAGCAACTGTCAAATAACACCGAATCAAAACTGTCAGCACAAGGATGAACTATGATTCCACATTCACCAAGAAAAGTTGTTTTCCGTAGCCAAAATGATCAATGTATTCTTTTCACCACATTCCCAACACCATCTGTTAATGCCCTTGTTATGGGCAATTACAACAAATGTGACTTCTGTTTAGTGGCCTCTATTCCGTTAGGCTACAAGAGGTCATAATGCAACCGATTGTTGTTCTGCCACCAGCGGCACTAAAGAGAGCCAACGAGACCTTGTTAGAAATGAATGAATGACTTATGAGAGTCGTAGCCGTCCGTTGAGTGCCACTTACATTTATTTAGCAGATGGCCTCTGTTTAACCCAGTCTTGTTTAACCAAATTTACATTTGCATGTCTGCCAGCACACAGATTGAATTGTGAAGTCGAATGGCCATTGTGAAGTTAAATTATTTTGAGATGCGGGCTATTTACTTTTTAACGTTTTCAACCCTGATCCTGGGCATTAAATAAAATGAATGCCAGCTGTTGCATTCATTTGGCCAATACCATCAAAATATATGGCCAATACCATCAAAATATATAGGACACCGTGTCTGACGGGTTGGCGCCCTCCACCTATCTGCGGTTTCCTGCAGCTCCTTGGGACATCTGGGTGAAAGGCGCTATATAAATGTAATAACTTACAATTATATGCGGAGTCAGAGGCAGACTTTTCAGCGGTGGCTGTACCATGCTGATGAGTCCTAATTTTACGTATCGTTGGAAACAGACAGCAAAGGCTACTGGGGACATAGCACAGTGTACATATAGCCACGCCACCACCCCCTTTCCAGCCACAAGACGCTCCAATATGCAGAAACACGTCATAAACTTGCACATGTCGGCGTACACACAAACACACAAATTACAGAGAGTGTCTAATTCATCACAGTCTCGCTTTATCCACTCACACCCCCAGAAGCAGATTACCCTGAACATCAGCCTGCCAGTTAACAAGAGGACACACACGCACATCACACACACATCACACACACACGCGTGCGCAGTTAAGGCAACCATTAACATCTGTTTTCTATCATTCCATCCGACTGGAATACGCAGCCACGTTAAGGAATGCACTATTTTCAAATACCCACCCCTGTTTCATAAACGACCGTTAGGGGAATGACCATCACCGCCACACCAGAATCAACCGTACTGCTCCGACGCTCGACCAATCACGCAC
>JAZEWU010000029.1:3542816-3578771 GCA_036362915.1 Geotria australis | reverse complement strand
GCGGAGTTCAATGAAAATGCAAGGGGCTGTGTAAGAAAATGGGAAACTGTAATTTAACATCGCGCTTCGAAGAATCGCAAAGAAGAAGAAGATCTCTAGGTCTCTTCTTCTCATGTTTACCGTGTCGCAGGAATCCCGTAAAGAGCTTGCAAGCTCACTGGGTATTTTTCTGCTGTAATAATAAACATCTATTTATCATTCTCTCCATGTGCTGTTACTTTTCTGTTGAATTGTTGCTTCGTGTTTTCATCGTTTCCATTGATGACTTCATCTCCTTTTAGTGTTCCTCTTTGTTTCTCTATACATAACTATCTTGTTCAATGTACTGTAATCCTGTCCCTGTGTTTTCTTGTTTCTCACTCTCTTCTCACAACGGATTTTGTCTCTGTATTTAACTCCACGTCCATCCATTATCAGAAACCGCTAAATGCTGTAGAGGGTCGCGGTAAGCCGGAGCCTATCCCGTCTATGTTTTTATTAAAATACTGTTGGAAATGGAACTGACTCAAGGCTGCTACCCGATCAAGAATTCAGCCAGACAGCAAAACCGTGCTACTGCGAACTTCAAATACACGTTGTTATAAGCGATCCCACAAGGCTCCGCATCTCATGACATTGGCGCAGTTCAAGTGTAAAAGTGCACGAGAGGCTGGCGAGCCTCGCATTCCTGTCACTGGTGCGAGTCATTTCTGACATCGCTTCACTACCTCATTACATAGACGTACGGCGCCGTCCCAGCGAGGCCAAGTTTGTAAACGAGTCATAACGCCGTCGTACGACGATTCTCCCGCGTACACCGTAATCATCGCCACGGACACCGCGTCAGGTTCAAATTAGCCGTACCGTCCATCACACATCGGACCTGAAGGTGAACAGTGCCGTTTTCTCGACAACGATACGGCAAACCCACGGAAGTTGGCTCGTTATACACAAGCTGAGTATTAAATTTACAACAAATTGTGCTTTTTGTTTCTCAAGTGGTCTTTCCCATCCATCCATTTTCAGAAACCGCTTAATCCTGTACAGGGTTGCGTTGAGCCGGAGCCTATCCTGGCAGACACAGGACGCAAGTCAGGGCTAAACAAAGGACGGGACGCCAGTCCATAACCGGGCACCGGGGCAATTTAGTCAGCAGGCCAATTAACCTATGCAGCAGCATGTCTTTGGCATGTGGGAGGAAACCAGAACGCCTGGCAAAAACCCACGTGGACACGCGGAGAACATGCAAACTCCACACAGAAAGGCACCCAAGCCGGGAATTCTAACCCGGGCCCTTCTTGCCGTGAGGCGGCAGCGCTACTCAACGCGCCACCGTGCCGCCCCGTAGGAAGGTAAAGCAGAACAAAAACAGCATTGCACTATTTGAGTTCTCAATGATCTGCATAAGCTCTATTCTGCAAAGTAAATGTTATGTATATTAGCCGAATGTAAGCGAATGGCTCGACACAGAGAGAGGGAAACAGGCGGATGCTTGAACATGTCTGCAAATTAACCTAATGCAGTAGTAACCATTAGGGATGTAATGATGCATTGATTCACCAATTAATATTGACTTTAAAGAGAAACCGTACATAAATCAAATCACGTTTGAGAATTTACCTTTTTGCATGCCTATATGGTGTAGAAAATAAGCCATGTAACATCTACATTCACTAAAATGTTTAAAAGACTTGATCGCCAAATCAAATTGTGATCCTGAATCCCAAAAATCTGTCGAATTCCCTGGGAAGGAACGGGGGAGGAGGGATAGTTTGTAAAACCCAGAGAAAATGTGAGCTTTTTTAAAAGTTAAAACAATCACACCACAGAACCTTTTGCTGCTTCTTCACGAGCAGAAAACCCTTCAGGCCGACCTGCTCATGAATCATTCACACACCGCCGTGCACTTTAGAGAGTCCTCTCTCCACTACTATACAACAAGTGATGAACAAGGAATAGCCTGAGCTGTGGAGTTGGGGGTTGAATTTTCTAAGTGCATTTTTTGAACTGCACTATTAAAGGCTTACGCTGACATGAACCACAAACCACAAGCCAATAAGCAATGAGAGTCGGTGTGGGAAAGTGCAGTATTATCTGGATCACAAACAAGGCACTCCAGAAGGATAAGACACACCACAAACTTTTGGGGTAATTTTCAAAAAGGCTTTCAAGGTAGAAGCGTTCACGTCGCGATCCCTCTCAGGTAATAAATACTTGGTATTGCCTGCGAATTCGACCAAACACTTCGAGGCCGAGCTTCTTCTTCTTTGCGATTCTTCGAAGCGCGATGGTTAAATTAGTTTCCCATTTTCTTACACAGCCCCCTTGCATTTTCATTGAACTCCGCAAGGTCTTTTGAGCTGCAGAGGTTGGGTAGTAGAGCACAGACAAGGCAGTGTTCCATAGTATGGTCTGCAAAGAAAAAGAAGACCAAAATATACAACATCCCAGCAAATGAATCGACAAATATGTACGGTTATAAAAGATAAGAGAGAACAGTGCCAGGAAAAAGCATATCTTATAATTTATCAAATGTGGTCACAGCAATTGCCATGTTCCAACAAAACAGTTTTCCCGCAAGTGAGTGTATTACAGTATTACCGGAACTAGAAAACAGTTTCAGGCCATGCTGTGTACTTTATTGTATGATACATCCCCATTGTAAAGCATGGTGAGCATCAGAATAGCTTTCAAATTGAAACATTGTCACATGCCGACCTTACATGGCTCCCTACCTTCAATAAACAACTGCTATACTTAAATAGTAACATGATAGAAGTGAAAATATTCTAGAGTTACAACAAAAATGTATGCCAGTTGGGTCGGACTGAATGGAGATGAAATCCGGTTCAAAAATTATTAAGGTTTTACCAAAGTATGTCGGCTGGAATTCCCAATCCTGCAAAAGAATTTCCTTCGGTTTGTTCATTATATAAACTGAACACACTGTATTTTATATATCTGGGTCAACCCACATTGGCATAATTCCCATAAGCCCACCACTTTCATTACACTCCAAGAATCACGTAATAATCAGGCAATAATGCATCAGAACAGAACTTAGTATGGGACCGTTTGACTGGCTCCACATCTGGAGAAAATAACGGTACGGTATTGAAAATGCAGAGAAGTGTGCTACGTACGGTGTACTCTGACAAGTCTCTTGATTAAAGACCTTTCCATTACTAGTAAATAAAGTAGTGGAACCTGCGATGCTCCAGTGGCTTAACGGTTAACACATCTACGGTTCGGTCTCCCATCGTGGCAGGTGTCACAGCAGGCATGTTTCCACCAAACAACACACAAGTCAATGGGGACACCACAGTTCGTTGATCTGCCAGCCAGTTGTGGTGGGGTGAAATGTTGGCACTCTGACCTCTTTCAAGAGTTCTGACCAGAGTAGAAACTACGCCAAAAATACACCAACTTTCAAGTTTAAATGTATTCTATTTAACCAGTTGAGAACTAAAGTGCTCAACTCGAGTATAGCCACACACCTCTCAAGCATTCTATAATCATCACAATTATTCACATCTGTTTTCATTGGTGATGTTCCAAGGCAGAATCTGGTATATTCTGAATTGGCACTTCTAACTAAAAAAACACTGATTGTGGCCAGTAACATTATAATATATGTATAGGGCACCGTGTCTGGTGGGTTGGCGCCGGCTGGCCATGTGGTTGTTTCCGCCTGACCTCTCCCGCAGTTTCCTCACGCTTCTGAGTCACTCTCTTAGAACAAATACCTTCGACATTGAACAAATTGTAAATTTTATTTTAATGGAAAAAGACACACTCCCTAAAGGACAGGAGGGTTACTCCTTCTCAGTAGAAGTACCAAGACTCTCAATGAGTCTCAATCCAACTCGGTTGGGCTTTCAGACACAATACAAAAGCTTTTCCTTCACCTGAGCTGTTATTTCAAATGTGTAAACCTGAGAGATCAGGTTTACAAATGGTAAAAAATGGCACTTGAATAATGATTCCAAAGATCTTGAGAGTACAACAATGGGCAGCACTTTTCATAAATCTATTTACATCCGCGGTTCGAGTGAAACTCCTCTTTAATGCTTCCTATTACCCGCCCATCCTGTTATCTGTATGCCCGATCCAAATTGGCCATAAGAATTTTCCTTGAAGTACATCACTCAGCCTCTTATCCATACTCAGCACAGACAAGACCAACTTGGAAGTTTTGGCAAACGTAAACTATTGTGTGCATATTTGTATATTTCTTTATGAATATAAAGGGGGTAAAATGTGAGGGCTAATGTGGACATTTCGGATCTGCCCATACTGCCCCTCACACCAGTGTGGACAAGAGGAGAAATAGAAAAATGTGGCAAGGGAATGGCAGAACAGTACAGATATTATGTACTTCAGTAGCGGTGGGGAAGCCTATATTATGTGGGAAAGAATATGTCCTGCAATTTCATGTGAGACGTGGTTATACAAGGCCCGGCACGGCCATCCCATTAGTTCGAAAAAGCTGAGCCCTAGTTATTTTTCGTATTGTAAAATGACTGGAAAAAAGTAAGGCGTGCATTATTGTTGTGCCCTGACAAACTTATTTGAAAGTCCCACAAATGCACGACAATGTTGCAACTCAGCGTATCGAGAAAACCCATCGGCCAACCAGAAGACACCTATAGGGTATAAGTGGGTATTCGGCGCTCCGTTTACCGGAGGCAGGGAGGGAAGCGAGGAAGGTGATGCAGTGTTTTGAGTGAAGGGTGCAACCGTACACTGTCCACGCTGCTGTAACGGCTGGGAACGCAGCCAAATCCTGAGCGAGAGGAAGCAGACGCAGTAAATTGTACCCGACACCGCCTCATTAGGAACCTCTAGAGCAATACAGCGAATTATTATTATTTTTAAACTACAGCTAGACATCAAAACAGAAGGGTCACATTTACAGCAATGCGATGATTATACAACACTGTATATACTGTCATGTATACCAGTCACTAATCAATCAATCAATCACAAGCCTAACTCCTTTGCCACACTATTAACCGTAGCGCCTATCAGCAGGAAACTTAAGGTCCACAAAGGGCTCCTATTAACCACGCCCAAATTCTTCGGTATAACCAATGTTACCGATTTAGGTTTTCATGGCTCGATTCATGGTGGTTGCTCTTCAGAGGTGTTCTTTCGGGAAAGCCGTGTCAAGCGCGGTCCCTCTCTCCGAGTACGAGACCAATGTTTTCGTTGAAAAAAGTCAATATGAATCGTGATGATGGGAAGCGAAACGTCGCGAGGGACAGAGGAAAAGGTGCCCAGTGACACGGCTATCCCGAAAGAACAGCTCTGAAGAGCAACCATCATGAATCGAGCCGTGAAAACCTACATCAGTAACATAATAGGAATCAAACTTTTTTCAAACGCGGATTAAACACAGCTCGTGTGAAGGTGCTATGTGCATTGTTATGTTGCAAGATAGTGAGACTGGCAAAAGTTTGAGAAAGCATTCATCCAGCAGTTGATTGCTTATAGCTGATAATCGCGGCAATGCAGCATTCTCTTTCGCATATGTCTGCAACCCGACTCAGACATTGATTAATGACCAATGCTCAAATATTGATTATTGAAATATGTATACGCTATATGTTCAATTGAATCAACGACACCTCCATTGTCAGAAACCGCTTAATCCTGTACAGTGTCGTGGCGAGCCGGAGCCAATCCCGGCAGACACAGGGCACAGGGCAGGGCCATACCCAGGACAGGACGCCAGTCCATCACAGGGCACCGGGGGCAATTTAGTCTGCAAGCCAATTAACCCACGTAGCAGCATGTCTTTGGACTCTTGGGAGGAAACCGGAGTGCCCGGCGAAAACCTACGCAGACACGGCGAGAACATGCAAACTCCACACAGAAAGGCACCCGAGCCGGAATACGAGCGTGGGACTTTCTTGCTGTGAGGCGGCAGCGCTACTCACCCCATTCCTGCACATGAACTGATCCTAACCGTGGTATCTCCACGGTGGCCATTCTCTTGGGGATTGTTCTCTATTTTGGCTGCCATTCCGTCACCACTGGTCACCACCCACCCCTTCTGGTGATATTTCCTGTCGAAGCCACCAACTTTTAGGAAGGCTGTGCACATACAAAGAAGCCAAGACCAATCCGATTGTGATTTCCTTTGCAGACATAATTGGCCTACATACATATGTACTGATTAAGGTTTGCACGGCTCGATTCATGATGGTTGCTCTTCAGAGCTGTTCTTTTGGGATAGCCTTGTCGAGGGAGAGCACTCGACACGGCTATCCCGAAAGAACAGCTCTGAAGAGCAACCTACATACATCTGTTAATCACTGCATTCTAATTAATACCTAGGGCAGACTGTGCCGATATTATCCCTAAAATACCATGGCTCATGCCACAACGGAGCACCAGAGAAGGTTCTGTGAACAAATGCCCGCGTGGGTTTTCGCCGGGCACTCCGGTTTCCTCCCACAGTCCAAAGACATGCTGCATAGGTTAATCATCCTGCTGACTAAATTGCTCCCGGTGGCCTGTGTCTGCCGAGATAGGCTCCGGCTCACCGCGACCCTGTACAGGATTAAGCGCTTTCTGACAATGGATGGATGTTGAACAGATAGGGCTTCTCGTGAATCAATCCTGAATATAAGGACAGGGCAGCAGTTAGCTTTCCTCATGCAGTGACGTCTATGGACGCCATTGACATAACGTTGCATCTGCATTGCGTTACACATTGGCAGCGATTGTATCCGTTGTGTTACCCATACAGTACACAACACACGTACGGCCCAGCAGCTAACATGCCTAGAGCAATTCTGCATGGCTAATTTGGTAAATATATCTTAATTGAAATGGTCTCATATTTCTTAGGCTGTCATATTCAATGACAAAACGTCTTGAGCTTCATGAATAATAAAAAATACATACACTGACCCAGACGTGCAGCTAACCGACATATTGTGTGTGTGTACGACGTACACAAAGCCTGTACTCTATACAGACCCCGGTCACCTATAATAAACAAAATCGTAAATTAATATCCTCTAAAAGCACATACTGTATTCACTGTAGTAGCGACACATGATCCACGTAACACTGTGTTTACACCCACGAGCTATTGTGCTCACAAGAAAACGCCAATGCCACCACAACACAGTACATGTATATAGTGTACTTTGTATAGGTAATGTATAAATGTGTATTTAAGTACTGTACCATACAGTACTGACAATTATTATAATAGTGTACAGCATGTATAATACAGTATCATTGTACTGTAGCCATCACAGGTGACATAGCCAGCTAGGCTGAGTAATCAATACCATTTGTAGTGAAAACAGTCTTCTTCTTCTTTGCGATTCTTCAAAGCACGATGGGCAGCTTCTGGACATCGTTGTCTTTCAGCTTGGCTTCGAAGTGTTTGGTAGAATTCGCAGGCAACACCAAGTATTACCTGACAGGGGTCGCGACGTGAACGCTTCTACCTTGACCCCCAGTGAAAACAGTAAACATACATAGCCTATGTTGTACTGCACTATGTACTGTGTATAGCACGTGTATGTGGTGTTTGTAGCTGTATAGAAGTACTGTATTTAGATACGGTGTCTACAGTATACCACAGTATGTGCACTGTCTCAATATAGCACGGCACTGTGCAGCAATAAATTGTAATTCATGACTGCATAGTACAGTATATTATTACATTGTGGACACTACTGTACTATGGCCCATCTAACACACAAACGTCTACTACAAATACCACAGGCAACAGCAGTCCAGAGACGATGTGCATTATTAAACTGCTATGTACAACGACATCATTGTGATCACGGCCGAGGTGTATTATTGTAAACATTACACCACCACCGTGTGTTAACACATTACAGCACATTGTACGTTTTGCACAATGGCAGTACACACAACATTCAGCAGCACGATACACACGGCAGTGCTCAGTGGCATTATCACGAGCGGTGAATTTATTAGCACAGCACGTGGTTTACACGCTGAATAATCACAGTAACTAACCACGAACACGGCCTCCAAATCAATCCACTGCTGGATGAGAGTCATCCTCACAACCCTTTCGGTTCGAAGGGGGTGCTTGGATGTTCGACGATAATTCACCACGATGGTGAGGGACTGAATATGACCTGGGACCGGTTAACCAACGTTAAGATGCATGCCGCTGATGGCATCGCTGCCGCTGTAACACGACGTGTTTAGTCACCAGCTCGAATACACGAACACGAGACAAAAGAACAGAGATCCCGTGTAGCCCCATACACACAGGACGTCTGTGGAAAGTGCTGTTCGCGAGCACCGATTTACGTGTGGCGCGGCACACGATTCTGTGGTGTCGTTAGCACCGCGCCCGGCCGCCTTTGTCTCCCCCCCCATCCCCAGTGCTGTTGTCTGTAGAGTTCACCGCACAAGCGACGACTCATTTGAGACGGAGTCGACCGGTCACAAACCCCACCATGACCGGTTCGGACAATCACAGACAGGGCACACTGACGTTAGCCGTGGCCGGGAATTCAACTCCGGGGAGCCGCCGGGTTTGTAGCGTATTCGCGCCAACCACTGCGCCGCTACTCCACCCTTTCGACAAAAATCCCCCGGATAGCCTTCGTCAGACTGCAGGCTCAAGTGCCGTTAGCCAGCAGCACCTATGAAGGTCGACACGGCACGCAAGGAGGTGGTGTGACCAGCACCACGCCCGGCCGCCTTTGTCTCCCTTCGTGTGCAATGTCTACACACCGCACTAGGTGCTCACACACACGCACTGCACACGGGCACCGACTGCCCCATTCTCGCTGCTAATCAGCAACAACCCCGACTCACCTCTACCACCAACCACGACACCGCGGGCTCTTTCTTGTGTGTGGCGCGGAGCGGCGAGAACACACAGTAGTATTATGAGCGTGTGTCGCTCTCCCCGGCAGCACGGGGTCGCATGGAGACACCCCCACACACACACACGCGTGTAATACAGTACTCACACACGCCCTCTGCAGACACGCCACGCCAGCGTCGCCACATTCGCTACAATACCGCTTACCCGGGTGGACCTGCCTTTTTCCACTTCCTCCAATGCGTGCCCCCTCTCTGTGTGTTGAGTAACGGGACGCGCGGTCACTGCACCGACGATATGCATCCATTGTTAGAAACCGCTTACTCCTGTACAGCGTCGCGGTGAGCCGGAGCCTATCCCGGCAGACACAGGGCGCAAGCCAGGGCGATAGCCAGGATGGGACGCCGCTAGCGAGCATCTGTAAAGGCCGACACGGCACACGACGGGGTGGGTGGACAGCACGACGCCCGGCTGCCTTTGTCTCCCTAGTCACCCGAGTGGCAATATTTGCACACCCTAGGACCGGTTCAGAAAATCGTGACGGCTGTTGGCCGTGAGCCGGAATCCGAACTCGGGTGGCCAGGTTTGTAAGCAAGCGCGCTAACCGCCGAGCTACCGCTCTCACTCATCGCTCCACACACTAACAGTCGCCCAGCTACACCGTTCAAAACAAATCCCCTGTCCCTTTTCCTGCACCGTGTATTGAACATCAGTCGGCACGCGTATTCGCATCCCCTTGTGTTATCCTTTTCAGACCCAGCTGTACCAACGTGAACCCTGGACTGTGTTAGCGGCGATCAATCAGGACTGGAACAATTTTAGGTTTGTGGCATGAGCAGGATACATATTTATGAGATTGATTTTTGAAAGTGCATAGTGGCCTGATTTTAATTAACAGCATAACCTTAGCGGTCATGAAACAACCTATTGAGTCAGTGTGGAAGTGACACGGTGGGGCAGGGAGTAGCGCTGCCGCCGCAGAGCAAAAGAATCCCGGGTGCGATTCCGGCTCGGGTGCCTTTCTGTGTGTCGTTTGCATGTTCTCCCCGTGTAAGTATGGGTTTTGGCCGGATACTGCGGTTTCCTCCCACAGTCTAAAGACATGCTGCTGCCGAGGTGCATAAGTAAATTGCCTACGATGCCCTCTGGTGGACTGGGATCTCAACCTGGGTATAGCCCTGGCTCGTGGCCTTTGTCTGCGGGGATAGGTTTTGGCGTAACCACGACCCTCTAGGGCAGTGGTTCCCACTGTGCTGTTCTGCAATGTACTGTGCTGTACTCTATATCCTCCACATTTGGTACATTTTAATTCCATTTTGTATGTGATTTAAGCTGCTTTGCTTGCGAAATATGAGATCAGGCAGTGGGTGATTTGTTCAAAGGTTATGATTTCAAATGTTTGTCTTAAATTGCAAAACATTATGTAAGTCTTTAAAAAACATCCCAGGTCTCACAAAACTGAGCAATATATTACTGTATTGCTTATTGCTTAGTTTCTACAAATACATTTTCAGGGGTTCTATTAAAAGCTGAATTAAAAGCTAAAGTGTCTCCTTACACAAAATGAATCTCGTTCTTCTTTGAAGGTGGCCAGAGTTGGTGGAATTTCAACATTCTGATGGTAGTCACCAGTCTCTGTAACTTCGCATCAACTATTTTATTAACCCCGGAGGGATGACAGTAGTTCGATGGGTTAATGCATTGCTAAGAAAACGCCTTATTATAGGACAGCATGTTTTTCCCAACATGTATTATTCAGTGGCGATCTATATTCACTGCAGTCTGTTGAGCTGAGTTCAGCGGCTTCAAAAGTTCCACATTCCACAGCCAAGGCAGCGAGGGTTAGAGCATCATCAGGGCTCTGAAGCTACTATCCACATGTACTGAAAACTAACACTATAATGCTGTACTGTACAAAGGTATGCTTACATAGCTTCTATTTCACATGTCCACATCATGGCATAATTTGTGTTGTTTGAAAAAGGGGGAGGAATATTTTCTGGAACTCAGTCCCCAGATATCTCTGGCTGAAATGAAGCCCTGCATATAACCATCACAATCTTGTTGATAATTTTCATCCACTGAAAGCTGTGAGGGTTACATTTGAAAAGTGATCAACCTAAATACTCATTACTCAAAGTTCGAGGTAATGAAATGTAATCCTGTACATGGTTATTTTTTGTTTGTGTAATTTGTTATTTTTATATATGTTTTTTTTACGTCAATTCACGTGTTTGCTGTGTCGCACGAATCATGTAAAGAGCTTGATTTGCCGTGCTCTGTCGTTGTTGACATGTCGTTCTCTCTGCAGCTTTGTGCAGCGCTTTGTGACCCTCGGGTGAAAGGCGCTATATAAATGCTATTATTATTATTGAACCCTAATCCTCGCTTGATTTAGATTCGATTTAGGACGTCGGTTAACGCGATTCCCAGAATCGAATCTCAAGGGATTCGATTCCGGGAATAGACTTCAGAGAATCGACGAGCATTTTTGGCGGGAAGTGGCGATGGCGTCCCGCATGGAGGAGGGAGACGAGACGCGGGAGCCCGGGGATCTCCTCACCGCCACCGTGTCCCCGTTGTCCGAGTCCCTGGGGAAGCTCACGGCCGTGATGAGAGCCATCACCAGGAACGTGTCCATCGTCAACGATACCGTGGAGCGGTGAGTTTAGCAGCGCTGACCGCAGAGATCGCCCAACGTTGTCTCCTCATGCGTAATGTTTACATGTATAAGTCTGTCAATCCACTGCTGGATGAGGGCTTCCTCACCCCACGGCCGGCTGTCGTGAGGGTGTATTTGACCATATCCCACGCTAGCCCGTGAGGGTTGCTCCAGGCTATACACGAAAGCATATAGAGATGGTGTTTGCTGGAATACCCTCTGCTGGCCATTTTTCTCTTGGCGCCTATAACACCTGCGATGCATGCATGGTCACCAATCCAAGGATCAATCCAGGCTCAACCCATAATTATCTTACGAGGTTAGGCGCAACCCCAGTTATTTATGCATTCACTTGCTATCTCTGCTGTCAATAATCCCCACATACAAGGTGATGGATAAGACAGTGTTCAATGTAATGAGACCAAGTTGCGGTTTTTTCCAAGTAAACGATTACAAGAACATAGGCACTGAGAACTTACACGTGAACACTGGAGAAAAGCTGAAGAAAATTGCATTGTTTTTATATTTTGTAATTTGGACTATTAAAATGTTCAAATGTTTTTTTCTTTCAGAATTCTGCTTGACAAGCCGATGGCTGAAGAGCTAAAGCAGTACTTGGTGGGTATTTGAATATACATGTTTTTAATCCTCATGTTATGCGTTTTTGAAATCATATGCCATGTCTGCAACAATCCTTGTTTTGTTTGTGGAGAAGACAGATTTCTCTTCTGGATAATCCTGCCTGGAGAAGACTCAACTCACATTTGTTGCCCATCTACGACCAAACTAATCGGCAAATACATAATTATTATAGAATCGTATTAAAATGCCAGTTTGTGCAGTTGTACATTTTTCGAATACCAAACAGCCAATGTATAGAGCAGATCATATTGTCACTTGTGTTTTAATTCACTTCATAAAATGTTGCAGACCACCGCCACTTAATTTTCAAATGATTCCTCAAGATATCCCAGTCATTATTTTAAAGCAGTCCATTTACCATCCTTGTACAACGCAGGAATCAGTTCATGTTAATTTGGTATATGAGCCTCGTCATAACTGTTATGACATATTTCATGAATACGTGCATGCATAATTATGGTATTTTTGGAAGAGTGTAATGCTCATGCTGACAGTGGTTACTTGTCAACATATAGTTACTTTCTGATTAATAGGATCATTGTTGCTTCGGACATCAGTTTTTCTCAGCAGTTGTACATATGTTAATAACATTGTATTCTATAGATGTAATAAAAAACGACAAAAGTTAAGTAATGTATTTTTATTTACACCAGCAACACTTTCAGCACTGATTTACAGAAAACAAAGGAAATATTGAAATGTATGTACAAGATGCACTGTACAAATTATAAACTTCAGCCTGCATCATATATCTCAGCCTTCAATAAACGTTTAGTCTTTAATTGGCCCAAGCTAATCGAAATGCTTACACTTTAAGCATTGCGCCTCAAGTTATGTACCCATGAGTGTGTCCCTGTTTTGACTCTTTTATATTATGCTTATACAGCATCTGTTGTCAGCAAATATATAAATTCCAGAATGTTAGCAGCAAATAAAGCATTTGGTTTTTAACAGTCAGTGGTTGAAACTCCACATTCCCATTATGGGATATTTTCTCTAATTGAGGTCTTCATAATATCAAATCTTGAAGGATGATGGGGTAAGTTAGCCCTATATTTGGATTTAAAATGCCAACCTTCCAACTTTTGGTTTGAACATTAATAATTGCCACTGGTTGGATACATGAAGCAGAACTAATCTGATATGTAATAATATAAAGGCCAAGGGAAGGTGTAGAAGGAGTTTTGATGTGACCACTTTGAGGTCAACCTGTGTATGCAGAGATCCACTACCGTTCATTCGGTGGCTTTCAATCATTTGCATTCTTGAACAGCTTGCACGATGTCTGGCAAAAGAGAATCCCTGTTTTCCTTTGTCACCTGGGCAAAATGAAAAGTACCAAAGCACAAATGATCATCTTATGCTAACATGCAACAATCATGTCTAACCACTACAATATTTCAGTAAAAAAAATATACAGGATAAGATCACACTGAAAAACATTGACTATATTCTAGCGAATTTGGTTAAAATTATTAATTTATTTTGGGTTCAGTTTTTATACAGCAACCACTGCTCATATCTTGTAAAATTATACTCCAGGATCATGGGCTAAGCTGACCCCAGATGTGATAGGTGAATAACATCCTCTGCCATAACATTATTACAATTAGGATTTAAATATAACTTCAGCTTGTGAGTTTTAATTTTAAATATACCCAAAGATGTGTGGTGAACCCCTAAAAGTGTCAACTCCAGGCCTTGTGACTCCAATGTCTGTTTGCGATTACATTTTTCTAGTCTTGTTAAAAAAAAACCAAGCCACTGCATGCACCCGATGGTAACCATGGAAGGCTATAATGTTGAGTGCTCACAAGGACTGGAGTTCATAAACTGCTCTATAAAGTGTGAATATAGACCATCAGCAGCCAGAAAGGCTACTGTAACAAACGCGATCATGAAGGCGGCATGTTTCACAGTCTGCCAGCAGGGGGTGATGTTGCTACGTAGGTTCATCCAATAAAAAGTAAACTTTGTGGATATGTTATTCAAATGTAGAGACGGTGACGCCAGCACACATGGCCTAATATTTTTGGGTCCAATAGCTCCACCATTGGGGGGAAACCGGCCAACACGGGTACACCTGGATACTGGCCGTTAAAACCAGCATCAACTAAATTGTTTCATCTCTGATCTCAGCTATTGGTTAAAATCAGGGCGTTTTCATCACAGACACAAAACTGAAACCTGTTCATCCATGGTTTTGCTTAACAATAGATGAACATCATTGAAGACTCGTTTTAACGTGGAAACATTTTGACTTTTGGTTTTGCTCTTAAGAATGAGCTTCATGTCAACGTACCATGAAGAGCTTGACATCACCACGGCCTCTGACCTCCTCAACAAGCGGCAGAGGCTTGCCTTTCCGCACGGGTATAGTGCCCAGCACAGTTGTGGTCGGAATCTCCAGAACCTGTCGCACCCCCTGCACAAAGTTCTGGCTGAAGAGCTCCATCTTTCCGATCTCATCGAGCACCAGCACTCTGGCACCGCCTGCTGCACTTGGCTGGGAGACAAAACATCATCAGTTCCAGATCACACTGTGAACTGTCAATTATTGTTTACAGAATAGTTTATCGATTCCAAAAGTTTTGCCATTAACAAAACCCTGCGAATAAATGTTAACGAGGTGCACAGCAATGTTTAAATATTACGTACAATATATGAAATGCGTTTTTTTAATTGATGTGGCGCAGTAGGGCTTGGTGTAAACAAAGATGGTTTTAGTTCCACCCGTCTCACTTTTCTCAGCAGCGGGAGAGCAATCTGTTCAAATGAGGCCAGGTCCACGACATACTGTCCAACTCGATACTCCCGGCGGGAAGAGGGGACACCACTGCCATCAGAGCTGTGAGAAAAAAACCACAAACACCATAATTAAACCTACAACGAATATTAAGCTCAAGCAAACATTCGGCTGAGTATCTCAAAAATATTATTTAGTTTGTCATTTAAAAATTAAACATTAAGGCGCCTAATAATAATAATAGTATTTATATAGCCCCTTTCACCCGAGGGTCACAAAGCGCTGCACAAAGCTGCGGAGAGAACGACATGTCAACAACGACAGAGCACGGAAAATCAGGCACTGAATGAAAAATGGCTCAGTACAGGCACAGCTTACCTCAGTGACATAGCTTGCCTATGTGCTGGTGGTGCCCCTGCAATTGGGCCCACTGGTTGGAGGGGCCAAGGCACGGAACTACAAAGCGAGTAGAAATCGTATGGCGGGGCAAACATTTCATTCCTTGCGCCAGGGCCGACGTCAGCGACACTATTGTACGCGCAGGTGTGCTTTGGTCAAACACCCACAGAGCTTCTGAGCAGGAGGGCGCACGGCATGAACACTGAACTCGTTGGTCGGTGCCCTCCCGTTGCTCACCTGAGCCGAGCCAGCGTGCCCCGTTCTCCTGCCAGAGACACGATGTCGAAGCCAATGCGCCGGCCGGCTTGCCGCACCTCCTCGGTGTAGAAGCCCCACGCTCCCAGCCCGGCCACCCGCAGGGCCTCGCAGGCCTTGCGCACCAGGGTTGTCTTCCCCACACCTGTGCATCACGTAAACAGCAAGCACATTAACAGGGTGTGGGGGGTGTCAGGGGCCCAAGTAGAAAGTCGTCATCATCATCACTGTCAGAAACCGCTTAATTCCTGTACAGGGTTGCGGTCAGTCGGAGCCTCTCTCGGCAGACAGCGTGCAAGGCAGGGCTATACTAAGGATGGGACGCTAGTCCATCACAGGGGACCGGAGGCAATTTAGTCAGCAGGCCAATTAACCTATGCAGCGGCATGTTTTTGGACCGTGAGAGGAAACCGGAGTGCCCGGCGAATATACCTGGGAATCCGGTCAAGAAGACGTGTCTGTGTGGATGCGCCGACATTCCCCACTGAGCAAGGCCTCGCTAACCGCTATATACGCACAAGACAGCTTTACTTTCTTTCTTTGCGATTCTTCGAAGCACGATGGTCAGCCTCTGGACATCGTTGTCTTTCAGCTTTACTGCCGTGATGTGAAAGCGTATATCTTGTTTAGAAACAACGCGATTACACTCAAGCGCGATGCAATCTAGCGAGCTGAGCTCAGTTGCCTCACTAAGATGTGCGAACGCTTCACGCACAGCGAGCCTCGCAACACGGGTCTTGTTGGCCCCTAGGTGCCACATTAGAGGTTTATAACCTCTGTGTGTGTTGTGACACGTGGAGTGCTCGCGATGGACAATCCACTGTGACCACCACACAGGCGCGAGCTACGTACTGGCAATATACTCACCGATGTAGGGATGTAGGTTTTCACGGCTAGATTCATGATTGTTGTTTTTTATTGACGGTGAGTATTTTGCCGGGATTGGCGTAGTGGGATCCGGTTCCGCTAAAGCTGCGTGGTGGGATACCGTTCCACTACAGGCCTGCAATAACGTTGACGGGTCGACACTGGGAATCGATTTTGGAAATCGATACTTTGGAATCGCTCGCATAGCGACTCATTTAATAACGGAGCTTTTTCTGCCAGAAAGATGCGTATTTTTAATAAAGAAAAAATACCCATTGATTTTTTAAACTCTCGACGGGATTCCTGCGACACAACAAAGACGCGAACTGAGAAAAATACAAACTAAAAAACTGTGCAAACTAAATCAAAACACCACCATTAACACCGCATTGCACGTAAGTAACCGAGGATAAAATTTTAAAATTATATTTTTACACGTAAAAACCAGTACGTTCGATTAAACGCTCGATTCGAATCTGTGGTGGAGTCGACTGCCGCGTGCATCGATTCCTAGCAGGGCGGGAACCATTCCCGCACAGACCCAGAAGATCATTGTGGGAATCGATGTTGGGAATCGATACAAACACGCGGATTGACAAACATACAAAATAACAAACTCAATCAAAACATCACCATTTACACCGCATTGCACGTAAATGACCAAATACAAGAATAAAAAGTATATATTTACAGGTAAACGTCAGTACGTTCGATGAAACTCTCGATTTTAATCGGTGGTGGAATCGACTGCTGCGTGGATCGATTTCTAGCGTCTCAGAATCATGGCCGCGCCCAGCGGCCCATGGCACCTGGGTCTGCATAGGTCAATTGTCCTGAGGACTAAACTGCCCCCGGTGCCGTGATGCACTGACGTCCCATCCTGGGTATAGCCCTGGCTTGCACCCTGTGTCTCCCGGGATAGGCTCCGGCTCACCACAACCCTGTACAAGATTAAGTGGTTTCTGACAATTACTGAATAAATAAAGATAACCGGACCAAAACCACCTATGATCAACAATTGTTCTTGTCTCCGACAGTGTCCTGCCATATCAAGATCAAAAGTGGAGTGTTGTCCATATATAAATGCAATCGGTAATTAAAGTTTGATGGCACAAGATAAACACCAGGCTAAGAGCTTGGTCCTCAAAGGGCTGTGAGCCCCTCTGAATGAAATGCAGGCTCTTCCTTTTACATGGTGTATCCTGGAAGCTTGGCAGCCAGCATCAGCTGAGACATGGGCTTTGGGAGGTTCTCATCCAAAGTGTCGAGGCTACTCAATCCCCCTCCCACGTCCGGAGCACTTGGGTTCGACATCTCCATGTCCGACAGGTTGGAGGGAACATACGAGCTCACCTGAACACACACAGATAGAGAAACAACACAGACGATTCTCTGGTGAAACTTCACCATTTGATCCATGATAAAGCACTTTTTGGATTGGGTTATGTAAAACACAAGTGTTATAAACCTGCCTCCACCCGACAGCCAATTAGTAAGGTTTGTCACGTGAACAGAATGTGCCAATTTTTTCCTACTTCAGCACACCGGTGTGTTGGGAGAGCAAACCCACATTTCACAATCGAGTACGATGTTTTGCTGATAACTGCAAACCTTGCAGAGTCTCAACAGTTTTTTCCAGAGCCTACAATGGAGTTTTGGCCATTCCATTTAGAATTTGTGTTATGTGGCAGGAAACCAGAATACTCGGAGTAAACACACACACACACGGGGGACAAGAGCTGCACAGAAGGGTTCATAAAGCCACTTGCCGGACTATCGCCTCACAGCCCAGACAGTTTATTAAATGAATGTAATGCACTAACACTAGCCTCTACCTGAGATGTGCGGAGTGATTGACTCTCTTCTAGAGAAGAGCTCTCCAGTGTCGATATCTTCCGTAGCAAGGCCACCCTGGGGCTGACAGCGGGCTTCACTGATGACAACACCCCTGCAACTTTGCCACGCATTTGGCTTCCTTTCCATCGGCCAGCGGAATGATCCGACACACCGGACTGATCCGAATCGGACGAGTCCTCGCGAACTAACGATCTGCCTCTCCCCTTTTCTTCTTCAGGTTGTTCGTCGTCTAAACTTCCCAAATCCTCTTCAGATTTCTTCACAACAAATGTCTCTCGCAATACATTTTTTGACTTATTTGCACCAGCATCGCGATCGGACTCCGTCGAAGTAGATTCCGTGTCGGATTCTTGCGTGCGGGAAAGTGCATGTGGCTCTGGACTGCTCTTAAATGCACTCGACGGTCGGCTGGTGGGTTCTGGACTTGAGGCAAAGTCTTCGGAGTAGTGGGGGTCATGGCTTCTGGCGTCGTCATCACTGTACTTGACGGGACTCTCTCTCGCCTTATCGCCCGACTCTCTGTTAGAAGACTGCTCCTCTGGCGTCATCCTTCCCACAACCGCTGGGGGAATATCAACCTGAAACTCATAGCTGTGTTCAAAGGCATCGTCATCATCATCATCACTATTCCAGCTGGGACGTGAGTGATGTGACGGTGCTCTCGGCAGACGCACAGATATCCCGCCACCTGGTGCCTTCACCTCCAGGTCTCGGATTGACAAAGGACGGGCATCAAAGATCGGCTCCTCCAAGTCCTTTAAAGACGAGTCTAACGGTGGCGGTGGCTCATGCTGGCTCCATGTGTGGCCTGAACTGCTGTCAACTTCGGTTATCTTCTCCAGACGTGTTCTGGCTACAGGAATGGGCATGGAAAATGTGTGAACTTCTTTTTCTGAATGAGGGGAATCCACATCCAGGCTGCTTTCTATCAATGTTTCCACGTACTCATCGATGGGCGTGCTTTGTCGATGGGGCTGCTTTGATTTCTTTCCAGACTTTCCTTTAGAGGCAGAGATACCGAACTTTCCAGCCTTCGGCTTGAGGCGTTCCAGCTCTCGCTTTCGTTGCGCCTCCATTCTCTCCTGCTTCAGAAGGAGGTCGGGGTTGGTTTTCTGCAGACGCAATCGCAGGGTGTTAGTCATCCCGTACATGAGCTTCTTCTTTTTCACCTCAGGCGGCTGGTTGCATTTTTCCCGCTGCTGAACGCCACGCTGCACTTTCCCTTTAGCGCCGGCTTTCGGCTTCGGAGAAAGAGACTTCGGTCTCCTTTGCCGCGTGGGTGTAATGGACCGCCGACCCTCTGTCGACATGGACAACTGTCTGCTGTTGGCCGCGACTGGCGAATGTGGCCGCGCTCTCTGGCGTCCTGTGTGCGCGAGGCCGGCGACACTCTCCTGACCAGGCCTCTGAAATCCCTGCTGTATACTGGTGAGGTTGCCCAGCTGTGTACCCTGGCCGTTAAGCAAGGCCAGTTCAGACAGCAGAGCACTGAGCAGAGGTAACTGACTGAGAGCACTGCCAACCGCACAGGTGCTTTCTGTCTGGGACACCTGCACTCTCGCCCTAGTGGAGGGATGTGGTTTAAGGGGGGCCGAGGCAGCTTCATCGCTCCGGTTTTCAACTGGTCTGGTTGGTGGCTCAACCTCCACAGAGACGTCTTCAACATCACTCTCATCAACCACAGCTTCGTGCTGCAGCTCCTCCAAATCCGCTTGTGCCATACAACCCGCATTGTTGTCTTCACAATCGTCAGTCGAGTGACTGTAGAAAAGCGGAGGAGGGCAAAACACGTTGTCCGCAAGGCCGCTCCCAGTCACAGCGTCATCTTCCTCATCCGGTGTCCTCGCTTTCTGCTGCTGGGTCAGTTCACCTCGGTCCTGCGTCCCGACACGCCTTTTGAACTCCGTGCTATGAACATCACCATCTCTCTCGGCACCAGGTGCCCTCTTCACCATAACCGCCTCGTCACTATCTTCTGCGGGCGCCGTCTCCACATCTCCTTGTCCCTGCCGAATCACCACCTCTGCCCCACTACTCTCAGTAGAAACCAGGCGGATGGCATTCCGACCACCGGCGGCCGGACCGCCGTCCACCACCCGCGAGGTGTTCTCCGAGAGGGCCACGTGTGAGCCCGGGCGCGGCTCGAGGTGCGGCCCCAAGTGTGGCAGCAGACTCGAGCGGCCCAGGTCCACGAGCCTGAACGCCAAATACAGGCGGCCCACGTCCTTGCCCATGAGGTCTCGGAGGTCGTACGCTCCTCTCTCGCCACCGCCGCCGCCGCCGCTTGCCTGATCCACAACCCCAGCCAGTGACACCGACGCGGTGGCTACTAGACGGGGCAGCGGCGCGAGCGGCCTCGCGTCCGCAGCCTCGGCGCGGGCTCCTCCTGTCCCCGGATCCCGCCGGTTGCCGGGCGCCGTGCCGGCAGAACCCCCGCACACGTCCACCAGCATGGCGTAGAGGGGCGCAGCGGACAGGTGGGCGCGCAGGGAGCGCGGGCACATCTTGAAGAGGCACGACTTGCCCCTGGCGAAGTGGAACTCCTTCAGCGCACTGCTGCCGCCTTTGCTGTTGTCGGTGACGGTGATGTTGCGATTCTCTTTGCCCGCCGCGTACACCATGAGCGTGGGGAAGTCGAGCAGACGCAGCGCCACGCCGGGGGAGGCGCACGGCGCCCGCGAGGCGTCCAGCACCACGAGCTCCACCAGCAGCTCCAGCGAGAAGAGCGCCTCCCGCGCAGGCGAGGAAGAGGAGGACATCGTGCCCACAACCGCTCCCGACCGCACCCCGTCGTATGCTCCGTGTGGCTGCTGTTAGATAGATAGATAGAAAAAAATACGAAGTGAGCTCGCAAGCGCTTTGCTGGATTCCTGCGACGCAAACACGCGAATTGACAATTAAAACAAATATCCGTCCATCGTCAGAAACGCGCTTGAATCCCGTGCACCGGGTGCAATTTTAGTCCGCGGGCCAATTAACCTTCAGCCGCCTTCAATAGCAGGGCATAGTCACAACGGTGAGCGACGTTTCGGGCAATGACCCTTCTTCAAAGCTGATCATAAACAAACGAATACCGGCTTCGTGCACAAGAGCAACAGCCGGCCACGCACTGTCAACAATACCGGCGTGATGCTGATGCTGTGATTGCCTGGCGACGGTGCTGTTGATGGACCCGACTGTCGCTCAACACGGTCGCCCGACGCCAACCTACGAATCGCCATCACGGCGACATTATCGATTCCAACCGATAATCGATTCCACATATTTGTATTGCTACGTGTATCGATTGATGGGTAATATTACGAAGGGTTTCAAAGTGAGAAAGCGACGCGACAGAGTAAATGAGACGCACGGGACCGGGCATTGCAAAGGTTATAAACAAGATACCGTAAAGAGTGTTAACAGAGTTGTTAAGAAAATCGGGATTCCGGATCGATTCACCCGATTGATTCGCGGTCGCTGACGCTTTGCCCGCGTATCAAACAATGATACAATGCGCCTCGAAGAATCGCAAATAAGAAGATACAATGGGATATAAATATTCACTATAATTGCGTGGTCGTTTAGATAAAATACATACGTACAAATAATTGCTCGTTTAAGCACTCTTAAACTGTCCGTATGCTCTATAAGCACACAAACTGGAACCACATTCATGCGTGAAACGATTATCTTAGCAAACACGTGAATCGATGCAGACGCGTGACGTCACCGCGTGCCGACACCGAGCCGTTCAAAGTTAAAAGTAACAATGTGACTCAAACGAGCTCACTTTAATCGTAGCTTCACGTTATGCATCGTGTGACTGCTGTCAAAAAGTAAACTTGTTTACTAAGATAATGCGTTTGCGAATGCGCGGCAGCTGCAACGCTTACCCCGTTGGAGGAAGAGACCGGTCTCGCCTGGATTCCCCGCCTGGAGCCTAGGGTATGCCTTGGGCGGGTGAACTCGGCAGGGAGCCTCGATGTCTGCGTGCGTTTCAGTCAAATAAACTTTCACTCGTACTTGCACGGCTTGGATGCCTTTCTGTGTGGAGTTTGCATGTTCTCCCCGTGTGCGCGTGGGTTTTTTGCCGGGCACTTCGGTTTCCTCCCGCAGTCCGAAGACATGTTGCTGCATAGGTTAATTGGCCTGCGGACTAAATTGTCTCTGGTGCCCTGTGATGGACTGGCGTCCCATCCTTGGCATAGCCCTGCCTTGTTGGCAATGAAAGTGCTAGGCGTCATTTGCTGCTGGCCGTATGAAATCAAGTCGTTGACCAGTCAATAGATGCTCATATTTCTTGTGTGATTCATACATTATTATCAATGTCATAAACCGCTTCATCCTGTACAGGGTTACGGTGAGCCAGAGCCTATCCTGGCAGACACAGGGTTCAAGGCAGTGTTATACCCAGGATCGGACGCCAGTCCATCACAGGGATTCAAACATCGGTGCTGTAATTCTATCTGACGCCCAGTTCTTGTGTGCGTGCGTGTTGTTAGGACCGCTGACTTGTGTCGACACGCTGTGGGGATGGCGGACGGGCGAGGAATGGACCGGGTGCCTTCAACTGGTCCCAATGCTCTCTTCGTGCGATGGTTGACCGATCTCCGCGACGAGGCAGCCTCCAAAGGCAAGAAGTCGCACTACGTCTACCAAAAGGTACGAGTCCGCGGTGGGAATTGAATGATTGATGCATCCATCCACTGTCAGAAAACCGCTTAATCCTGTACAGGATCGCGGTGCATTATTCTATTAATGGGGTACGTCACTCAAGTTTTCGTAATGTATATTGCCTCGCCATCTAAAAGGCACAACTATATACCACGGATGTCACCACGGCTGTTATAGTTTGGGTAAACACCTCAGAATGAGTGTACTCAAAGAAACCTGTTTAAAAAAAAACACGTTTTGTCACGTCTCCATCATATAGAATTCAGTGCATGCGTTCCAGCTGACCTGAATTATATACAATGTATGGAAGTCAGTGCATAATATGACACATCGGTTTTGAATAATGTGGGCTGTGTGCTAATATTAGAATATGTCCACGTCACCCACTTAATGTTAGATAATGACCATTGCCTTCTTACAGAGTGGTCCCCGTATTATCAACACACAATTGAATTTGGATGATTTGGCCATAGAACTGGATTGGAACTTGCAGCTTGCACAATACGAATTGAGGCCTCTTACACATTGTCATAAACGGCTTAAAGTTTATAAAGCCAACAACAGTGAATGGTGAGGCTGAATACCGCCATAGCAACCTAATTAATAACATTGGGTCTCGGACACCAATGATCAAGGTCCCACTCGTATTTAGGGGGATGATACTGGTTTTTTTTCTCACTTTTTGATTTTGCAGGTGGTATTACTTTAATGTTTAACATTTTTCTGCACAGGCACTGAGCTCTTTGAAGAAATACCCACTGCCCCTGCAGAATGGCAAGGAGGCAAAGATTCTACAGAACTTTGGAGATGGAATCTGCAAGATACTGGATGACAAGTTGGCCGAATACTACGCTGAGCATGGTCTGACACTGAAATCCAAACAGTGCACAACAACTATCTGGGCGGCCACAAAATCTTGCTCCTGCCACTTTGTAAATCCCTCAAACATATCCATTAGATTGTTTTAAAGTTTTTGAAATTTCCACTTAACCCATACAATAGTTAATCCATGGAGATCCCTGGATAACAAGGAGAATCACATATTGGCAGCCCCCATGGATAATACATTTTGAGGATTAGAAAAGTATGCTTTGCAGGAATTTTTTTGAGATAGGATTTATTTCAGGAAATATTCCATGAGAAAAGTAAGATTTTCTGCAAGACATACTGATATCAGTGATACATACTGATATGTATTGTTTTAAAACTGTATGGTTAAAAAGTTGGTTGTTTTTTATAGTCTCCACTTGTTTTACTGCCCTGTCGCCTGTTAGGCTCTGATGCGTCAATACACAACCTGGGGCCTATGGCAGGAGAAGCACACCCAACAAAGGCCAAGTCCCAAACATCTCGATCCAGCAGAGGTATACGAAACAACATTTTGTGCCTTAGCACACAAAGTTATTGTTGCCTTTTCTACACAATACAGCAATGCTTGCTTAAAGTCTGCCAACAAAACAATGACCCTCTCTGCTGATTCCCTGCTCGTCTTTGTTGCCAGTCTGACAGTAACTAGTTTATCTCTATAACAAGGCAAAACAACCAACCACTTTTGATCATTTTACATCGTACAATGAAAATGAAATAATTTACAATCTCCACAATCCCATGCTCTGATTTTATTGCAGGTGAAAATGAGTATTACTGCAATGGAATATATTGCGAAGAGACAACTTGACTGTTTCATTATAACATTGCCAATCTTTAGATTAGTTGTAAACTTTGAAACGAGAGGCAAGCAAGCCAACTATTGCCCCGTAGCATGAATTAATGTCTCTGCGTGCTGATTGTGCCAGTTCCCAAGAAGGTGGTTGTGCCGAGCTCTCACTGCATGAGCAGCAGTGACGATGGTGAACCTTTCGCCAGAGACGCACCCCCACCGGTAAGCACCCATTGCGGTCAGCGGCCCTGCAACACGTGCATTTGGATTTTGAGTAAACGATGTTTTTATCAGTGGAACATTTTTTTTTATTTTAGAAAGCAGAGTGCACATATCAAAAACCAAGTGTTTACTATCTATCTGAGTCAATTAACACTATCATGGACAATATATATGGTAGTTTTACATTGGTACACATTATCAAGTAAACACTTAACCCAGCCCATATTATATGCACTGTTAGCCACTCAGTACGTCTGTACACACCTACTACACTGAATGGAGGTTGCAAGAGAGACAGGTATTAACACAGCACCCAGAAATGTGCTCCCAGGCAGAATACGCCAGGTATACAATTTGCATTGCACACTACCTAAGATGAGGTGACGTTGTGAGACACAGACTGTGGAAGTTATATGTTGGCTGTGCAATGGTTAAGCACTTTTGGAGAAAGATAGGCAGAAATGCGTGAGTGTTGGCTTCAAGACGGCCAATTTGTTGATGTTTGCATTATACAGAAGCGGAGCTGCGTGGATGAGAAAAATGAAAAAGTTTACATCCCTAAGAAGTCATCAGGTGGATATGCTTTGCTCATGGCTCTTTACTGGGAGAAGCAGGTATGTTGTGCTGAGTTCACATTGAAGTGTGGTTTCATATTTTTAAAAGACAGGTGTAATAGCGCATGCCTGTGACCCAGAGCTTTGTACAAAGTGTGAATTAAAATAATAAGTCCGATTTAAAGCACGGTCAGAATTAATGCAGCACACCACTAACACGAGTTGGTACCATACTTATTTGTTAGCACACTTGTAAACTTAGTAAGTTAGTTATTGTTATTCCAATCTGTATCTAGCAGAGCTTTTGAGCTCCTATAGCAGAGTTCCTTGTAACAGGTTTTGAGTTAAAACCCCAGTCAGATGTTCTTCTTCTTTACGATTTTTCGCAAAGAAGAGTATTGCTTTGTGGACTTGCTCACAGCCCTGGAGCAGTAAGCACAGGGAAGAGATGACATTTTCTTACGACAGGGGTGATTCTATAAAACAACGACTGTTGACATCCCACCAATATAGTACTTCTTTAGTGACCCTAGTGGAATGAAGGGCTGATTCTGACTCCACCAGATGATTGAGCCACATGCTTTAACCATTGTCACATGCACATATGTTGACATGCTGTGTAATTCATATTGCAGTGCAATGCCATGAATAATGCTTTGTCTCAATAGAAACCGGATGGAAAAGTCCTCATGACCAAACCTGAGCTACAGCAGGAAGCCCAAGCTCACTGTGAAAAATCCTTCTTTGCTGTAAGATTCCAGCTCCACGTATTCTCATCATCGACACCCCCATAACCACATATCTTCCGCACCAGCTATGAATAGCCTATCATCTTTATCTCAAGTGACAAAGCTTACCGGTGGTATGGCCATACACGAGATGATGGCCATGATGTTTTGGAGAAATAACAGGCAGATAATAAAAGGCAGATTCTCTACGCATGACAATAAATAGTGTAGATAAGGAAACTCTGTTGTTGCAATCCATTTGCAAACAGGGTTTTTTTAAATTGTATAATCCTTCTGTATATAATTGCTAGTTTGTGCTAACTGTAGATTTATGTGAAGTTAAAGTTTGCGCATTAAGGATTGTGTAAAATAGCTTTGTGCCGCTGTGTTTCTCCAAAACAGCCTGAACATGGAACACATTACTCCGCGTGGTCATCCATGAAAACCCTCATCAACAAAGGCCTGGTGGAGAAGTGTAGCAATCCAGCTAAGTGAGAACAGTCACACATACACATTTACAAAAGCAAACATTTTCAATCTACCGTTTTCAGTTTTTTTTGTTGCAAATAGTGCCTAAAAACCGAGTGTAATTTTCCAGATCGGAGCCCAAAAAGTAACAAATTTGTTTTTCTGAATCAAATTCATAGCAGTATTTTACAAATGCCTAATGTTGCACAAAATTGAACAAACTGGCAGCTGTCAAGCTGAGACTCCCAGTTATAACCTAACCCCTGTGGTTTTCAGGTGAAGAATTGAACTTTTCAGCTGAAAGTCAGATCCATGCCCCTTTTAGTGAAGGTCAAAAGTAGACCAACCAAAACAGTTCCTAACATCTTTCACAAACATCATTTAAAATGTTTAGAATGTACACATCTATAGCAATGCCACGTTCTTGCAGGTGTTTTATTTGAATGGGCTCCAGTTCTTATACAAAATATTGGTTCATTTAAGTTTTCATCCTATAAGTCCCAAAATACTTGATCTTAATGCACATGGTCAGGATGTGCATTCTTGTAACCAAGGACCTTTATGGCTGTTAATGAACGGAAATTTATATTTTGGTTTTATGTATGTATGTATACATAAGCACAGGCACGTGTGTTTTAAGCCAGTGTTAATGATGATGGTGGTGTTTTTGTTATTGGAAAAAAGCAGTGTTTGTTTAAAAATCCAAACTATTGCAGCTTACATTTTGCTTAATTTTATGTTCCATTTGCAGGTATTTTATCACAGAAAAAGGCACTGAGCTGGGACAGAGAATAGACTGTGCTGCGGTCCTGCAAGATAAGCAGACGAACATGGGCAGTGATAACGTGCCAACTGCTGTGGAAACCATGAGAATGTTCCCCGCAGAGGATGGCCCCATCGACTTAACAGAATCAGACGAGGATGTGGGCGTCGAAGGGGATAACATTCCAAAGGTATGATCTGTTGACTATTTCAAACGTTTGTGATATGTTATTATATGGCTGATGATGATTACAAATTAAGTCTTATCTACTTTTAAAATACGACCCCCTCCCAATAGATTGTAACCTTATCGTGGTGGGCCAGTTTTCGTTTTCCAATGAACCCCAGAGCTATCTCCCATGGGGGGCAACCAGCCAACTCAGGTCAACCTGGTCAGCAGCCACTTAAACTAGCAGCAACAACAACTACAACTACAATACGCGTTTGGTGAATGTGTTACATTCCGTTAATGCATTCAAATAAATACCGTATGATTGTGATTTAAAAGACCCTTTTTCAAATTAACTCTGACCGATGGAAATGGTGACTATCGTAATCCAGGAAACGTGGACAAGAGTAACCACAACAGAGGCCCAGGTTTGCGTACCGGCCAGACGCGTTGCCGTGCAAGAGAAGACGGTGACTGCTTGTCACGACCACCTTCCCTGGGAACAGTTTCCTGGTTCTCGAGCAGCGGAAGACATGTTCGAAAAGGAAACCCAAGAACATTTTCCCCCTCCCCAGCTCGAGACTGCTGTGCCTGACATCACTCTACGTCCAGGAGAGTTCGACATCATTCTCTGTGTTGATGTCATCGAAACCACTGGGTGCGTGGACCACTGCTTCATTTTAAAAATATGTTTTAGTGTTTTATTTTAGTTATCGAAAGGATGTTCTTTCGTGTTCGCCATGGCGAGCATTTATCTCTTCCGCGACGTTTCGACTCCTACGTTGGAGGTATCTTCAGGCGGAGAGGCGAGTTCACCAGGTTTTCCTTGTGAATATCATTGGGTTTTAACCTGTATAAAGAACGTTTCATGATGGTTGTGAGTTCATATACCGGTCATCCATCACCTCTTTGGGGTCAATAATATGAATACCACTATTTGAAAAGTCTTCAGTGGTTGTTGTACAAAAGGATTGCCTCCCCCAAAAAATGTGGAACCGCTGGTTCAGGGCCAGCAATGGAGGTGACCACCTCCCAGTGTTTAATTTAGCATGGGAACGCCAACATTTATATGCACATTTCTGAATATGCTTGCAACTTGTATTGCCCATTGTCTCCCTGTTCTTAGGTCTGGGTCAAGGAAGCAGGAACTTGTAAACGAGCTCAAAAAGAACGGAGTGCGGTTCGATGTGCGGAAGTTGAATGTGGGCGACTTCTTGTGGACTGCTCAGGAGCGTGTGCGTCCTCTAGCTGGTTTGTTTGCGGACATTGCTGCAGCTGTCTTTGCATTATGAAAACACAATTTCCTTTAATATTAATTAGCTTAGGCTGCAGTCATTTATCCACTGCTGGATGAAGTACTTCCCGTGTCTTTGCCATCTGCTAAAGTCTTGCAATTCAACAATTCGACTAGCTCCTGCACACTGGCTGATTTCATGGCTTATTCTCCAGAATGGATGTTTCGTCGGGGGAGTTCCACACACCAAGCCAAAATAATTCAACGTCTTTCCATGCTGGTATCATATCTTTGGGTAGTTGCCGTCTAGTAAATTTTGAGTTAACTATATTTATAATTGTATTGATGTAGGTTTTAACGGATCGATTCATGATGGTTGCTTTTCAAAGCTGTTCTTTCGGGATAGCTGTGTCGAGCACTCCCCCTTTCTCCTTCGCGACGTTTTGCCTCCCACGTTGGAGTCACGCTTAGGCGTTGGAGGCGTCCCCAGAATGCCTGAGGATGCCTCTCATGACAATGACCTGTGAAAAACTACATCAGTATATTAACTGAATAATATTTAGGGTACTGAAATGTCAGAAACAATTTATGTATTTTTGCGGTACTGTTAATTATTGTTGGGACTGGTGATGTCTTAAACTGTTGTCACTCTTCTGGCTCAGACACAGATAATTAATCTGAATCTAAAATACAGACGGTCTGGTTCAGCTTGTGTTTTCAGAGACGTGGTCAGTTCTTTACTCAATAGTAGGATTTTCATGAGACAACAAAGTGGCACATCTTGTAAACATACAATGCAGTGTGGTCTGGTATGTCCTAAGCTGTTGCAGGCTCAGGTGACTTTCAACAGCAGCTGAGGAATGGTGGTGGTTATTCTGCCACCGTAACATAAACATGTGTGGATTGCAACTCGATTGTGCTAAACATTGTACCATGGTGCAGAACGTGACAATGAATTCTACCAACGACTGAATTCCCACAGGTCAATTGAAGGTGCCGGTGGCGAGGGAGCTGGTGCTCGACTACATTGTGGAGCGGAAGCGGATGGATGACCTCTGTGGCAGCATCATCGATGGCCGCTTTAAGGAACAAAAGGTCATATTTCTCAGTCACCTATACAACAGGACGTGGCCAGTATGAACTGCTGTATCGTTACCAATGGATTTGCTTTTGAAACGTAGACCAATCTTGTTTTGCCTAAGGACATGCTATAAACGAGGTGATGTTATGAGGTGTAAAGTTTATCATCATTTAAGTATACATTAATTTTACGTTCATGAAGTTGGAGTCATGTTAAGCTTAATAAATGTAATTGTAGTATTGAAGGGAGAGTGTTTAAGTTTTGTTCCACCTCCGATTTGTTTGATTTGGTTTTCTGGATAGCCGAATGACAATTGCATTTGCCTTATTGACAGTTGTGTTTTTAAGTGCACATTGCCGATATCATAACCTGAATCCCAAGTTGGGATTTACCTACAAGGCACTATTATCTTATTCAGGTGTATTTTACAATGATATAATACGTTTTAAAATGCTCCAATCTGCATAAAGGCATTGATTGTTATTAAAATCTAAGGAGTTAACGTCACTCAGTATTAAAGTATGAGCTTTATCAAGTTGCTTCTTCTTGTGCAATAGTTCCGTCTAAAGAAGTGCGGGCTGAGGAATTGGATTTATTTGGTGGAGGATTTTAAGAAGGCTCAACACATGAGCCTCCCAGAGTCCACTCTTCAGCAAGCCGTGGTCAACACACAGGCAAGTCTCATACCGTGCTCCTTCTCTCCCAAAAATAATATAAGTTCCAAACACTGTAGCATTCTTATCTCTTTATAATAATAATGTCATTGACCTTCAAACATTTTCTTAAAAGATCTCTCGTGTCGCTGACACATGGGACAATCCAATTACTCCATTTGTCATAGTCTGGTGGCACCATTCTCCAACATTAGATAAAGATGCTGACTAAAGGTATTTCCTCTAGTAGTCCACAGGGCTGAGCTTGCAATTGTATTGTTTATGTCTATTCAGGTGGTGGATAACTTCTTCATTAAACGCACGCGGGACATTCGGGAGTCGGCAGCTTACCTCACCATCATGACTCGCTATCTGCACAACGCATACGCGGTGAGGACCTTGCACGTCCACGGTTTGCAGTGCTCGGTGGTCACTGCTGAAAACTCCGTGCATTAGGCCACATTTACACCCAATTAGGCACATTCATGTGTAACGTCACACATTAAGGGTAAAGCATTGAAATCCTACACAATTAAATACAAAAATACATGTTATCTGACAAGCATGCCATAGCATATAATGGAAATACAGGTATTACAAATACGAAGTGATAAAATATGGTACTTCATAATCAGAGGCCAATTATTAGCTGAAGATGTGTTGCGTATGCACAGCACAGCGCATGCACTCCAGTTGGCTTGCAAGGTGTTGTTGTTTTTCCCACAATTCCACGTGGCGCGAACGTCTAACTTTACAACCTGGTGCTATATTTCACGTGAATGATAACGATTAAGTGATATTGAGACGAGATGAGTCTGCTACACGTTGGCAGCACAAGACGCTGGTGAGCTGCACGAAGCAGGAGCGGATAGCTCTGTTGCCAACGGACCGCACCTGTTCCGTGGACGATTCCTTTCCACTCATCACCTTTTCCGAGTTCAACCAGGGAGCTGCCAAAAACAAGGTAGACACCATGCACAAGCACAACTGTGAGTTCACGAATATTAAGATAAACTGTTTCTGTTTGTTGTGCACTCGCCCATTCATCTCAGCGTCTTAAAGCCACATCTGCTTGGTTCCGTGAATGTGCAGGCTCAAACCGTCCAGGAGGCGTTTGCACGGCAGTTGCTGCAGTTCAGCGGCATAAGTGGAGACAAAGCCATTGCCATCATGGACAAATATCCTACCCCACAAAGGTGTGAACCTCTTATACAGTAAATGCACACTACACACCGATTTACTAATGTTTAGTCCTTAAACAAATTAAAATAATTGTCTTGTCCAAATGAACAGTGAAACGATACTCGTTTTTGTTGGCAACTGAGCCATTGTCAATAGTATCTTATTTACATGACCAGTCTCTACCTAATAAAACAAACCCTGCATACTATTTTGGGCACTTCTGTTGTGAATTTTTGATTGTCCAGCCTTGTCCTGGTGTTTTCCAGCTTAATGAAGGCCTACTCACAGTGCTGTACTGACAATGAGCGGGAGAAGCTTTTGGCCAACTTGAAGTGCGGGAAGTTGCAAAGGTGAGATGAGAATGTGGCACGTGTGTTTCCAAGGGTGGACAGTGAAATGAATAACACTTGTAATGCACCTAAAGAAGGACCTTTTTGTTGAGTGAATATGACTAGAACAAGCGGCAGCGGCAAATTAAATGTACTCAGGCAGTAGTTCTCCATCCATCCATCCATTTTCTAAACCGCTTGTCCTGGTGAGGGTCACGGTGGCAGCAGTGGCAGCAGTAGTTCTCCAGTTCATCATGTATAGAAAATGTTCACACGAGCTGTCATACTTATGCTGTACGCGGGTACAGGGCATTCAGAGTCAAAATTTTAATGTGAATGAGCTCTTAAAGAATGTTCGCTGATTGGAGTGGCTTGGCAAGCAGTTTGCTGGAAACATTGACTCATTTAATGTCTTGTTACTTGATCCACAGGAATCTGGGACCAGCCCTAAGCAAACTCATTGCCGGATTCTACTGCACAGCTGGCCCTTTGAGCTGACAGCAATGACATCACAACAGAGTTTCTCATTTATGTGGAAAAAAACCCTTCAGGTTTACACGATTTTGTCACAATCGGCAGTCTGCCAGTCATCAGAATAACGTGATGCTGATTCCAGATGTAACGTCATCCCATGCTGCTAGAAGCTGCAAGTGTTTTAATTATGTATTAATAGGCACGATTGCCATGTTGCACAATGCAGGCAAATGTCCACATTATTTGCAAAGCAAATGCCCGTGTTCATTTTTTATACCATGTAGTGATTAGTGTAAAAATCTAACAAGTAAGCACAATATCATATTAACTTGTATTATGTATAGCCTTAATGTGTCCATATGCTACCTTCACGCGAATGCATTCACCCTGATGATGCTTCAAACGTGGAAGGTGAAACATCATGGAGAGAGGAGGAATGCTCGACACGACTGACCCAAAAGAGCAGCTCTTAAGAGCAATTCTCATTCATCAAGCAGTGAAAACATCAAGACAGCTTCATTCAGGTCCCCTGAAAAGGCTCCTCAACGTGAGTGTGTGTGATGACGTTTGCCCATTACTTTCCTAATCTGGGAGCTTCTTCAGGAAGTGGAGATCCAAGCATGTCTGATATAATGTCTTCGGGATCTTGTAATTTACAATAGTGCCTTTCATTGCTGTGTCATGTTGCATAGTGTAACAAACATACTGTATGCGTGAGAACCACCTTGACGCTAGAGTTAAGAATGTGGCTAAAATGACCTATTGCTGTTTGTAGACAATGCGACACATTTGTTTATAAGTTTCAAGTAAGCTATATCTACTTACTGTGTATTGAACTTAATCAACCTACATTATGGTGGCGCAGTGGGTATCACAGTTTGATATTGAAATGCTTTATTTATTGAAATTCACAACACAAGCTTCCATTATGTAACAGTAGATTTTCTAGCGCACATAAACTTGCAGCAATGTATTTTGTAGCACATGCATACGTTAAATTTCATACAAAATAAATGCTTTACATTCAATTTCACAGCAAACGAGCAATACAAGGCAACTAACATCGTAAAACACAAGTGCAACGTTGCACTTTGTACCACGCGTGAGCTACAGCATTACAATACATTTTAAAAGTACACATGAAGCATGCAAAGTTATCTATTTGATTACCGATATTGAATACCCCTCCCTGATGATTATACGCCACTCAAGCCAACCATTTCGTGAACCAGCTCTTTGGTAATTAGATTTATTTGGTAAATTCTCTTGTTGAATATACTAAATAGTGCCTCCGCGATAGGCTTGAAAAGTAAGGTTGCGCGATATAAATTGCAGCAGCACCTCATGTAAATAATAGCCATCCATCCATTATCATAAACGGCTTAATCCTTTAGAGGGTCGCGGTGAGCCGGAGCCTATCCCGGCAGACACAGGGCGCAAGGCAGGGATATACACAGAATGAGCTTTTAGGATAATTCATTATTGTATTTCAGCTCAAGTGCAAGATTGAGGTGGACTGTGGAATAGTAAGACCGTACGGGTTGGCGATGGGGTAAGGGAGTCCTTCATCCACCAGTGGGTAGACAAGGGCCCATTATAGCGATGAGGATTGATGATGCTTTATATCAGATATATTTTCAAAAGAAAAACCTTTTCATATTTGCTATGTGGGCATATAAGAGGTTACAGAGCTATCAAGTGGCACTGGGCTGGCAATCCCATTGTCCTTGGCTAAATATCAGGAGCTTGGTGCAACGTCTGTTGAATAGTATCTAAATGTTGTCAAGGCCTTCTCAGACCAGCTTAGTCTAGAATGAGTACCTGGCACAGTGTATAGACATCAGCACTGGTGCTGGCCACAGCCACACTGCCCTTGTGTGTGCTGTGCTAGTTTTAAAAAGGTGCTTAAAACGTCGATTAGGCTAAACGGGGGGTCTCTCTATATACAGTATAATCCAAACCACATTGTTGCTATGTTGTAGATGTGTCATTGGGGATATTTATCTTAAAGGCCTATCAACCAATACATGTTATTACAAATGTTGTATGTATAATACACATGCATTTTTAACATATTGTAGTTGCCACATTTTACACGTATGTCTGCAGTATGCTTAGATGTTTTCCCCAGGTGGCAAAATAAAGATCCTTGAAATCTCGTTACATCCGTCCTGTGCTGCAGCTGAAATGCTCAACACTGATGAAAGAGAACACACGCATACAGATCATCAGGAACATGAGAATACAAGTTTCCAGCTGTAAAATACCGTAAAGGTGCATTCCAGCAATTGCTCTCTCACACCACTGCTGGCAAAAGGGCCTCCGATCACTGGAGCTCCGGAGAGCCTCTGTCAAGGGTATTTTGCCTACTCTTCCACACTGGCCAGATGAACGAGTGGGAGTACCCAAGCGTTACCCTGCCGCGTGCCACCTGCTGATCGACAAGACGTGGGGGGGGGGATTTAGACACGTTTCTCTTGTTTTAACTGTTGCTCCAGGAAACCAAATCTAACCAGTGAACTCTGGATTGTAAGTCCGTTGTGCTCACCACTAATTCACGGCAGCATTCAATACCTTAAATTGATATCCGTGAACGATGCTCTGCGTCGGTTGTGGGCACTATAATACTTTCATATCCTATAAGCTTTAACAGATTTAATAACTCAGACACGAACATGTCTCTACAGCATGTATTTGAGAAAGAGCCACATGAGGAACAAAACTTTTAAAAGCAACAATGTATTTGTTCGTGGAAGAAAGAAAAAACCCTAAAGGAATTGCCGTGTCACTGAGATATCTCCCTCTCTCCCTCGCGATGTTTCATCTCCCACGTTGGAAGCATTATCAGGCGTGATGCTTCCAACGTGGGAGGCGAACCGTCGCGAGGGAGAGAGGGAGATCGCTCGACACGGCTATCCTGAAAGAACAGCTCTGAAGAGCAACCATCACGAATCGAGCCGTGAAAACCTACATCCTACGCGAATTGTCGGTCTTCCACAGAACAGAATAATTGGAATAGTTGAGGCGAATCTGCTGATGATTGTTAGTCCGTGGAGGAAAGACATCTTTTCCGCTTGGCCGTGGGAAAGCAGCGTTCAGAAGTTGTGTTCCGCCACGAAGATCTTGAGCTGGATGATGGAGGTGCCGTGGTAGTTGAGTGCCGGGTTGACCGTGATCATCTCCAGGTCCAGCACCACCTCCCGCGGGCCCTGCAGCTGCTTGACCAGCACCAGCATGGCGCTCGCAGGACCCAGGGGCTGCTCACACACGGCCGCACAGCATGGCCAGGAAAGTGTCCAAACAAGCAAGTATTAGAATGTACACTGGCGAAAAGGTGCTCGCAGTCTTAACAGGCCAATGAAGCGAGGCACCGTGGGAGTAAACCGGAGTTTCCGGCGAGAAAAACCCACGCGGACACGGTTCGAATTCGATTCGATTCTTCGAAGCGCGATGGTTATGACAGTTTCCCATTGCAACAAGTTCTTCTTTAGTTGCAGACAGCCCTTCAACATTTAGAGATATAATAGTCAGTGC
>JAZEWU010000029.1:3510488-3533339 GCA_036362915.1 Geotria australis | reverse complement strand
GTTCATCCAGCAGCCGATTGATTACAGTATCGGATGGACGATTTCTGACGATGGAATCGGGGAGGAGGGAGGCGGCACGGTGGCGCCGTGAGTAGCGCTGCCGCCTCACAGCAAGAGGGTCCCGGGTTCTAATCCCGCCTCGGGTGCCTTTCTGTGTGGAGTTCGCATGTTCTCCCCGTGTCCGCGTGGGTGCTCATATCCTCACCACCCCATCCCACCGATGACATAAAATGACCGCTGCGATGCAGTGAACCGATGACTGGCCAAACTGGACGCTGTTCTGTATCTCATTTGGCAATTGTTCACAATGTGCTGATGTAGGTTTTCACGGCTCGACTCATGATGGTTGCTCTTCAGAGCTGTTCTTTCGGGATAGCCGTGTCGAGCACCCTCCCTCTCGACGTTTCACCACCCACGTTGGTCGCCTGACGATGCTCCCAACGTGGGAGGCGAAACATCGCGAGGGTAGAGACGGAGATCGCTCAGCGACACGGCTATCCCGAAAGAACAACCGTGAAGATCGACCATTATAGTTCACGGTTGCGACCAACACAAAAAGCAGGAGGAGGTTCCCCAGACGGGGGCCCAGCGGCTCCACCCGGCACTCACCCACGCACTGGTTCCTGGTGTCCCGCGTGAAGCCGAGCGGGCACGACGGGCCCCCTCCCGAGCTGCCCGCGCCCGGGTTAGACACCGTGGCCCGGCCCCCCGCGGACGGGGGCTGATGGCCTCGGTTGGGCGGCACGCCGAAGCGGCCGGGCTGGCGGACGGCCGGCGAAGGGGGCGCAAGCTGCGAGGTCTCTCGGGCGACGGGCTGGCTGTTAGCGGCGCTGCCTCCGCCCGCGCCGCCGCCCGTGCCCGTGCCACCGGCGCCGCCGCCGCTGAAGCTGTTGGTGACGACGAAGGTGGCGGAGCGCGGCAGGCACAGGTAGCCGCCGTAGTGGTTCACGCACTTCATGTCGCCCTTGCACGCGTCCGGGATCGTGTCGCACTCGTTGATGTCTGCGGGAGAGCGCGGGGAGGAGAGCGCGCGGACGACCGCCAGCTTCAGGCTGAGACGGCGCGGGGAGACGCGCGCGTCGCCGCGTGTTGCGTTCGAACCGCGGCCGCCGCCGAGGTTGGCGGAGGTGGAGATGGAGGAGATCGATGGACACGGCTATCCCGAAAGAACTGCTCTGAAGAGCAACCATCGTGAATCGAGTCGTGGAAACCTACACCGGTAAGATGATGATTAGATTTCATCCAAGATAAAGATTAATATTTGCTTTATTCCCATCAATGGGTTCTGTTTGGGTTTATTACTCCCATTGACACCGAGAACAAAATCACTCTCGAGAAAAAGTGTCGAGCCTCCTCGAGGCTTTCCAGGATAAACAGGATAATGTATTCCACGGCTCAATGTTTGTTTGCAAGGCTTAGACCAACAAGGTGCCCGTGCCGTTGCCACAAGTGCTGAGTCCACAAAGCAAATGCTTGTAATTTGAAACACGACTCAAAATTCCCCAAGGCGCATATCATCATTGGTGAGATGTATTTTACGTGTGTACGGTTATCATGTTGGACCTGCAATGACAGGTGATGGCAGCAGGCCGACCAGTGCGACTGGTGAATCAAAGGGAACTTGTACTGATGTAGGTTTGTCACGGCTTCATGATACAGAGATCCCACCACCTTCTGTGTCCGCCTAATGGTCAGCGTGGAAGAGCAACGTGTACAAACCAACGTGTACAAACCAAAAACATCGATTTATATACTGTACACATGTGATTTCACGCACGTATTGTGTGGGTTTAATGATTTACAGGCATCATTGTCAGAAACCACTCAATCCTATACAGGGTTGCGGTGAGCCGGAGCCTATCCCGGCAGACACAGGGCACAAGGCTATACCCAAGATGGGACGCCAGTCTATCACAGGGCACCGGGGGCAATTTAGTCCGCAGGCCACTTAACCTATGCAGCAGCATGTATTTGGACTGTGGGAGGAAACCGAAGTGCCCCGGTGAAAACCCACGTGGACACGAGTCAGGATTCAAGCCCGGGTCGTTCTTACTGTGATTTCGCTTAATGAATGAAACTGTGCATCATATCAGCCATAATAAAACAAATATACAATTTAAAAAAATGCTAACTTTGAAACGTGAGGTTGGAAACGGAGAAACGCGTGCGTGGAATGACTGGGCAAGGAGTGCATGGAAAGCACAGCACGGGGCCTACCTTTGCAAGTCGACATGTCTGAGTCCAGTTCATAACCTTCCGAGCAAGGCTAAACAGTGACACAAACACGCACACACACGATTATAATCGTACAGATCTAGAACAACTAAGTTCCTCTTACTGACAATCAACAAACCATTCAAGACACGGACTTTGATCAAAGCGTACACCGTACTGCACGTGTCAATGAACAGAAGATTTGCCCACATTACATGAATGTGCCATCATCATCATCATTGTCAGAAACTGCTTAATCCTATACAGGGGCTGCGTTGGGCCGGAGCCTATCCCGGAAGACACAGGGCTCAAGGCAGGGATATATCCAGGATTGGACGCCAGTCCATCACCGGGCTCCGGGGGCAATTTAGTCCACAGGCCAATGAACCTATGCAGCAGAATGTATTTAAACCGTGGGAGGAAACCGGAGTGCCCGGCGAAAACGCACGCGGACACGGGGAGAACATGCAAACTCCACACAGAAAGGCCCCCGAGCCGGGGTATGCGTCCGGTTTCAACTAATTTCAGGGATCTACGGCATCCTGCCACGCAGCACACGCCGCGGTGACATTCCCAGCGACTCGGAATGTCTCAGCCGCTCGCCATGTGACACAGCTCAGATGAGTTTTGCGTTCATTTATTATTTTACCCGTGGTATGGCTTGATTAATGAAACGTGGCGTCACCGACGCGGCCAAAGAGAAAAAAACGTTCCGAATCGGTGCGTGCCACCTGCTCTGACGTACGGCTCAAGACACCGCCCGCCGTCGTTCCATAGAAATGGAACAAAAAAACTCAACGGACTGATGATGTAGGTTTTCACGGTGGCTCGATTCACGATGGTTGCTCTACAGAGTTGTTCTTTCGGGACAGCCGTGTCACTGAGCGATGTCCCTCTCTCTGTCCCTGGCGACGTTTCGCCTCCCACGTTGGGACTAACGTCTGCAAAGCAAAAGCTGGATATGCGTGCTTGGGATTACACTTCTTCTTTGCGATTCTTCGAAGCACGATGGTCAGCTTCTGGACATCGTTGTCTTTCAGCTCGGCCTCGAAGCGTTTGGTAGAATTCGCAGGCAATACCAAGTATTACCTGACAGGGATCGCGACGTGAACGCTTCTACCTTTACCCCCATGGTGGACATGATTGTGCTGACAGCTACAGACAAGGGGTATTTCTTTGTGTCCGGAGACGTTTTACTCACTATTCCTGCTAAAGATAACTTTCTGCCGAATGCCGTGACAGTTTCGTCGTGTCCGTGTGCATCTATGCGGTGCCCGCGTCGAAGATGTGCGAATTGTGTCGCGGGCATAGCTGCTCAAACAGAGGCGTGCGTGCGTGCGTGCGCGCAGACAGCGAGAGTTGGCAGGATGTAATGCCGAACCTGAGCGTTCACACACACACACCGACTCACGTTACATCCCAATGATCCGTGCAACCACTTTTTTCCTTCCAGTAATTTCCATTAAGCAGATGCAACGGGTGTGAATGCCGGCTCGGGTGCATTTCTGTGCGGAGTTTGCATGTTCTCTCCCCGTGTCCGCGTGGGTTTTCGCCGGGCACTCCGGTTTTCCCCCCACAGTCCAAACACGTGCTGCTGCATAGGTGCATTGGCCTGCGGACTAAATTGCCCCCTGTTCCCTGTGACGGACTGGCGTCCCATCCTCGGTGTTCCCCTGCCTTGCGCCCTGTGTCTGCCGGGATAGGCTCTGGCTCACCGCGACCCTGTATAGGATTAAGTGGTTTCTGGCAATGATGATGATGATGAGATGCGACGTGTATTCGAGAATTGACGTAAAAATACGCGTACTAGCCCTTTGTCAATCCACCACTGGAGTAGAGCCTCTCTACACTATACGGTCATCAGATGTCATCCGGCCCATACTTTCCCACGCTGGTTCAGTGTGGGTTGCAGAAGGTGTGGGCGCAAGTATAGTACAACATAGCAGTGTAGTACAACAATAGACGTTACTGCACAGCCCACGATGTAACTTATAGCTCCTGTTAGACACGGGGACCCTCTGTCCCAGCACTGGCCCAGGCTCAACCCTGCTAAGCCGCCAAACTCTGTCGAAGTTGGGGGCAGTGGTGTCAGTTGAGCGCTCTGACCTCTGCGCCACCATGGCGGTCTCCATCATGAGCTCGCTCTATAACTGCAACTGGTGGCACATCTGCAAATGATCGTAAACAAAACTGCTGCGCTGCATTGGCAATAACAGATTTTCACCCCTTGCCATTGCCTCTTGGCAACATACTCGCTCGGTACAAGCCAACTTTCACAATAAGACATTGTGAATTACATTAATAAATACCATTCTGTACCACGTTCTTATGTTTTGTGCAAGCAAGCTCCAAGCCAGTCCTACGAACAGGGGAATTTGTTTTGTAAACTTCAACAATGAATCAAATGGCATTACACGATTGACTTCAACCACCCTCCACCACCCAGTCACGCTTTCCACGAGCTGCATTACTGGGGGTCAAGGTAGAAGCGTTCACGTCTCGCGATCCCTGTCAGGTAATACTTGGTATTGCCTGCGAATTCTACCAAACACTTCGAGGCCGAGCTGAAAGACAACGATGTCCAGAGGCTGACCATCGTGCTGCTTCGAAGAATCGCAAAGAAGAAAAGAAGCTGCATTACTACACTCTGTCCACCACGAAGGGCTGTGGACCTCACATTGAGATCTTCAGTGAAAAATGTGGATTATGATTAATAATAATAATAATTCAATTTATATAGCGCCTTTCACCCGAGGGTTACTTTTTACTTAGCTCAAAGGTCGCCCGTTGTGTATATCCCATCCATCCATCCATTGTCAGAAACTGCTTAATCCTTTACAGGGTCGCGGTGAGCCGGAGCCCATTCCACCAGACACAGGGCGCAAGGCAGGGCGCTACCCGGGATGGGACGCCAGTCCATCGCAGGTCACCGGGGGCAATGTAGTCCCTGTTGTATGTAGTTCAGAATCAATACCATCTATCCCTGGTCCCTTCTGGTCAAAACGAGCCTTTACTAGACTCTGCGCAGTGGACATTACCACGTTGGAGCCTTTGCAAAAAGGTGTTCACTTAGTGTTTAAACATCTTAACACTGTGTTCTTATTGCCGGTAAGGGTTAAAACCTCGTATTTCATACGACATTAACAAAGTTCTGCTACTGATCATTTACATTTCTCGTGTATAAGGATAGCATAGACAATTGATAGGTCACGGCGTTTCGACCGATTTGCACGCGTCGTACAAGCAACATACACTCTAATCAGAATCAGAAATCAGTTCAAAGTGCAAGCGCTGGGTCGATGTGTCGCATCACAAGATCACATCCAGCAGGTGGATTGCCAACGGGCTAACGACGATGATCACGAATGAAAACCGCGGGATTGATTCCTCACCATGTATGTGAGAGGAGGCTCTGGTTGCTGAGCGACGGCGCTGGATGTCAGTGTGGCCACCAGCAGCAGCGAACTCAGGCACAGTGGTCCCATGCTGATGCAGACTTGAGTCGCTTGTGGCTTCACTGTCAACGGGAGACCGCGGCAATGAGGCGGGAGGCGGCGGCACACGGCGGCCTAGGGGTGAGTAGCGCCGCCGCCTCGCAGCAAGAAGAACCCGGGTTCGAATCCAGGCTCGAGTGCCTCTCTGTGTGGCGTTTTCATGTTCTCCCCGTGTCCGCGTGCGTTTTCGCCGGGCACTCCGGTTTCCTCCCACGGTCCAAAGACATGCTGCTGCTGCTACATAGGTTCATTGGTCCGCGCCCTAAATCGACCCCGGTGCCCTTTGATTGACCGGCGTCCGATCCTGGGTATAGCCCTACCTTGGGCCCTGTGTCCGCCGCGATAGGCTCCGGCTCATCGCGACCCTGCACATGATTAAGCGGGGTCTGACAACGAACGATGACCTTTCCGCATCCACCACGGCTCAGTGGCTGTGTCAGCACGTCGCGTGGGAGAGGTGGAGATCGCTCCGACACGGCCATCCCAAAAGAACAGCAACACAGAGCAACCACCAGTTCAAATACCATTCAATTTGCCGAAGGTATTTCGTTGGACGATTCCTGTCAATGGCTATCACCCTAACTGCAAAGGCGCAGCCCTACAGATTCCTGCTCACGCCACTGCTGTAGACAGCTCTCTCGAGACGGTCAGACATCTGGGAGGAGGTTGGAGTACCCACGCTTTTCCCCACCCCATGTCGCCTGCAAATCGACTACACCGCTAGGCAAACAGAGCGTTAAGGGATCTAATACATGTGCACCATTGCTTGAACTGTTTCGATTGCAAAGGCCCGTATGTTAAGTATAGCACCACGGCAGTGCTTCGAAGAATCCCACAGTAAGTGCAGCGCGCTTCTAAATAATCCATCCATCGTCAGAAACCGCTTAATCCTGCACAGTGTCACGGTGAGCCAGAACCTATCCCGGCAGACACAGGGCGCAAGGCAGGGCTGTACCCAGGATGGGGTGCCAGTCCAACACAGGCGATTCTAAATACTACCCTCGCAAATGCAATGGCCGAGGACATCCAAAACAAGTCTACACATTCTGTAAAAAATCCATGTGCTTACCAGATGTGATGTCTTGGTTCTCAGCAGAGTTCCTCAAAAAGCGAGATGCCGAGAGAACGAGGTCCTAACGAAGAGATAGATGAAGGAGCCGCGGCCTGAGTGAGACACGAAGTTGATCCTTGGCTTCGGTTCCTTCGCGATTCCGAGCGATTCGATTCAATGAACACTTTGCCAACTCCTAGTCAGAGTCCGCCAAGCAGAGACTTCGAATGATCGGCTTTAGTAACAACAATAATAATACAAAACTAGGCTTATCGATGTACTCGGCTTGTAGTAAATCTCACAACCGAACCCGTATTTATAGATTTGCATCTGAGCTTTCACCGTGATATTATCATTAAAATAAAAGTCCAAAGACGGTGTTTTATTTGCAATCGTATCTATGAAGCGTATTTGTTTTCCCCTTTGCGAAACAAAACAAAAACAAACCTTGGTTAAATCAACAGCTGCGTATTGTCTTCGTGTGAGTCGGCGCAGCTCGCGCGAAGCTGTCAGTTTCGAGGAGTGAGCGAGTGAGTGATTGCGGGCGGTGGCCCGTGTCTTTGTACGTGTGTGTGTGTGTGTGCGAGAGATCTCGCTTCGAGCTGGGCGCGGACAGTGGGCGCCGCAGCGTCGTGCCAGCTTTATATGCTTTCCCAATGTGCCTCCTGGCGCAGCCTCCCATCTGGTTTCACTCAATCTTGCTCTCTCTCTCTCCCCGCGTCGCTGGAATGCCAAAAACGAACTCGCCACCCTCCTGAACCCTCATCACGGCCAGCGTGTGTTCTATCGGATGTGTCGCAAGTTTCCTAACGGCCGCCTATACATGTATACGTGTGTACTGGCCTCTGCAAACACACGCTCCGGCGGCAAAATCTTGCCGTTCGTGCTGGGAATGAATGCAATGATAATAAACGTCGTGGCCGAATAATAATTACTCTGGTCTAAAACCAGCCCGACGGCCGGGCCTCTAGGATTGTACGCGTGCGTCTTTATGAGTTTTTGGAGAAAGTGTGAGACCGCCCTTTGAATTAGCAGGCCAAGGCGATGTGTAAATGTTTTTATTGGAGACGCTGGCCACCGTGATGTATGAACGCCCTGTGGTCGGGGCTAACCGAGGCTCGCCAAGAAAGCCCACTGGGGGCGGAGGCGCCACATACTGACCCACAGTATATGGCTGATTGCTGTCGCCGCGTCTTAGTGGCGGCAGTGTATGTCACTTGTACATTACGACACGCGGCTTACGCAAAACGCCGTCACTCGACACGGTCAAAACACGTAACGTACAATCTCATCGCAGCTCTGGAAGGAAACGGGCACGGCGTGGAAATGACTGCGAGCGGGAGCGGCCACACGGGCCACAGTGGCCTGGATTATCTGACGGCCGCGTGGCCGCTCACATATGCAGGTCTTGGCTTGAAGCCACGACCATATAGGCCTCTGCAAAATATATAAGAAAAATATGCCAGTTATTATTTTGTATTACTAAAGGCGATAGTAATGAATGATAAGTTAATTGGCCTGCGGACTAAAATTGCCACCGGTGCCCTGTGATCGCCCGGGGTCCCATCCTGGGTGTAACCCTGCCTCGCGCCCTGTGTCTCCCGGTGATATGCTCCGGCTCACGGCAACCCTGTACAGAATTAAGCGGTTTCTGACAATGGATGGATGGATGGATTATGATTGACAGCTGGATGAAGGCCTGCCCACACTGTTGCATACTTCAGCAGGCTGGTCAGTTAGGGTTAATAATAATAATAATTCAATTTATATAGCGCCTTTCACCCGAGGGTCACAAAGCGCTGCATGAACCGTTAATGAACCGGTTCAGATACCACTCGCCACTAATGTTTATCCATGGTGGAGATCGTTCGACACGGCTATCCCGAAAGAACAGGTCTGAAAAGCAACCATCATTATTATTGTTTGCAGCTCTTCATGACCAAATGCACGTTGTCCGCCGTGAAGTGCAGGTTACACGGTGACATTGCAATGTAGTTGAGTGCCTACATTATGTGACCCCACATAACGAGGTATCCCAAGTCTGTATTGAAAGGTGATCCTGTTGATCTTTGTGCCTGGGTGTTCGCTGCGCCTGGGTGTTCTCTGGGTTCTCAGGTTTCCTCCCAAATGCCGACCACTCATTAACCGAGTTTTCCAAACTTCTAAATGCAGACATCTCCTAATAAAGCATATGGAGACCGAGTGGAGCTTTCACGGATAAACAAAGAACATTCTTCTTATCAAGACGTTCTGTGTCTACTGCATTCTAAGGAACTGTTTGATGGATTGCCAGTTCTGTAACGCATTGTTACACACACAGCTTACACGATGGGGCATTGACACATTTAAAGTTACGTCGGTGCTCCAAGGGATCTCGTCCTGCTGTCAGTTTCATCACCTCTCTTGCAAACACTGAGTAGGATCTGCTCATTGACGGTGAACTGGTGTTTGTTTGAATGTGTTTTAGGCGCATCGACCAATATTGACATACGGTTTTGTTTAATTGCATGTGCAATTGTAACGGCTGCATTTTAATAACCACGTAAACAATTATCAACCACTTTATTCTTCTTGAGATAGACTAAATGAAACAGAGACAACTTTAGAGAGGAATAAAAAGAAGAAAAACAATCTGGTGATGCTATAAAAACTCGAGTTACTTGGCAGCTGTTAATCCCCAAACTGTGGAATGTGACACCAGGACCGTGGGTGTCCCGTGAGACTGAGTGGTCGGGGGGCCATAAAAATACGAACGTTCCCGCAGCTTCAATTGCCCCCACAACCGTTTAATCATTCATTCATTGTCAGGAATCGCTTAATCCTGGACAGGGTTGCTGCGAGCGCGGAGCCTATCCCCGCAGACACAGGGCGCAAGGTAGGGATATACCCAGGATGGGACGCCAGTCCATGACAGGGCACCGGTGGCAATTTAGTCCGCAGGCCAATTAATCTATGCAGCAGCATGTCTTTGGACTGTGAAGGGGGGGGGAGGAAACCGGAGTGCCCGGCGAAAACCCACACGGACACGGGGAGAACGTGCAAACTCCACACAGAAAGGCACCCGGGCCGGGATTCGAACTCGGGAACTTCTTGCTGTGAGGCGGCAGCGCTACTCACTGCGCCACCGTGCCTGACTAGTTGCGACAGAGAAGCCTTGACTGCTGAAGCTGCAGGAATAAACAAATGAGTCTCTGGTTATAGTTACACGTTGCGGTCATAGGTGATGGTTGTATGTTAACGTTAGAGCTCTGCGCCTCATATGTATCACTCATATGTCCCAAAATCTTTCACTTTGTTGTCAGTTTTTCCACAAGAGTGGAAAAACGTGGCTTCACTCCCCCTCCTGGCCACCCGCTCCTGTTGCACAGTCTTGAGAAATTGTCGCTTCCCATTCTGGGTATAGCCCTGCCTTGCGCCCTGTGTCTGCCGGAATAGGCTCCGGCTCACTGCGACCCCGTAAATGATTAGGGGGTTTCTGACAATGAATTAATGAATGAATGAAAACCAAATTCGGTATATATCAGAACCGTTTAACTATCTTGCTTTGACGTTTAAACCAAACTAATTTCTGGCCGCGTGAGCAATGCGTCTGTGCTGTGTGTTGCTATTGAAACTTGGCCGTATAAACATCGACCGAAACGCCACTCCGATGAAACTCCCTCCGTGAGTTCTCTGCAGAACACTGGACGCCATCCATCCAGTCGTCCAACCATCTGTAAAACAAACACGCGGTGGCAGGGGGGCCTTCTGAAAGGCAGCAACGAACCGCCTCAAAAACACACAACTCACAGCTGAAGCCACAAAAGCTCAAGCATTTCGGCCCGTACCACACCAGGGCTCGGCTTACCGCAGTATATTGGAGGCGTGCATTTGCAGCCCTATACCCAAGTCCGTCCATATTTATATTAACAAGTATGTTATTTTGATATTACAGGAGGAAATGGGCCCAGCCCAAAGCAAGGCTGCACACACAGGCCTCGCATTTTACTGCTCGGTCCGAGGAACGTCTGACCGACGAGATCCCCCGTTATAAATTGCGTGCGTTGTGCTGCCATGCGGCATCGCGCCCCGTGTCACACAATCGTCACTTTCCAAACATTCGCCTAGGCGTGCCCGGGTTTTGGTTTCGTCAAAAATGTCTAAGCTCGTGCACAATGTTTGCTGCTGATTGCCACCAGAATTAAGCTTTTGTACTTTTCCCTTCCCGCTCGACCGCGAGAATTGTTGTCCGTAGGGCAATTAACCTAGGTAAGAGCGTGTCTTTGGAGTGCCCGGCGAAAACCCACGCGGACCCGGGGAGAAACATGCAAACTCCACACAGAAAGGCACGCGGGCCGGGATTCGAACCCGGGTCCTTCTTGCTGTGAGGCGGCAGCGCTACTCACCGCGCCACCGCACTAACGTGCCGCCCTGCACCTAATATATAATATACAGACTGCAAAGTGAATGTTCACACATTTCACAGCGTACCATATTGATGCTATTTAAACTGTTTACGAAAACTCACTGTGCGGTGGTGATTAGTGGCTCCCGGCACATCGAGCAGTAGCTTAGGGGTGCTATCGGATTATCGACGGCTCACCTGCCTTCGGTAATTCCGTGATAAGTACTGATTTAGGGAGCTGAATTTGAAGCATTGTACGTGTGACATGCACTCGGGCTGCATCGTGAACTGGCAAACAACAGAGGGTGCTATGGTATAGGAACACGACCCACTCTGGCTGTCAGTTGTGGAACCTTGAAAACCGCCCATTTTGTCAGGGCATAGGATTAAAGGGGACACATTAATTCATTGTCAGAGACCGCTTAATCCTGTACAGGGTCTCGGTGAGCCGGAGCCTATGCCGGCAGACACAGGCCGAAAGGCAAGGCTATACCAAGGATGGGACGCCAGTCAATCACAGGGCACCGGGGGCAATTTAGTCCGCAGGCCAATTAACATATGCAGCAGCATGTCTTCGGAATGTGGGAGGAAACCGGAGTGCCAGGAGAAAACCCACGCGGACACGGGGAGGACATGCAAACTCCACACAGAAAGGCATCCGAGCCGAGATTCGAACCCGGGTCCTTCTTGCTGTGAGGCGGCAGCGCTACTCACCGCGTTACCATGCCGCCCCTCAGTGAAACCCTACGAAGCGGAACACCAGTGATGCATTAGAGCAGACGTGAACACCGCTGCTCCACGACACTCACAACGTCCCCGCGTCTGCAGCAGTCTGGCGAGCCGACTGTTTATCCTCCCAAAGCAGATGGGATAATCTTCTTAAGGTCCCCCCTTTTCACAATTTCAATTCATCAAGTGACCGCTATTGTATTTTCACCGTAACATAAGCTATTCCACTCGGCGAGATTAAGTTGCAAAAAAACCCAGTGGTACGTTCAATATGCTACTGTACACTGTCCCCCCCATGCCGTGCCACGAGCAAAATTAGTAATATTTAGACCGCTCAGTGGTATGTTCACGTCACCAAACTGCGTTACGGTAAATTGTAGGAGTGGTGTGTGGTTTTACGGATATAGGCAAATTTACACGAAACTGTATAGAAATTCACCGACATGTTTTACATTTTTGAAAACGAAAACACCGTTTGTGCCAGGAAAGTTGGTCACAATTGTGACGGTTGCTCTTCAGAGCTGCTCTTTCTGGATAGCCGTGTCGTGCGCTCTCCCTTTCTCCCTCGCCACGTTTCGCCTCCCACGTTGGAAGCATGATCAGCGCTCGACACAAACTATTCCGACATGGCTATCCCGAAAGAACAGCTCTGAAGAGCAACGATCACGAATCGAGCCGTGAAATCCTACAGCAGCAAATTGGTCACCATTGTGTCCAAATGTCAACTTCCGAGCTGAAAACGCGCCCGAGACGTGGCCCAGACAAGCGAGAAGGAAGATAAACAATCGGAGCAACCAGGAGCTCCCCCCTTGCGGAATTGTACCGGGTCACGGCGAGCCTAATCCGGCAGACACCGGGCGTAAGGCAGGGCTATGCCCATGATGGGACGTCAGTTCATCCCAGGGCACCGGGGGAAATTTAATCCGCAGGGAAATTAACCTGTGCAGCAGCATGTAATTGGATTGTGGTAGGAAACTGGAGTGCCCGGCGGCGAAAACCCACACCGACACGGAGAGTGAACGTGCAAACTCCACACAGAAAGGCACCCGAGCCGGGATTCGAACCCTAGAGACTCTTGCTGCGAGGCGGCGGCAGCGCTACTCACCGCGCCACCGTGCCGCCCTGATCGTGATGTCAAATGTCACCAATCGCCTAGCGAGGGAGCAGTGCCGATTTGTTACACTCGGAGAATGTGCAGTGTTGCTGCGTGCGCTTTCTGCGTGTGACTGTGTTGCCTCGAATGTGTGACTCTCTTGTGGCGTACGAATTCGGGGAGACCTGAAGCGGCACGCATGAATGCACGTGTTCCTCGGCGAGCAGACTGTGCGTGTGTGAGGTGGGTCAGATTAGTGACGTCGGTGTGCCTCTAGAATAGCAGCAGCTCGGGTGAGGCCGTAAGTGCCCAGGGCAGATGTTGAGAGGCTTTTCGAAAAAAATAAATCACAGGCGCCTGGGTTGGAGCGGTGGTACGGTGGTCTGCGCTGCACGATGGACTCAGACACATGGTCTCATTTCCTTGCCACGGCTAACATCGGTTTAGATAGATAGATGTGTATTATTGCAGTATAAAAATTACCCAGTGAGCTTGCAAGCTCTTCGCGGGATTCCTGCGACACAACAAACAGGTGAATTGTAAAAAAATAAAAACATCAAAAATAGGACATTAATCAAACAAAAACGAAACATTTAAACACAGCATTGCACACAAGTGACCAAAATAACTAAAATAGAAATAAGTAATACACGGTCATTATAACAGATCGGTGGTCTGTGATATGTATGTAGGCCTCTACCCTCCCTACCGTCCCGAGGTATAGCTTGGTTAGCGTTTGGTATCAGTGCCCAACCAGTGCACAAAGTACCCGGTGTTCTTCTTCTTTGCGATTCTTCGAAGCGCGATGGTCAAATTACAGTTTCCCATTTTCTTACACAGCCCCTTGCATTTTCATTGAACTCCGCAAGGTCTTTTGAGCTGCAGAGGTTGGGTAGTAGAGCACAGACAAGGCAGTGTTCCATAGTATGGTCTGCTTCTCCACATTCACAGGTGGTTGGGCCGGTCTTGTAGCCCCATCTGACCAAAGCATCTTTTGATCGTCCCGTTCTAGTTCTCAGGCGGTTGAGTGTTGTAGCCGTGACTCTGCAACGTAGTCCATAGATGGCAGTACAGTACAGCAAGAGGATTGATTGACTTGGCAGATGGTGAGCATCACCTGCAGGAGGCGTTCCTGCCCATCCTCTGGGCGGTGACTCGGCGAGAACACGAGCCGTGATGGAACGCTTTACGGAGGCCGTGCGTGTGCGTGGTTCTTACTTCCATGTCGTTTTGTTTTAATACAGTACTGCAACCTCGTTTCTCCGCAAAATTACAATGCGCATCAATCGCACGGCAGCAGTTGCCTTACATCCATCCATCTCATTGTCAGAAACCACTGAATCCAGTAACAGGGTCGCGGTGAGCCGGAGCCTATCCCGGCAGACACAGGTCGCAAGGCAGGGTGGGACGCCGGTCAATCCACAGCAGTCGCGTTCCGTACGTGTGAAATCATCAAGTGCACCTCCAAGCTTCACACGGTGCCGATCCTCTCGTGATGAGACCGAGCAACTTCGAATCCGCGGCCGGCATTCTATTTGGCCGCTGCCAGCGCTTGCAAGCAGCTTTGCGAGAGAGAGAAAAAAAAGTCTAAAATAATAGTTTTGTTTTTTCCCCCATTTACCCCCGTCACCTGCGAGAGGCGTTCCAGCCCCCAATGGCGACCTCTGCCACGCAATCTCCTCCCTCCGCTTAGCCCGAAACCGGTCCTCCTCCCTCGGCCGCTGCCCAGCCCCGAACACACGGCAGTCCTTTGTTGGTGGCCGGGAGCTTCACGCTGGTTGTTGGTCAAGACCCGCTCTTGTTATCGGTAGAGGCGTCTTGTCGGTGGCGTCGCTCGTGTATCCGGGGTGAGGAGGAGGTAACCCGGCGCCTTGAAGATTGATGTCCAGCTTCTCTCAATGAACTCCGTCGCGGTTTGAGGAAGACAGCCGAGCGCCGTTGTGTCGAGCGACGGTGAGCGGGAGACGGGAGGACGCGACAAGTATCGGTTGTCTCTCGTACCCAGGTCTGTGAGCTCTCTCTCTCGCATGTTACACCTGGCTGGGATTACACCTGGGTTGGGTAATGCGTTAGCGACTGCGTTCAGAACGACAACAGGAGCAGCTGAGAGTGGGGGTTGCCTGGCACGAGTTACCTGTAGTCTGGTACACACACCTGAACGCCGACGGATGAAGGTATTTTGTACAGTATATACGTGTAGCGGTTTGTTATTGGCACGGCGCGTTGACGATTTAGCGAACCAAGCGGCTTGTATCACGGTAGTACGCGGGGGTTAATCGATGGTCAAGGTAGAAGCGTTCACGTCGCGATCCCTGTCAGGTAGTACTTGGTATTGCCTGCGAATTCTACCAAACACTTCGAAGCCAAGCTGAAAGACGACGATGTCCAGAAGCTAGCCATCGTGCTTCGAAGAATCGCAAAGAAGAAGAAGATCGATGCGACCGCACGGATTGTGAGCCGTGGCATAAACTCTCACAACCGTAGATCACATTCCAGCAGACGACCATAACACTCATTAACTACTATATACTGTCTACACCGAGTACTGCATTGCGTATAAGCCAAAAAAAAGGACTGCGCAAACTCCAGCGGCGAAATTTAACAAGTATTTGTTGTGTTTGCATTCTGTTTCAAGATTGGAAGAGTAGGCCAAAGCTTGCGTCCTCCCGCGTGGCGGAAGCGCCCGGCTTGTCGACGCTTCGGCTGAGAGCGATGGCCAGCTACCCTTCGAACCCGAGCAGGTCTCCTCGCCCGCAGCTGTCCATGGTGGGCGACGGATTGATGCGGCTCAGCAAGGAGGAGCTGGTGCGCCTCGTGAGACGAGGCCAGGCCCCCCCGCAAGCAGCCGGGCCCTCGGCCACAGGAGCAGCGGATCAGGAACAGCAGCTGCTTCAGCAGCAGCAGCTGTCGGCGCTGCGCAACGACAACGCGCGACTCCGCAAGGAGAACGAGGACCTGAAGGAGGTGTGCTGCTTTCTGGACGAGGAGAGGCAGAGGTTCCGCAAGGCGGCCCGCGAGTGGCACCGCTTTGGCCGCGGCTGGGCCGGCACCCTGCAGGCGCAGCTGCAGGACACCCAGTTCAAGCTGCGGAACCTCGACCTCAGACAGGACTCGCTGCTCAAGGTCAGACGGACGACATTCGCTCGTTCGTTGTCACAAAACCGCGTGGTCCTCTTAACAGGGTTGCGGTGAGCCGGAGCCTATCCCGGCAGACGCAGGTTTGTGCCCAGGATGGGACGCCAGTCCATCGCGTGGAGCAGACTTCCTGATTGAACAGATGGTGTCTCAAGGCCACTGTTCGCTGCTTAGAGGTCTCGGCCTCGCTTCTAACAACCAAGTGCTGTGTATTTCGGGCACAAGTTCTCACGCCAGAACGGATATTTTTGTATTTTCGGAGCGGTTCAAACGCTGGTTGGGCAAAGACTCGGACCATCATCCTGTCTGTCAGTATATAGGGGGTCAAGGTAGAAGCGTTCACGTCGCGATCCCTGTCAGGTAGTACTTGGTATTGCCTGCGAATTCTACCAAACACTTCGAAGCCAAGCTGAAAGACGACCATGTCCAGAAGCTAGCCATCGTGCTTCGAAGAATCGCAAAGAAGAAGTATAAAATGAGCACCACTTTGTGGGCGAGTCAACAAGTGGTTGTCCTATATGACAGAGTCGACCCCCGCTCTAATCAATGTCGAATATCCGCCACTGACGCCGGCCTCTAAGCGTGCGATGAGTATGTTGATCAGGAACCCACTGCCTACTGCTGCTAGGCTGACTTGGGAGTAACGATTATCGGCATAATTCTTAACGACAGTACTGTATTAGACCCAATATTAGTCTAGCGCTATGAACAGGTTTATAGGAATGTAGCGCCCGGGACAGGGTGAGGCGAGGTTTTATTTCTCTTGGCACCAAAACAAATCTCGGAGCCGCGTTCCGGATTTCCCTGGCTGATGTGAATCACAACAAGGTCCACTCGGAGCCTTGTTCGTACAGCCTCTCGCCGCGTACACAGGGCTCGATTCCTGCAATACTCCAAAACAAATCCTGTCGTTTAAACACGGATCCTGTTTGCCGTATAACAATGTGTTGACGGGTTTAACATTTGAGACCCGTGCTTAGCAAGGTTGTGGAATCGTCCCTTTAAAGCCGTAGCGCTGAGACGGCAGTCAAGAGACGTGTGAAGTCACACCAGCTCTGCACGTGGCGAGGCCTGCTTGACAGCGGGGAGGTGGTCAAGGGACTATAGTCGATCCTGATGAAGCTGATTGCAACTATCAGCGAACCGTCGTGCCTTCATTGTAAATGTTGTGGGCTCGCTCTACAACATACCGGTGTGCTGAAGTAGCAACGAATCGGCACGTTATGTTCGCGTGACAAACTTCGCCAATTTGTTGTGTCGGGTTGTAGGCGGGTCTACGACACATATTTTTTACGTGACCTATCTCAGAAGAAGAGCTATACTACGGGTTATAGTAAGTGCCCACTGTATGTATGTCCGTGGCGAGATGCAATCACCACAGCTGAAGTCTCCACCAGAGTGTTTTGCTTTTGAAGGCGGACTAAGTGTGAAAGTGGCGCGTGTGGCCTCGAGTGTTCTCCAGGACACTTGGCTCCTGGACATCTCCACGGACGCACTCATCCGAACGCTGCAGTGCCGCGTGCGCTCTAATTGTGCCATTTATCAAGTGGCAAACAAACGCCCCTGTCTGTTTAAACTCTGCATTTCGTAACGAAACTCGGGTGGCTAGGCGGTGGGAACATCTGCGCCTCTCGGAGAGAAAGTCCTGCCTGGGACGGTTTTATTCCCCCACCCCGGGCGTCTTTCTGCGTGGAGTTTTCACGTTCTTCCCGTGTCCGCATGTGTTTTCGCCGGGCACTCCGGTTTCCTCCCACAGTCCAAAGACATGCTGCTGCATAGGCTAATTGGCCTGCGGACTAAATTGCCTTCGGTGCCCTGTGATCGACTGGCGTCGCGTCATGGGTATAGCCCTGCCTTTCGCCCTGTGTCTGCCGGGATAGGCTCCAGCTCACCGCGAGCCCGTCCAGGTTTCTGACAATGGATGGATGGATTTTGTAGATTCTTAGCCGTGTGGGTCGTTCTCATCCACAGGAGAGTTAAACGCATGTGAGCACACAGTACAGCACTGTACCGTGCATTTAATCAAGTAGAGTTGACAAACTGTCATTCATCCCCAGCTGCCGAAGCAGAAGAGCGAGCATTTGAAGACCTCGTTATATTGGATTGTGTCAGTAAGACTGTTTCACGGTTGCTCGTGACACTGGTACGCAGAGCCCTTTAATTGGTTGAAGACAAACAGATGACCGATCGCATTAGCAACATTGCCGCCAAGAGCGTGACGCGACAGTCACGACTGTCGATGAGCAACCTTAGATCCCGATTAGAATCACAATTTCTGCCCAGCTGTGATTGCAAATATCGATTTGTGTTTGAAATACTGCAAATGTTGCACTTGTTCCCTCTCGATGTGCAATAAGCTACCTGTAATTGTTTTTTTCCCATCGCAATGGTTGCTCTGAAGGGCAACCATCAGCAATGTTGTTAGAAAGACATTGCAGGCCTGTTGGACAAATGTGGCCACTAGGTTTGTGAGCCAGATATAATCCAATAACAAAGTGTTCCTGTGCCTTTTGTTGATTCACAAAGAGGCTTCACGCTAGGAAAAGTAAGTTAATTAATTTGAGTACAAGCACTGCATTGTATGGATGCCAATCAGTATTTTAACTTTGAACTTGGAATCAAGTGTGCCAAGATCTTTTCCTTTAGGATTTAAATAGATAAATATGTACTATTACAACAGAAAATACCCAGTGAGCTTGCAAGCTCTTTAGGGGATTCCTGTGACCCAGCAAACACGCGAAATATTGAAAACATGTTCCTTCGATATGTTTTAAACCAACAAGCCCCAGCGATATTTAACATCACATCACATGCCCATTCGAAACGATCAAAGCCGCTACAATGCTATGAAGGTTTAGAGGGATGCTACACACTACCAAGTGTGGATAAGCAAAAATAACAAAACAACTCAACATTGATCTAAAAAGTACCTTTCAGACAATATCTCTTTATATTTTGAACCATTCCACCAACTCACGACTTTCGTCTGTCACACATTAAACGTTTAGGATTTGTAGCATAAACATTGCCGTGTATGGAGCAGATGAGAAACGTACACAGATCAAGACGTGGTGACGGTGGCCGAGTGGCCTTCGCTGACCGAGTGTGTGTGGAATTTACTGAATCACTGTTGAACATTTCTATTTGACACTTTAACTTGGGTGTAAAAGATGCACATCCATTGTCAGAAACCGCTTAATCTTGCACATGGTCGCTGTGAGCCAGAGCCTATCCCGGCAGACACAGGGCGCAAGGCAGGGATATACCCAGGATGGCACGCCAGTCCATCACAGGGAACCGCGGGCAATTTAGTCCGCAGGCCAATTAACCTGTGCAGCAGCATGTCTTTGGACTGTGGGAGGAAACCGGAGTGCCCGGCGAAAACCCACGCGGACTGGGGAGAACATGCAAACTCCACACGGAAAGGCACCCGAGCCGGCATTCGAACCCGCGGCAGAGTTACTCACCGCTACGCCACCGCGCTGCACCTGAGCAGATCCTGCTGAAGTAAACTCGAAATATTTAATCTGAGAGAGAGGATGCGTGCATCGCCCACGGCGATGATAACTGAAAGTGTAGTAACAGTTGTAAAGATAAATATCAGTGTCGGGGAACTTCCACCGTCGCTCCTCATAGTATGGCAACCCTGCTTGGTTGTGAAAATAAAAGTGATTTAATTTTGTCTGTTGCTGGAGTTTGTAGCCCGCAGCAAGCTCTGGCAGTTGACCAATTTCACACACCAAAGGCAACACCGCAAACATATTCCTGTGCCAGAGGTGACGTTAAGCAAGTCATGAAATGCGTACAAATTATCTCATGTATTCTCTCCTACACTGTGACTGGACAACCGAGACAGCTGTTACATTTCCTTGCAGAATGTACTGAGTATTGCTGAAGTTGTTTTGTATTCCACCCATTGCCAATCCACCATGTGCTGTGGTGTGGCGGGTGGCTAAGCAGTGGTAACAAGCACGTTTCACAGAAAGAAGTTCCTTCCTGAGGTGGTTCGATGCCCGCCTTGGGTGTCTTTTTCTGTGGAGTTTGTGTGTTTTCTTCCCCTATTCTGCATGGGTTTCCTTCGGGTTCCCTGGTTTCTCCTAATGACAAAAAAAACCACTCATTAGTTGGTCTATAACATCATAATATATAGGATGCAGCGTCTGGCAAATGTTGATGATGCCTGCAGCGTGGAAGGCGAAATTTCGCGAAGGAGAGAGACGGCTAACCTGAAAGAGCCGCTCTTGAGAGCAACTCTCATACCTCGATCCAAGAAAACTAATATCACTATATTTCTTGATGCGGGTGTGAAAAACACTGAAATGGAGACGTTGCTGGAAACAAGGAGCCTCGATTTCCTTCGCAGTAGGAGAGCAGAACGTAGCCGTGCTGAGGAAGAGGGAGCGGTTTCTCCTCCCGTTGTGCGGAGGAGCTTGACGGATCGTGGAAAGGAAACGGCGGCGTCTTTGCTGGAACTGAAATTGTAAACCATCCATCCGTGGTCAGAAACCGCTTAGTCCTGTACAGTGTCGTGGTGAGCCGGAGCCTATCCCGGCAGACATAGGGTGAAAGCCAGGGCCATACCCATGATTGGACGCCAGTCCATCACAGGGCACCGGGGGCAATTTAGTCCGCAGGCCAATTAACCTAGGCAGCAGCATGTCTTTGGACTGTGGGAGGAAACCGGAGTGCCGGGCGAAATTGTAAACGCGTGGCCTAAGTCTGTTAACATTCCCCTGCCACGCTGTGTGTAATGATTGTTCTGTGCTCGTTCGCCCTGCGAGTCAGAGAATGTTTTTCTTGCTCGGTATCATAACAAAACTCCACACAGAAAGGCACCCGAGCCGGAATATCCACATTCCAATGGCAGGGGTGAGTTTATCCTTGGGATAACCACTTTTTGATCTTCCTCACTAAGCGGTTACTAATTTAATTGGACACCGTGTTGCCAAGACGTGGCCGTTCCCCACGGCAGTATCGAGCAGCCGGGCAGCATGTTGCCTCCTCTTGTGCCGCGGCTGAAGCCGGTTCACCGACTCGGACAGACAAAGGTGAAGCTCGAGAGCAGATTTATGATAAGCGTCAAGTTCGCTCGGGACGCAGGTCGTCCATCGGAATGTAGCGACACCTGAACTTGAAAACCAGGCTCATAAAGATAACGAGTGTACAGTGAACACGAGCGCTCACCGGATATGAAGGCGTCTATTTTAACAAAAGATTACTATAATTTCAAATAGGGGTAAATCCTTGAGGAGGAATGTGACTATCAGGAAACATTCTTGAGCGCTGTCGAACTGTCAGCAAGTCCCTAATCATTTCTCGCATTATCAGCGGAATTTGCTCCTTTTTTTCGGGCGTAAACGAGACCCATTTTTTTATGCCCTCTAATGTAAGGATCCCGTAAAGAGCTTGCAAGCTCACTGGCAACTGCCGCAGACGTTGCCTAGTACATATGTTTTTATAGTAAGGCCGCAATGGTATCGATAAATGTGAATTTGTATTGTAATTTTTTTGTCACGTCATGTAATAAGTTGTGATGGAGCGATGAAATCGGCTCGTGTGGGGAGTTGACTGGATCATCGTACGCATGATGAGATATGGCGATGGTATGAGTAGGTCGTTGTCCAGCAATGGATAGATAACGATTGATGTCGATTATTACGACAGCTGTGCATATTATATGAGCAACGTGCTTTGATAGTGGAGGAAAATAGCACCCGGTTGTAATTTCCTTGAGATTTTATAATGATTCTCAGAAGCCAGAGGTTTTCTGCGGTTCAGTGTTGCTTTTCACACGACCGCTTTCATCGGTTTCGTTAAAGTTACTCTATACTCCGCGTACCCCCACATTGTTGGCACGCTGCATTGCTGATGGCATCTCTCAAAGAAATACAATCAACTGGGTTCATGCGTAGCCTTAGGAATGTATCTGACAAATGTTCACAATGAACAGCTTGTGCCCAGTGCTTTGTTTTTGTTTTGTGTGCTAAGTTGTGGGGCTGATGCCACGGTTAAATGGTTGGGCCATTGGCAGTTTTCAATTCAGAGGCTGCCAGTTCCATCTCCTGGCCAGAACGACCAGTGTAGGTGTGAAATATCGTCTAGAGCCGCCATTCCCAACCGATGGGTCGCGACCCATCAGTGGGCCGCGAGCGCCACCCAGCGGTCCGTGGAGACCAGGACCCGAGTGGGCCGTCAGGTTCAAAAGGCGGAGAACCCCTGGCCTAGAGGGGCCCGAGAGCTCCACGCACAGGAAATTGCAGGGCTGCTCCTTTACCTTTTAGTACCTTGTGATTGCAGTTTGTCTTTATTGCTCATTGCTTTCCATCCGTTATTAATGTAGTTTGCTTTCATTTTTAAATCGTTTTTTGTATTGAAAAATTACAATCAACTGTACACAATTATTTTTATGAATTGAATTCTGACTGATTTAGTTATTATTATTATTATCTCGGAATAACACATTAAATCTATAACCTAGTGTGCCAGGTCTTAGATGGGCAGAACAAGTACAGCCTCCTACCGCATACAATAATATAATTGTTTATAAATTCTGTGTGGAATTTGCATGTTCTCCCCATGTCTCCGTGGGTTTTCGCCAAAGACATGCTGCTGCATGGGTTAATTGGCCTGCTGACTAAATTGCCCCCGGTGCCTTGTGATGGACTAGCGTCCTTACCTGGGTATATCCCTGCCCTGCGCCCTGTGTCTGCCAGAATAGGCTCCGGCTCACCGCGACTCTGTATAGCATTAA
>JAZEWU010000029.1:3485368-3510261 GCA_036362915.1 Geotria australis | reverse complement strand
ATACCGGCCACATTGGCGATGTTGTTCCAATCGTGTAACACGCTCTTCTGACGTATTTTGTTGATGTTTACCTTAAACACGAAGGCTTTCGTGAGCAATGTTATCCATAGTATAGCTCTTTTTATGGGTTAGGTCACGTAAAAAGTAAGTGTCGTAAACCCGCCTCCACCCGACACAGCCAATGAGTAAAGGGTTGTCACGTGAACAAAACGTGCCAATTCGTTACTACTTCAGCATACCGGTATGTTGGAGAGCGAACACACAACATTTACAATGAAGGATCTGGTTCTCGCCAGATCCTTTGTGCCTGCTGAAGCCCCAACACACCGGTGTACTGAAGTAGTAACGAGCATTTTTCCAGGTGTCTCTGCGGGAGACCAAACCCCTCGCTGTCAAAACGTTTGCGAGTTCAAATCCTGGCTGGGGATCGCCTCGTCTCCATCATTCCTCCCCCGGTCGATAAAAATGTCCACCACTTCGTCGACAGCCTCTACCCCACCACAGAAAATTCGAATCTCCCACCACCGTCCCAGAGCCGTAGACAGTAGGTGCCGCGCTCAAACGTCCGTTCGAGTAAGAATTCACTTTGCTTTTTGACCTTCGAGCGAGCCCGGCTCGGCCCCGACCCTCGAAAACACCTCGGTGCGTCTCCCCAACCCCCCCTTTCCACCCACCCCCGCCGCTCCCCTCCGCGTGCAGGAGAACGTAGACCTGAAGGAGCTGTGCCTGCACCTGGACGCGGAGCGGGGCCGCGCGGCCGCCCCGGGCAGCCGCTGCTCGCTGGACAGCCAGGGCAGCGTGTGCGGCGCGGCGCCGGGCCCGCGCGACACGGGCGACGGCAGCAGCAGCCCGCCCTTCCCGCCGGCCGCGCTCGGCGGCGTCGGCGTCGTCGGCGCGACGCTGGGGCCGCACGGCGAGGCGGACCGAGGCACCTCGGCGGCACCCAGCCATCACCGCAGCATGCCCATGCTACTGGGTAAGGGAGCGTGGGGGGCCAGCGATGTGTAAACGGGTGGTAGGAGTTGGGACGGGGTCGCGCTGCCGCGGTCCACAGGCGCGGGACTAATGGGAAATATATTCATGTCGGGGGTTTGTTAAGTTAGGTCCAGTTAATGGAAAAACATGTGGTTTGCATTTCCGGAATTCATTCAAAGTCAACGTCTGGCGATTTGAGCTTTCGCATCGCACGGCCAATACCGGTGCCAGAATGTAAGCCTGCTCGTGGCTTGAACCGTAAGAACAGTTAACAAAATGTCTATTTTTATAAACTGGGTAGAATTGTTTTTTTATTGCTGTTTTGAAGCTAATGTGTGACCCGAACGCACACGGTCTTGAATCCAAGATATGTCCAAGTGGGGACAGTGACTGCCATCAGCTGCTTTTTCATTCAACCTCTCTGCCTCCATCTTTCAAAAACTCAAATTTGGGGGAGACGTTGGCAGGGCTTGCGTTAAATCGGCGTGTAGTTTTTTTTGTCGGTGAATGTTCAGCGGGGGACGTATTTCCTAACGGACAGAGCGTCGGTGTTGCTTTCCGCTTCGCGATGTAAACACGCTACAGTTCAGGCCAGGACAGTAGAGACCGAAACGATCCTGGGTCCTAACTCTTGCCCCGGTGTCAGCGCTCTCGACGGTGGCCGTTAACCGTACGGGAGGCCTCGTCCTCGTGAGACAAGTCACGCCGTGTACGTGAGTGGCGTGAGGTATTTGGTGGTACACTGGTTATTACATTCGTGCAGATGTTGACAGGCGGATAATTATGATGAACTGATGTTGAGGCTGTGCCGCATTGTGCGTTCGTGTGTGACTGTGTGTGTGTGTGCACACGTGGTTTTTTTCTAGCGTTCAGAATATACGCCGTGTTGTGTGTTTTGTTGCCTCACTGCCGTTCAAACGAGGCTGCCGTGTAAATGCGATGCCTCGCTTAACATTCAATGAGTTGAGATGAGATAATTGTGCACGAACAATGTTGATAAACTGTAGCCGTGTTGTTCAAAACTGGGAGGAGAGCAGTGGCACAATGGTTCACACACTGCACTATGAACCAGGTGGCCTGAGTTGCATTGCCGAGCTCGGCTAACATCCGTGCGAAGTGATTTTTAGACTCGGTGCTGTGACTCTCCTGTTCACCAACCTACACTGACCGACCACGGTCAGGTATAGTGAAGTCATCCCCATAACTAACGCAGCATGGGCAGGCCCTCCAGGTGCGGATTGACAACGAACATCTTTTATAACTATTAGTGGTAATGGTACAAAACACGAGAACAAATATTTATTGAAAACCTGTATAAGCAATATTTGTGGCACTTGGAATGTCATGCGATTTCTGTCGTCCTGGCATATATAATTTAAGGAAAAGAAATGTTTCTGAATGATTGAGACTTTTTTTACTAACTAACTATATTCATTTTACATCGTTAGTTTTTTCTCATAAATGTTTTGGTTTTCTGAAACAACAGTTTAAGATAGATAGATGTTCATTATTACAGCAACAAATACCCAGTGAGATTGCAATCTCTGGAAACGGGATTCCTGCGATACAACAAATCTGAGTGCCACAGATGTGTGTGTGTGGATACACTGTATACACGAGGCATGCAGGATTCATCCATTTCCAGAGATTTAATTAAAATCATCGTCATTCTTAGTCGCTATTTGATTCAAGATGTAATTTGTTTCGTGTTTACCATGGTATGTATGGTTTACATTTTTTTATTTTAACATCACGTTTTCTTCAGAGGTTGTTTCCCACAGCTCTACGGCAAAACGCAATGCTAGTATATATATATAAAATATTATATTTATAATATATATAATTTGCACACATCGTTTGAGGTGGGTTATCATGCTGAATGTTCTTAAAAACAGAGGCTCGAGCATCTCTGAGACTGTCCCCTGGGACTGTCCACCTTTCACTTTATACATCTCAAAATTATCTTTAGCATGGTTGTGGAGAATACAGTGGTCCCTTGCGTTACGATGCCCTCACAATACGCTCAAATTTCACTTTACGATAGGGGTTAAAACATGGCCGCGCGTGAGTGTGGGGGGGCGCGTTTTCCAATCAGCGATGCAAACACGGTGCCGCTTGGGTAGCTTCTCAGCCAATAACAGCGCTTTTTAGTGGTTTCTATCACAACTTCCAAGATATTGGAACGAATTACCATAACACAATGTTCAGTATTATTGCTCTCACTGTACGATGGTTTTCACATTACGATACGTGTTCTAGAACGGATTAATATCGTAGAGTGAGGGCCCACTGTATAATATACAAAAGCAAACAATGTTTTCATATATCCATCTCCAAAATACATTTGTTGCAGAACCCATCGGCCGCACGACCTTCTCATGGTATACAATTCCAGCAGTAATGATTCAATACGAGCAAGCTCTGGACTAGTTTTGACACGCAGTGCCTCCTCGGCAGTTATCATAATTCAAGGAAGCCTGCTGCATAATTTTGCGCCAGTATTCCACGCCGTTTGTGTTTGTTTATTGTTCATTCATTTATTCATTGTCAGAAACCTCTTAATCCTGTACAGGGTTGCGGTGAGCCGGAGCCTATTCCGGCAGACACAGGGCGCAAGGCAGGGCTATACATATGGTGGGACGCCAGTCCATCGCAGGGCACCGAGGGGGCAATTTAGTCCGCAGGCCAATTAACCTATGCAGCAGCATGTCTTTAGACTGTGTGAGGAAACCGGAGTGCCTGGCGAAAACCAACGTGGACACGGAGAGAACACGCAAACCCCACACAGAAAGTCACCCGAGCCGGGATTCGAACCCGGGACCTTCTTGCTTTGAGACGACAGCACAACTTACCGCGCCACCCACCGTGCCACCCACCGTGCCGCCCGTTTGTTTATTGTGCACGATGGGATCGCTGAGTCGGTGAACGCGACCGTGCCGTGAACAAACGGAGCGGCGGCGCGCACGCACACAGGGTAATTGTAAGCTCACGTAATCCGGCCTCGGCAGCGGCTGCAGTGTGCGGTTTTGCCGTCGGCATCTTATGAACAGGTTGATGCGTGGCTCCTCGCGGGGAGAAATAAGAAATATAAATAAACAGTGTACACGCTGAACGATTTCACAAGGGGTAGCTCTGTGATGAGACGGTGTTGAAACTGTGCGTAGCCCGGTTTTTCGATGGATTAGGATCGTGATTTCTAAACTTTGCCGGGCACTCCGGTTTCCTCCCACCGTCCAGCTGCGTAGGTTAGTTGGCCTGCGGACTAAATCGCCCCCGGTGCCCTGTGATGGACTGGCGTCCCATCCTGGGTGTAACCCTGCCTTGCGCCCTGTGTCTGCCGGGATAGGCTCGGGCTCAGGTTGAAGATGATGAAAACAGATGATCGCCTGTACAGATTTTATTATTTCATGAGGTGGGGGATAACGCACGTGGTTTACAAAGCTCTGGTGAAGTGATTAAGACCTGCAGCCTGCCTCTGTACTAACACAGGATGTTTAGGTGATTGTTTAAGGAGCTTAGTGTTCGGTGTGTTTGTCTTTGTCCTCTACTTTAGACGTAAGGTCCTGATGATTAGATGAATGAGTTAACAATTGTAAGGCAATAATAAAAGTGCACTAATATAAACTCGGCCGTAACTGTAACGCATGATATTGGTTTACCAGTTCGAATAAGTGTTGTTTTGTAGTTATTACTATTACAGTCTTGCTGTTTTAGTGGCACTGATTTTAATGTAGGTTTTCACGGCTCAATTCATAATGGTTGCTCCTCAGAGCTGTTCTTTCGGGATAATCGTGTCGAGCGAAACGTCGCAAGGGAAAGAGGGAGATCGCTCGACACGGCTATCGCAAAAGAACAGCTCTGAAGAGCAACCATTAGTGGCACTGATTGTTGTGTTATTGTGATATTACATTGTCAGCGGCATTAAGGTGGCGGTGTGGCGTTTTTGAAATCCTGAATTCGATGTGGGCCTCCTTGTCCATTACCAAACGATTGGCTTCTGAAACTTCGCAAATGCTGTACTGCGGGAAACGGAAAGCTGCACCTTATACATGGCAACCGTCCACAAAGAATGAAAATATACTCTACTGTTGTTCTTTGTTGATCGCTGCCGTGCTTTAACTTTGAAACTGTAACGTATGATTGAATTACTCCTTGCACGCTCAGAAATCAGACCTACATTCTTGTCATAAAAATCAATCTTGAGGTGGAATATTTTTAAATGAGACGTTTACCAGCTTTGATATTATTAGACGGCATCGTTGTGTGACCAAACACGTTTTCATGTACTTGTGTTTTATTATATATACATATAAATCATTGCAATGTTTTGTGTACATTTTTGATGGCAGGGTAAGGCTTGGGTGGGCGGTGTCGTTGGGGTTCCTGTAAAGACAGACATTGTATTTGCTTTCAGTACGAGCTTACAGTTGTAAAGCGATTAAATAAAATGTCATTCCAATCGTGTGTATTTGCCGTTTTCTCTACCCTGTGCTGATAGGAGATACATAGAGCCAGCCGTGGAGTGCTGGCCATAATTTTGCCGAACTTTGAGCCCCGAATGCTGGTGGTTTCACGTTGGAGAAGTAATCCAGCGTTGGCCATTTTTAGTTATCACTTACGATGGAAATTTCACACTACTAAGTCATTCCTCAAATTTCAATCGGTGATTTTTTTTTTCGAGGTCATGCGATTCAACTGAGGGGGTTGGGGAATCGTGGTACAGTGGTTATCACAATTTGCTATTCACCCAGAAAACGTGAGTTCCAATCACAGCGCGGCTAACATCGGTGGTGACTGATGTGGGGCGGCAGGGTGACGCAGGGGTAACATCTGCGCCTCACAGAACGAATGGTCTTGCCCAAGGCTGTTCGATTCCCGCCTTGGGCGCCTTTCTGTGTGGCGTTTGTGTGTTTCCTCCGGTTTCTTCCCACAACTAAACACTCATTAATTGGCCATTAACATCATAATATATAGGAAGCAGTGTGTGGCAATATGTTGGTGCCGGCAAACCGCCTGGCTGCCTCCTCTGCCTCTCTGCGCTTTCCTCGCTGCGCCTCTGAGTCGTTCTCTCGTCGAATGAATACCTTCGACATTGAATGAATATGTGCGCGTTATAAATTGTTAATTCTTATTAAAAAATATTATTATTATTACGTGTGAACCGGTGCCAGCCTTCCCTCCTGTACGAGAGACCAAACGAGCGAGTGAGCCAGCAGAGGATTTGAGTTTTAATCCAGAGCAGCCACAAACAATTTAAGGGAAGGTATCGTCAGCCATTGATCGAATGGAAATTAGTAACATTGGCACCATAACAAATATGAATTTAGTAAACAGCACCTATGACGGTCACCTGTAGCGCACGGCACGTCTGATTTGATCAGCGAGGCCACGTGGTAAATTAAATGTCACTCGTCATTGGCTTTTTACGCAGTCTGTCATACAGCGTGTCTCGGTATGTACTCAGGCGTGTGGTTGGTTTAGAGGACAATTTTGTGATCAGTGCTTCTCCCGTCTATTGGCCGAGTGCACTCTCAGTACAGTGGTCTGTCACTGTTGCCGCGATGGATGATTGTAAGAGGTGTGTCTGCAAACAACATGCAGTCTGCGGCCGCCACCTCTTTTACGTGCGTAGAAATGTTTAAAATCAGCTGTTACAGAAAGACCGTAAACCCGGTGGACTGTTCCTGTACATCATGCTGGTGCGTGTGTTTTCATGCCACAAAAACATTCTTCGACCGTAACTAAAATGTACGCACACATTACCTTGAAATTGACCAGAAACGCGACCGTTTTTCTGAAAATCCATTTGCCGCTTTACGCTCGCATGCAATAGCCTTCGCAGTTTTGAGTTTGGCCCCAAAACTAAATGAATGCGTTTACGAATGCAGCGTGTGTGTGCGCGTGTGCATGTTGGCCTTAACCGCCGGTACGATTGTCAGTCAGGTCCGATTGACCTGCGTGCTGTAAGAACAGTGCGCGTCTCGTCCGTGCGACGGCCTCAGGGCGTCATTCCTGACCAGCAGACGCCGCCGCATCACGCGGCCTCTGTGCGAGGCCCCGGGCGGCGGCGGCGACGAGACGGAGCCGCGAAACGCGTCGAATCCTCATGACCCGCGCTGGCTCTCATTCGCGCCGTCACTCGTGCTACACGGTCTCCGCAGAATCGTTGAGGCTCAGTATCCGCGTCTCAGTATCTGCGTCTCGCTTCGGCTGGGCGGGGAATTTGTTCGCGTTATAAATTGTGTTGTTATTATTACATTGTTATTTTGCGAGCGCTCCGAAGCGTTGCCGGGTCATCCCGCGTGTCGTTCGGCATCGCGATTTCACGTTTCGCTCCACCTGCTGGGGTTCAAGCAGACCGCACATCGGAGAGCTCTGGTCCTCAAGCGACGTAGTGCAAGCGCGTGTTTTTAAATCTCGCACCAAACTCGGAATGCCCACATCCTTTAAGAATGGAATCGGTGAGGGCCCGGCCTCGCCGCCACGAGAGCTCCACTCACTGCTGGGGTTGCCACCCGTCCTGGTTTTCATCCCCTTGTCGAGGTCAGCCGTTGTCCTGGAAAGTCTGTGAGACCTTGACGCGACGTCGATTCGCGCGTTTGTGGTGTCGATGCTGGAATCCCGTAAAGAGCTTTCAAGCTCACCGGGTATTTTCTGCTGTAAACATCAAACTATCTAATAGGTCGCAGTTTTTTGTCAAAAAAACGTAAACACATTCGTACGCGAACATCTCGTCAAGTTTGTTGCTATGTGCATTACAATGCACCACTCAGGACGATGCATTTACCTGTAGTTCCCCCCTTTTCTGGCCAAGATGAGCTATCGTTGTTCCGCATGAACACAGCAGCACGCTGCTATTACCTGTAATCACCGTAGCGTAGCAGCTGTGTGGCAGCGTGTCTCCCCTCCGCGTGGATCCACACTCGGGAGCCGGTGTCAAAGGGCGACGTCCCGTGTGTTTGTGTTCACAGACGCGCCCGACAGTTACAGTCATGTCACCCAGCACCGGAGGATTCCACCAGAAATGGACACAAGGCCACGGATGCAGGTGAGTAACAGAAGCACTGTGACCATTATCCATCCATCCATTGTCAGAAACCGCTTCATCCTGTGCAGGGTTGCGGTGAGACAGATCCTATCCCGGCAGACACAGGGCATAAGGCAGGGATATGCCTATTATGGGACACCAGTCAATCACAGGGCACTGGGGGCTATTTAGTCCGCAGGCCAATTAATCTGTGACACGGATATCCCGAAAGAACAGCTCTGAAGAGCAACCATCATGAACCGTCAAAACCTACATTAGTACAATACATGATAGTTGCTTTTCAAAGCTGTTCCTGCGGGGTAGCCGTATCGAGCGCTCCCTCTCTCTCCTTCGCTCTGTAGTGAGATGCTTCGAATGTGGGAGGCGAAACGTCGCGAGGGAGAGAGGAAGAGCGCTCAGTGACACGGCTATGCCGAACGAACAGCTCTGAAGAGCAACCATCAAGCCGGAGACTGGTGATTGTTGGCTTAAGTCAGATCCGAGGATTGTGGGGTCACATAAGGGAAGGTCGTTGCTTTATAATAATAATAGCATTTATATAGCGCCTTTCACCCGAGGGTCACAAAGCGCTGCACAATGCTGCGGAGAGAACGACATGTCAACAACGACAGAGCACGGGAAATCAGCATGGCTGCATGTAGTTGTCAGGGCGGCGGTGACAGTGACGCGACGGTGACTCACACCCCGTGCCGTTCTCCGCAGGTTCCCCCTTTGTGTGGAGGCAGCCTGGCGGCCGGACGCCGCGTGGTGTCGGCCTCTCACATTCCAGGGCTGGGCCGGCCCTCTCCCACCATGCAGCAGCAGCAGCACGGCACTGTGAGTCCCGGCACTGAGAGGCCCGTGTCACATTCCAGACGGGGCCCCAGCCACCACCACCACACCACCAGTGCACAAATCGAGCGGTGGTTTTAGGTTTCGGGCTCGGGGTTTGTTTTGGCACAGGTGAGAAGAAGAAAAAAAAATATTGGCAAATAAATGGCTATTTTGCGTTGCTCCGTAGAAACCCGGTTACAGCAATCAACACCACGAGCAAAACAATTAAAAAAACAACTGTGCAGGGTCAATTTCCCATGGGACAACCATAACAAGCTTCACAGACACAAAATATTCATACATATAACTTATGCCCTCTGATGGACTGGCGTCCCATCCCGGGTATAGCCTTGCCTTGTGCCCTGTGTTTGCAGGGATAAGCTCCAGCTCACAGTTACCCTGTACAGGATTATCGGTTTCTGACAATGAAATGAGATGTATAACTTAAAGCCTGTAAATCAATCTCTTCTTTGCAATTCTTTGAAGCACGATGGCCAGCTTCTGGACATTGTTGTCTTTCAGCTCGGCCTCGAAGTGTTTGGTAAATCAATGATTTGCATTCTTTCCGTATGGCCCTGCCTCATTGCCCGAGATTCCACTGTGCCCTTGAGTGTGCCTCTTCCTCCAGGTGTCTTTCTCCTCCTGCCGGTCTCTGTGTTCTGTCATAAGCACTGGTTGAAATATAAACGTAAACGTCTCGGTAGGAAACCTATTCGTCCCGCAGCAAGCCCATGTTCACTGAGGTGTGCTCATCTGCGGAAACATCGTAGCATAGGAACACGCACCAAGAAGGCCCAGTCCGCGTGTGATGTTGTGAGGAGTGCCGTTGTGGTATACCGCCGTGTACCAGCCCAATTCGCACACAACTGGGTATATGATAATCCGTACTACGACTCAATATGTGTTGCGGAAAGTCGGGCTTGTTAGAGCATTGCTGTTGGACGATACTGGAGGGGCGGCACAGCCGCGAGTAGCACTGCCGCCTCGCAGCAGGAAGGCCCCGGGTCCGAATCCCGGCTCGGGTGCCTTTCTCTGTGGAGTTTGCATGTTCTCCCCGTGTCCGCGTGGGTTTTTGCCAGGCACTCCGGTTTCCTCCCAAAGTCCAAAGACATGCTGCTGCTGCTGCATAGGTTAAGTGGCCTCCAGATGTGGGCGAATGTTGGACGCACCCAATCGCAAGCCGATCTACACACTACTGAACACTGCCACCTTGTTTGTAAAGACCAAAAATGTTGCTTGTGCTATCGCCTGGCCGTTCACAAACAACTGCACACTGTTTACGAATTTGCTGTGAAACCTGGCTTGCGACCAAGCAAAACCCAAATATCCACCTGCAGACGCCTCTTAGGCGCATTGTCTCGAGCAGAGAAGGCTTCAAACCAGGAATGTGCAGGGTACTGTGAAAAGAGGGCATTACTGCGGTGACCTTTGAGCCTTGCCAACCTCCACTCCCTTGTTCTATCATTTACGAACTCTTCCAACCCCCACTTGTTCACTTCTCTCCCCCCGTGTCCTCCCAGCACGGCCGTGGAATGCCATTTTGATAAATCTCTGAAAGTTTGAAACAACACTCTAGAGCCTGTAAAAGTTACCGAGCATTTGTGCATCCGTCAAAAAACCCATTTGCAGTTCCTGAAGGGGCGCGAGTTCGGTCCTAAGTCACCATTAGAGAAGTCGGTGCATTTGGAGTCCCCATTGCCGCACTACGGCGAATGTCAAACGGATACAAATGAATACATTCTTCATAGTATAATTTATTTGTGTTGGTTAGGTCACGTAAAATAAAATAACTGTCGTAAGCCCGCCTCCACCCGACACAGTCAATTGGTCACGTGAACAAAACATGCCAATTCCTTACTACAGTGTGCTTAAGTAGTAAGTAATTGGCACGTTCTGTTCACGGGACAGTCACCAGTTACCCAGTGACTGCCGTTTGAAAGGTTTTAATGCTTATCTTAACGCGTGATGATGCTTCCAACGTGGGAGGCGAAACCCCGCGAGGGAGCGAGGGAGAGCGCTCGACACGGCTATCCCGAAAGAACAGGTCTGAAGAGCAACCATCATTTTAAGTTTACTGAAATCTCGAGTACCCTCGGATGACAGAGAGGTGGTGCAGAGGCAGGGCCCGGCCCTCGGGCTGCTCTGTGTCAACACGGCGAAGAGATGACACGGATAATCACTGCGCGCACACAACGCGCACATTCCAGTCTGCAGCCTGCTCACCGCTAAGCGGTGGGTGCAGTGCATTGCACCACAAACCATTTACGCTCCACAACGTTGAGTCAGCCTCCTCTGGATTGCAAGCCCCGTGTGTGAACCATTACACCACGGCACAAGCAGCTAAACTATACACATCATTGAGCTGAAATATAGTCTTATCCACACATGTTATCCGAAATTAGCATAAGCCTTCCTTGGGTCAATTTGACTTAAAATGGGTACCGGATACAGTGTTTCATGTTTCTATACTGGTAGACAAAAGTGGCTGGCTGCACTGCTTATTTGTAGGTGAAAGTTGACTTGCTGATTGAAATGAATCAGGTTAAATGAAGTTGGAGGTGGGGAGTGGTGGCGCAGTGGTTAGCGCGCCACACTCTGGTCGCACAAACTTGGTGTTCATGTATGTTTACACGGCTTGATGTATGAGAATTGCTCTCAAGAGCTGCTCTTTCTGGATAGCCGTGTTAAGCGATCATCCTCTCTCCTTCAAAACGTTTTTTCCTACCATATTGGAGGCATCACTAGCCTGATATTGCCTCCAACGACACGGCTATCCCAAAAGAGCAGCTCTTGGGAGCGTTTCTCAAACATTTGTGTTATTCCCAGCCACGGCTAGCATCAGTGGGGAGCGGCATCTGAACCGGTCCTGCCCGCCCGTACCCCGTTGCCCTGCCACGGTGAAACACGGTCAAACATCCCACAAAGTCGATTGACAACGGCTAAAGCAGATTTTTGAGGTTCTCAAAAACAAACAACTTAGAGGTACGTCGAAGCCGAGTGCTAATGTCTTAAATAAATATCAAACGATATGTAGCTGCATTGGTTACGTAACAAACGTGTTGTATATTATTTCCGACCACAAATTTGAGTGATTTGGAGGTGCAGCTGTTACGCAAATATAATGGCCAAAAAACATTCCAAAAAGCGTCACGGCACATTAGAGGCGCATGACGCCTATTTGTGAAATGTTTGTAAAAGAACGCGACGGGTGCTCGTGAATCACGGTGGGTGTCACCGACTCGAGGAGGACGTTCGTCAGCGCGGGGTGACAGACGATGGAGGAGGCCACGGCTCATGGAAACCATGGACATCCATCCATCCATCGTCAGAAACCACTTAGTCCTGCACAGGGTCGCGATGAGCCGGAGCCTATTCCGGCAGACACAGGGCGCAAGGCAGGGCTACACCCAGCATGGGACACCAGTCCATAACAGGGCACCGGGGGCAATTTAGTCCGCAGGCCAATTAATCTACGCAGCAGCATGTCTTTGGACTGTGGGAGGAAACCGGAGTGCCCGGTGAAAACCCACGCGGACACGAGGAGGACATGGAAACTCCACACGGAAAGGCACCCGAGCCGAGATTCGAACCTGGGTCCTTGTTGCTGTGAGGCGGCAGCGCTACTTAGCGCGCCACCATGCCGCCCTCCTACCACGTTTTATTATCAAATTATAGCAAAGGCCACGGTATCCATAGACTCCATGCATTGTTTGGTGGGTAGTTGCGATGTACGACTTCCCTCGGCGAGTGATGCCCATGGTTTATGTCGATGTGTGTGTTTTATCTCTTGCAGAGGCGGGAAAACACGTGGGGAGGGATCGAGGAAGGATCTTCCCCCGAGATCAGTGAGCAGGAGAAGGCCAAAGTGAGAGAGATGTGTAACGTAAGCCTGCTGGGACCTTTCACCTTCTCACACACGGACGGAGTGGAGGAGCACCCGCGTCTCACCTCACAGTACTGATAGGACGAAACCTAACGCAGTCGGGTTCAGTTATGATCCAGCCCTCACTGATTCACTGCAGTCACTCGCTCACTGATGGATGGGTCAGTTACGATCAGTGTTTATTGTTCCTCTGAAATTCACTCGGACGGCACAGCAGCATGAGAAATGACCCCGCATGACCCCTGCAGCTCCCTTATCCTGAACAATGAGCTGGCTGATCGCAATGTACTTGCACTCGTGGCTCTGTTGTTTGGCGTTTGTGCAGCGCCATCATTAGGCTGAATGTGTTAATATGGATGACCTAGTATTTGGTCTTTTTGTCTGCAGAAGGTTTTAATTGGCGTTGTATACTGTAGCCAAGACACCCTTACAAAGTGGCTCATTCATGCGCAGAATGTCACGCGATATTATTCAAACAAACTTCAGCGATGGAATGATGTTTTTTTTTCTCTCCAGTGTTTGCATTTATTCATATATTTCTCAGCGCCGGCCGTCTTGTCATGCTCGGTTATAAAAACATTCATAACAGGTTGGTGCGGCTCGCGGCACTGTGCCCCCCGCTGGCGGTCAGGATTGCACGGTGGGGGTTCCACACTCAACACTGATGGGCACATTTGATCGGCAAAATTGACCAGTCATTAACTAATTTATTGTCAGAAACCGCTTAAGCCTTTACAGGATTGCAGTGAGCTGGAGCCTATCCCGGCAGACACAGGAAACAAGGCAGGGCTATACCCAAGATGATGATGCCCACAACTTAGCGGTCAGATACCGATATGAAAGCCAGGGCGTTTAACATCAGAGGTTTGTGTGCGAATGCATGAAGGGCTATGCAGAGAGCATGCATCACGGCGTGCCTGTCCTGCTCACACTAATACTTCTAATCTATTTCTCTCCATTGGCCGCAGATGGTTCTGCGAAAGTTGGGGACCGGTGGCCCAGCCCCGAAGTCCAGCATGTTCCAGCATCTGGACAGTGGACACAACAGCACCAGCTCCTACTGACACCTGTCCCGTGTTCCGTGTTCCATCAGCTGCCTTTTTACATTATTGCCATTAAGTGAACTGCGTTTAAGTACAATTTTTCCCTAATTTGTTATTTTAAACGCTGCAATATGAGATAGATTTTGAATCGCGTTTCAGCCGAAGCCGCCAGTGGCACTCGCTACTCATTCATTCATTGTCAGAAACCGCTTAATCCTGTACAGGGTTGCGGTCTTCTTCTTTGCGAGTCTTCGAAGAGCGATGGTTAAATTACAGTTTCCCATTTCTTTACACAGTTCTTTGCATCTTTATTGAACTCTGCAAGGTCTTTTGAGCTGCCTTGCGCCCTGTGTCTGCCGGGATAGGCTCCGGCTCACCGCGACCCTGTACAGGATTAAGCGGTTTCTGACAATGGATAGATGGATAGATGTTTATGATTATATCAGAAAATATTCAGTGAGCTTGTAAGCTCTGAAAGCGGGATTCCTGCAACGTAACAAACACGACGATGCTTCTAACGTGGGCGCCGCAACGTCGCGAGGGAGAGAGGGAGATCGCTCGACACGGCTATCTCGGAAGAACAGCTCTGAAGAGCAATCATAAAAAAATATATAAACAAATCACAACAATGCGTAACTGACTGAATAACGACTTGTTCCGTTTAACGTGATATTAAAAACGTGAAAAATAAATACTTTGTTTCATTTATGTCGAGCCTTGCACTCAAAGGTCCCAAGGCGTCCCATCCTCGGCACAGCAAGGCGCCTTAGGCCGGAATCGAACCGCCCTGTGAAGGACCTTCTTTTTGTGAGGCGCAGATGTTAACACTGCACAGACACCCTACCGCCCAGAGGACTGTGGGTGCAACTGGGGGAAAAAAACAGACTTTTGGTACGTGAAAACTCATCTAATCAGTTGGCGTCGCTGTGGCGGAGTGATAACGTCTGTACCTCACGGACACCAGCATGCTGTGTGAGGCGCCCGTTTAGCCCCCTCGATCCGGCGAAAACCAGCACGGACATGGGGAGATCATGCAAACTCCACACAGAAAGGCACCCGAGCCGGGATTCGAACCCGGGTCCTTCTTGCTGTGAAGTGGCAGCGCTACTCACCGTGCCACCGTGCCGCCCCACTAAATATAATTTGATATTGAAAGCAGCAAAATACAATACAATTTGTAAGCTTATTTTATTTTTCATTGTCTTACTCCGTAACTATACGTTGCTTTCATTATTACGACAGACACGACTTCAAAGTAAGCCATTACGCGTAACATTCAGCTCGTAAAAGTACAGCCAAGTCCTCATTTCCATTGATGATGCTAGATGAAAACAAAACAGCATTTGTTTATGCGGTGTGGAAATGTCTTGGAATGTAAATAAAAGAAAAACAACATGAACCATGCCCATGGAGACACTGCCAACTCACACAACTCAACAAGACAACATCCTACAAACACATACTCTGTATTTCAATGCCGACAATGGATCAACATAACACATTTACTTTTCATTGGCCCAAAAACCTGTCCCTTCACTCCAATAAGAAATGGACGATTTCAGATGGAGGAAAGTAAAACATCCCGAAAGTTAAGAGTAAAAATATCCATTTCAACTCAAACTCGTTTCATCATGACCTAAACTGAACAGTCTCCACGAGTTCAGCAGCCAAGCTAAAGGCCGAGGTCCGGATGGTGGGATGCTGTCTGGGCAGGTCTGGCAAGTTGCCGGTCTGCTGTACAGGAGCTACGGGATGTGGTGGAGGGTACCAACACCAGCAACGATTTTCTGAACCGGCCCTAGGTCGACTGAAACCTCAAATGAGTACCTAAGGCGGTGTGTAAACATCGCCACTAGGGAGACAAAGGCGGCCGGATGTGGTGGTGGCCACCCACCCCCTCGTGTTGACCTTCATAGGTGCTCGCTAACGGCACTTGACCCTTCAGGCCGTTAAGGCTATACAGCGGATCTTTGTCTTTGTGGAGGGTAAAAAGCATTGGTGTCGTGGGGACATCCACAGCTTTGTAGGCTTTCATGGCTCGAATCATGATGGTTGCTCTTCGGAGCAAATCTTTTGAGATAGCCGTGTCGAGCGACCTCCCTCTCCCCCTTGCAACGTTTCGCCTGTTGTCTGCAGAGCAACCATCATCAACAGCTTTAACCATGATGGTGATTTTGAACTTCTATAGGAGTGTATTTTTTATGTTAACTTTCAACGCAAAATAGTATGATGGACTTTCTAATGAATGATGCCATTATTATGTAGTGCTTTTCAAATCCTGGATTATCATGTGGACTAAGGCCAACGTCTGTAAAAACGAAGATGTAAACAGGTTCAGTATCAACTAACTTTAAGCCATCACATTCAACTCACTTCAAACCCCAAGGGCATTACGTTCCTCATTCTGATGACGCAGTACAACTTCAGTCTGATAATCCAACTATCATCAAACTCATGAATGCCTCTAAAATGCTTCAAACTCTGAAGACTGATATATTCCACTGAATGTATGGCTCTAGTGCCAGGTACGTGATGGGCGGCCTATAATAATAATAATAGCATTTATAGAGCGCCTTTCACCCGAGGGTCACAAAGTGCTGCACAGAGCTGCGGAGAGAACGGCACGCCAACAACGATAGAGAACGGAAAATCAGCACAATTTTTTTTACCTTATCTGCTACCATAAACATCAATATGGCATGAAAAGATAGACAAATATGATACGCATTCAACGTTATGTAAAAATAAAACAGCTCATATAACTCTTCCACTGGAACACCTGCAGTGTGGGTTCAGCACAACGTGAGCCCAAATCAAATTTGACATTGTATTTCACAAGACTGCTATGTATTTTTTGAAAAGTTATGCATACATTACTGGTGCAGTGGTGAGGCATGCAGGAGTCTGGAAGACCGCTAGTGATCTAGAACACTCAGATTTCCAGAGATGATCTTGTTCTCGAGTATGGAACCAGACGGGATGGCGATCTTGTCTCCGTGGTTTGCGATGATGATCACCGTACCCTGCACAGGCGTCATCACAATGCATACTTACATTAATCACTGCTCGAATCATGATGGTTGCTCTTCAGAGCTGTTCTTTTGGGATAGCTATGTCGAGCGATCTCCCTCTCTCCCTCGCGACGTTTCACCTCCCACGTTGGCGACCTGAGTTCAATGCCTGGCCACGACTAATATTAGTGGTAAGTAATATCTGAAACCGCTTCTTGAAACGAGAGACAGCTTTGTTTATAGCCTAGTCTCAGTGTTAGCCAAGTGTTGCCGAAAGGCAAGCAGTTTTGGACAATGCAAATATCAATGCGTTAGTAGCTCGGCTCTAGCAGTTAAGTCTACGAGCTCATAGGTCTATGCAACACACTGCAAAACATTTAAAAGCAACCATAGTTGCACCTATTTTACACATTACCTATGCATCTTTCACTTAGATTGGCCTTTCAGGCATTTTCACAATCTCTGTATTGACAGCCATTAAGAACGTGACAGAGTAAGATCATTTTAAGACAACTGTCACTGGTAATAGTTTAAAAAATATAGCAACTCCACCAGACCTCAAACGTCGTGTGATCTCTCGACATCGCATTGTTCGTAAACAGCCAGGAGACTGCTTTGACTTGGTTAAGCAAAACCCCATCACCCTATGTCACCCTCGTCACGGCTGCTCGTAGCTGAACGCGTAGCCGATCGCGACTGCCGCCGCTCTGGCTTGCCGTGGCCTTCAGGCAAGCGGGGCCATCGCCGCGCGGCTGCCCGCGGCGATGCGGAACTCGCTGAGAACGGGGCGGTCACCTTGAGCACGACGTTCTTGCCGAAGGTCACGTTCCCGGACACGGTGAGGTGGTCGAGCTCCAAGATGTCGGGGATGCTGGCAAACCTCTTGAGGAAGTCCTGCACCTGTGAGCGAATCACGGAGACGCTCGTCACATCCCCCCGGCGTCCTCCTCTGCACGTAAACATATACGACTACGGAAGTCCGTCAAGCCAATCTCAAATGCTTCACGAGTTTGCATCAGTTTTCCTTGACCACGGCATATCTGTTAAATGGTAATTACCATCACATCAGTTACTAATGGGTCATTATGTATACCAAGCTTCCTCAGCCATGTGCAGCCCCTAACAACATCTCGAGGGGAAACCAGACTCCAGCTCTGGACGGAAAAGCTTGAGAGTAACCCTCCTGCAACTGGCATGGGAATCCGACCTGCTGAAGACTTCCCTCCTGGCTCAGATGCACCATGGATTCAGTGGAAGACACTCAACCGCCTGAGAACTAGAACGGGACGATCAAAAGATGCTTTGGTCAGATGGGGCTACAAGACCGGCCCAACCACCTGTGAATGTGGAGAAGCAGACCATACTATGGAACACTGCCTTGTCTGTGCTCTACTACCCAACCTCTGCAGCTCAAAAGACCTTGCAGAGTTCAATGAAAATGCAAGGGGCTGTGTAAGAAAATGGGAAACTGTAATTTAACATCGCGCTTCGAAGAATCGCAAAGAAGAAGATTATGTATACCGTGGACCGTCGTTTTACGATGGCCGCTGCGTGTGCAGTGTGCAGCTCTTACCGTACTAAGGCATTATTGGTCTCACGACATCAATAAGGTATTATAAGGTATTACTGATCTCACTTTACGGTCGTTTCACATCACGACGCGTGTTCCGGAACGGACGAACATCGCACACCGAGGCACCGCCGCGCGCACGTGCGTGCGTACGCTGTTCCCCCCCCACCGCGACGCGTTTATCCCCGAGTCCGCCGCCGACCTTGGTGAATTCGTCTCCGAGTTTGACGAGCGGGACGGTGGGGAACTCGCGGCGCTCGCTGAGCCGCACGGCGCCCCCGCGCAGCGTGTACAGGTTGGACCGCACGAGCAGCAGGTCGGCCGTCTTCTTGACGGGCAGGAAGCGCGAGCGCGGCACGTTGATGCCCAGCGCGTTGTCGAAGCACTTCATGGCGGCGCCCACCGCGCGCTCCAGTTGGATGACGCTCAGCCCGTTGCTCAGCATCTGCGCGGGCGCGGCGAGGCCGGGGAGAACGGACGATCGGAAAGGCGCCGCCGACTATAGGCTGTGTATCGATTATATACCGTGTGTACAGGCTATATGCTGTGTGTATAGACTATAGGCTGTGTATCGACTATAGACCGTGTGTACAGGCTATCGTCTATACACACAGCCTATGTGTGTGTAGACGATAGACTGTGTGTAGAGACTATAGGTTGTGTATAGACGATAGACTGTGTGTATAGAATATAGGCGGTATGTATCGACAAAGAATCTCACTGCCACGTATCTTACATGTGTGTGTGATCAATACAGTTGACGTGACGTGGTGTGCCGTACCCTCTGGTTCGCGATGATCTCCATGTCGATGCGGCCACTCTCCTGCAGGCGCTTGCACGCCTCCAGCGAGACCCACAGGTTGTTGGTGTTGAAGATCTTAAACTTGGAGACCGATCGGAATTCGTCGATGTTGGCCGAGGGCACCTGTGCGATCTCCAGCAGCCGGAGTTTGTCCTCGTAGTGAATGAGCGTCCCTCCCTGAGCAGACGCACGTGGCCGGACATAAGCACCAGAAAGATTTAGTCCTGGAAGAATTCGTCAAGAGCTGTTCTTTCGGGATAGCCGTGTCGAGCGATCTTCCTCTCTCCCTCGCGACGTTTCGTCTCCCACGCCTGACGATGCTTCCAACGTGGGAGGCGAAACGTCGCGAGGGAGAGAGAGAGATCGCTCGACACGGCTATCCTGAAAGAACAGCTCCGTCGTACGGGCGATGGTTGATGGCAATGTTTAGCGTTCAGGTCGAGGTGCGTGAGCTGCTGGACGGAAGCGAGGGCCCGCTTACAATGTGAGACACGGGCAGTGAGCCAAGTGGGAAGCGCCTTCACTACGCCGTCCGCCATTTCAGATTCGTTACATCACACTGTCAGCTGTGCTTGTCAAGCGGTAGATACATAGATCGTTGTTATTACAGCAGAAAATACCCAGTGAGCTCGCAAGCTCTGGAAGCGGGATTCCTGCGACACAACAAACGTACGAACGAACCAACATAAGCAACATATAAAATCAGAAGGTGGAGGACAGTCGTTCGCTGCCTTTTTCTTTCGGCGGCCCCCGATCAAAACCACTGGACCCCACGCAGGACATATCCGAGCTAATCACATGGAACCGACCTATATTCTTCACCACACAAACACGGCTTCCCGGACATAAATGGGGCCACGGCAGGTAGCGGCCCCCAGAGGGTGTCACCCGCCCGATCGCCCGCACCCCCGCCTCGCTCCTCACCTCCATGTCGGCCCGCGTCTTGTCCGTCACCTCCATGATGAACTCGCAGCGGCGGCGTCCGGCCAGCGGCTCCAGCAGGTGGTGCAGGATGTGCAGGTCCACGCTGGCGCCCAGGTTGTCCATGTTGGAGATGAACATCACCTCCTTGCCCTGCCGCAGGAAGCCGTCGAGCAGGCCCGAGCGGTGGAAGCTCTCGTAGAAGTCTCCGTGGCCCGGCAGGTACCAGCCGTCGTGGTGCAGCTCCTCGTCGGCGTCCAGCGACGCGGCCGGCAGCAGCGTCTCCTTGTGGACGCGCGGGTAGCTGCGCGGCGCGCGGGTCCAGGACGCCCGGGACAGTTTCAGAAAATCGTCACTCGTGTTGGCGGCGAGCGGGGAGTCAAACTCGCCTCGCTGGGTTCGTGGTGCTAACAGCTGCACTACCGCTCCGCACTGCCGCTTAATTACAGACAATAGTCACGCGCACTTTGTGTCGTGCATAGTTTATGAGTGACGGAAAGTTTTCCTGACACAATAATCACGGGAAAGTGGGAGTGCCTTCAGCAGGAGCCAATTGTGTTGACACTGACAGCTGTTCGGGCTGCTGTCCCTATTAGGCATTTAAAGATGCCTCCATCCATCCATCAATTGTCTAAACCACTTGTCCTGGTGAGGGTCGCGGCGGCAGCAGTCCAACGAGGGTGGACCAGACATCCCTTTCCTCAGCAACATATTCCAGCTCTTCCTGAGGGATTCCCAGGTGTTCCCAGGCCAGCCGAAGGATATAATCCCTCCAGTGTGTCCTGGGTCGGCCTCTAGGTCTTGAGTGGGATTCTAAAGTGAGGTTGACATTTTCAATCACCTCCACGAACCGCAGCCATCGTGTGTGACCACGCTGTCTGTGCTCTTGTCCCCCATCATCTTGTACGAGCATCACTGGGAGAATCTGGTCCCTTACAACGCATTCTAGCTGTGTACAGAGACATGGCGCCACTGCATGTCCAGCAACGGGCTCACCATGGCTCATGATGCCCAATCTTAAAGTTATGAGCAAAAACAAAACATCTAGTTTACAACATGTGGTATAGAGATGAGCCATTGTTACGTATGCAGCAATGGTCTTGGTAAAAGCTCACCGGCTCTGCATGAAAGACTTTATCTTGACCCTCCGGTGGCCGTACTTCTGCAGGATTTTCAAAGTCTCTTCGTCGGTGAGGAAGGAGTTCATGAGCACAAGCGGAATGTCGCAGTTGTAGGCCTCGTTCAAATGCTGCTCAAGATAAGGGAATGTAGGGTTCAAGCAGAGCATATCCTTGACACTCAAAACTGCTCAATCACAGGTTACCATCTCCACGTTCCATAAACTCAAGTATAACTCTAGTTTAGAGCCCAAAACAAAACGCTCCACTTAACGCTCGCTATTCTGAGTGACCGATTGCATATATTCCTCATCCATCTGTTAAATGTTAACTTCAATATCCAAGTGACTGTACCCAACAGATCTTGTGCGATGAGCCAACGCCATCTACTGATGACCTCTGCAATAATAATCTCTGGAATAATCATGAACCTAGGAAAGCCTCAATTAAGACTGCTTTTCAGGAATGTCCTACATTGGGATATTTGGCAAATTCCATGAATGAGTGTTTGGCAATGCCGTACCACTAAGTCATAGATCAAGGTTAACACATCAGGCAGTCTGCCATTCAGAAACAATTCCTGGTGATATGCTATGCTGTGTCGGTCATGGGGCTCCCGCCATTCTCCGGCGCGGCGTTCACCTCGATCTGCTCGACGGCGAGGTCGAGGAAGGTGCTCTCGTCACGCACGCCCAGGAGGCTGTGCGGGCCCTGGAAGCCCATGTGCGAGCCCGAAGCTCCGTTCAGCTTGATCACCACCAGCCGGTTGAGGAGCGCGGCGACGTCATCGGGCAGCGCGCGCGCGCACAGGCCCTCGTACGGCTCCACCTGACGGAAAGACGAACCGCGTCAGCGTTGCAATACAATCATCTCGGCTCACGTCGTTGTCAGAAACCGCTTAATCCTGTACAGGGTCGCGGTGAGCCGGAGCCTGTCCCGGTAGACACAGGGCGCAAAGCAGGGCTATACCCAGGATGGGACGCCAATACATCACAGTGCACTGGGGCAATTTAGTCAGCAGGCCAACTGACTTATGCAGCAGCATGTCTTTGGACTGTGGGACCATGCAAACTCCATACAGAAAGGCCCCTGAGCCAGGATACGAGCCCGGGACTTCTTGCTGTGAGGCGGCAGTGCTACTCACCGCGCCACCGTGCCGCCCTGCAATATAATCATAATAATAATCATTTTAAATGTATAACACGCACATATTAATTTAATGTCCAAGGTATTCATTCGACATGAGAACGAATCAGAGGCGTGAGGAAAGCGCAGAGAGGCAGAGGAGGCAGCCAGGCGGTTTGCCGGCGCTAGCAATATAATGAATTTTAGACAGAGCACGGAGAAGTTGTGCGGTACAAAAGACCGCGTGGCACTTTTTGCGAGCTATTCATGAATGACGTGGTGCAGCAATGAGCCCACTATGCTGCAAACTCGGCGATCTGAGTTTGATTCTGGCCACAACTCACATCAGTGTCGAGTGATATGTGAACTGCTTTGAGCTTAAATTTGGAATCCTAATTGGTGGCCAAACCCAAACACAAATACGGATCATTATATATGACTTATATATGACATATATTACTTTGCTCATGTTCATCTTGAGTCCAACGATGACGCCTTCCTTATAAATAACTTCAATTACATTATTTTAATCTGTTTCCATTAGTGGTTACAATTACTATGCCATCTGCACATCTCAGGTGGATAATACTTTTTTGTATCCCACAAAGACACGAGAACAGAATTAGACCTACCAATTATCAACTTGGCTTTAATCACACTCAGAACCTCAAGAAAAGATAATCGGATACGAAAGCTCAATCCCCCTAACAGGATTACTGCCAGGACGACAAAACGTTCTCTAAATAACGCAATGGATTCTGCAATCTTCCCTTCTGGGGCACGCTGTCTCCAGGAGAATGCTACACTGACATAAGTTACGTGTGAACATGACGAAAAGGTCAAAAGTACTGAAGTACAGTCTAAATGTGTTCAGCAAATCAGTGGTCTCCGACTCAGCAAAGCAATTACATTACTTTACTGCATTATGAAGGCAATTCATCCCCTTTGAGAATGACGACATCAGGACCACTCCTTGATATGACGCAGACGCCCGCATCCTGCGACTGCATTCCACCTGAGATTTGCAGATGGCACAGCAATTCTATATTCCACCCGTGCTGTGTTTATACTGGCTCGGTGAGTTTGTCAGGATCATGTAATCACTTCACCCAGCTAAGAGATGTCTATTTACGTTACACGTGCGTACAAGTATGTATGCGTCACTTTTTATTCCCGGCCATTCTCAATCCACTAACGTAACGACTCCCCACACCAGGTGGGTCGTGCCGGATGATGAAGTTGGGGGGGGGCAGGACTGGTACTCATATCACTTGTTGATTTCACTTGATGTTATCTGTGGCCAGAAATTAAACTGGACAGATTAACGTGCATTCAAGTAATCTCGAGTGAAAGCCATGTAACAAAGGACGTTTCAGCAACATGTGTCAAAAATTATTGAAAAAAATAATAATTTCGGCCTTCATCAATGCAACGCCAGATGAAGGCCTACTCGTGCTAGTAACATCGTAACAATTAGTAGTAACTGTACTAAATACAGGGGCGGCACGGTGGGAAGGTGAGCAGCGTTGCCGCCTCACAGCAAGAATCCCGCCTCGGGGCCTTTATGTGTGGAGTTTGCGCGCTCTCCCCATATCGCATCATTAACACCCTGCCTCACCGCTCCTTCTGGAAGCTTCTGAATCTTCTCCCAGTTGAGAGAGGGATGGTTCTCCAGGAATTTCTGAAAGACCATCTTGAAGTCGTCCATGTCGCGCTGCATGGCCTGAAGATGAACAAGACAATTTTATTAAGTCCAGGTTTAAACAATAATTCACAAACGTGTTTGATATTTATTCCTAAAAATCGGGCGAGGCCACTGAACCTACGTGAAAATAAAAACACAGCAATCTCTTAGGACAGCTCAGAGCCCAACCATCTCTTATGATAGCAATTGCTTCAGAAAGCAAAGAAAGATGCTGCAAGCATTGCAGACCACGAGCACGATTTTCTGAACCGGTCCTGGGCCTCCCCTAGGTCGACTCAGCCTCAAATGAGTACCTAGTGCGGTGTGTAAATTACCACTAGGGATACAAAGGCGGCCGGGCGTGGTGCTGGTCACCCACCTCCTCGTGCGCCGCGTCGACCTTCATAGGTGCTCGCTAACGGCACTTGACCCTACAGTCTGTTAAGGCTCGACGGGGGATCTTTGCCTTTGGCTCCCCTCACCTCTCGCTCCTGCGGTGCAGACAGCTGCACCAGCGTGCGCAGCTCGGCGTCCATGGCGGCCTCCAGGTCGCGCTGCCGCATGACCCCCATCTCGTCTCCCATGGTGCTCAGCGCCACGCGGTGCGGGAACAGCGAGCGCCGGTCAGCAACCCCGACACCTGACGACGAACGCGGAGTTACCAGGCGATCGACCGATTTTTTTATGTGTGCGCGTACTTTTGTCTATTTACAGTGGTAAAATAGTGGGGAAGCTTTCCCCTTGTCACCGTGCACGCCGGGAGGTTTGCTATAGGCCGCTGCTGCGGGGCTATGTGGTGGCCACAGTGCGGTGCGGCAAAATTGATTGCCGGACCGCGCTTTATAGTCACCCACGATGATGGTTCCCTGCTTTCACCAACCTGCGTCAATGGGCATGGCG
>JAZEWU010000029.1:3465583-3485289 GCA_036362915.1 Geotria australis | reverse complement strand
AATCCACTGACAGATGAAGCGCTCCCAATACTGTCAGTCAAAGACGTTGCATGATCACACTGTGAATTTAACGTTCAAGCACAGAACTCAACATTGTACTCAACTTCACCCAACACTCTAAACAAAATGTGTTAAAAATAACCATAGCAATCAAGTCTCAAGCGTAATGTAACGAACTGTACTTTAGCAGTAACGCGCATATTGGGTGATGTAAAAGGTCACCCGATAAGCCCATGATGTACACGCGTGCGATACAGTGTACGAAACACACACTCAGCTCACATATGTCAAACGCTCACGGTTACCGTTTGTATGTGGCTCCATCATTCCGACACAACACTCAGCCCATTGACGACCAGCGATGTCTCCAATGATTTGACTCGCGTGTATGTCTGGCAGTACTGACGCACCTCCCCTACAGGTAACAAACACTGTATTGCACAAGATGATGCCACGTATTTATGCAACCCTATCCGGGCCATACCCAGCGCCAGTTTTACTGGTCTACCCACTTCAAAACCGGAAAAATGCTTGTAGAGGACCAATCTGTCCACAAATAAACTAATTTCACTTTTGGTGAAAACCATAGAGTGCACTTTGCCCACGCAAATGCTTCAAGACTCATCTTGACAAGAGTCTCGCTCGTGTCAATTTTGGACACGACCGTGTTTTTTTGGGCGCCTTTCAACCGTGTTTTTTTGGGCGCCTTTCTGTGTGGAGTTTGTGTGTTCTCCCCCTGTTCTGCGTAGGTTTCCTCCTGGTTCTCCGATTTCCTCCCACAACTTAAAAAAAACACTCATTAATTAGTTGGCCAATTACATCATAATATATAGGAAGCAGTGTGTGACAATATATTGGCGCCGGCAAACCGCCTGGCTGCCTCCTATGTTAAGGCTATACGGGGGACTTTGTCTTTGTGTGAGAACAGTCTAGAATGTACTGATGTAGCTTTTTACGGCTCGACGTTTGAGAATTGCTTTACAAAGCGTTTCTTTCGGGATAGCCGTGTGTGTCACTGAGCGCTCCCTCTATAAGTCGAGACGGGAGGGTTGAGACATCACTCGCCACTGATGTTATCCGCGGGCGGAGTCGAACTCGGCTCGCTTTAACGGTTAGAGCAATCAACTGCTGGATGAATGCTTTCTCAAACTTTTGCCAGTCTCACTATCTTGCAATATAACAATCCGCATAGCACCTCCACACGAGCTGTGTTTAATCCGCGTTTGAAAAAAGTTTGATTCCGTGCCAAGCGCGGTCCCTCTCTCCGTGTAACGTGACCAATGTTTTCGTTGAAAAAAGTTAATATGAATCGTGATGATGGGAGGCGAAACGTCGCGAGGGACAGAGGAAAAGCGCCCAGTGACACGGCTATCCCGAAAGAACACCTCTGAAGAGCAACCACCATGAATCGAGCCGTGAAAACCTACATCAGTAACATTGGTTATAACGAAGCATTTGGGCGTGGTTAATTGGAGCCCTTTGTGGACCTGAAGTTTCCTGCTGATAGGCGCCACGGTTAATAGTGTGGCAGAGGAGTTAGGCTTGTGTGATTGATTGATTAGTGACTGGTATACATGACAGTATATACAGTGTTGTATAATCATCGCATTACTGTAAATGTGACCCTTCTGTTTTGATGTCTAGCTGTAGTTTAAAAATAATAATAATTCGCCGTATTGCTCTAGACTCTAACCGCTCCCCCAACCATCAATGCACGTACGGTACTGTTAATCGTAACAACCTATGAACATATAAAAGTAGTGGTTTTGTAAACACACGCGGCTGCCTCCGCAACGCTGGACGTGATTCGCTTAAAGAGCGAAGTCCGAACCAATAAAGTACTGTACTGTCACATGCTAATAACGCAGTGGCTACAGCGCGTACAATCCCAATCTCCTTGCGTGTACTTTGAAACGCAGGCGAATTATACCGTCTACATTAATCACACAACTTCTACAGTAGTAATAATACGAACTGCACAAAAGCTTTCACGATGATAAAACAGTGCGGCAGGAGTCACACACCGCACCGCCAACAGCTCACAACAGTGCGGGACAGTACATTAACCACAACACAAAAGATCCCACGGATAGCCTTAACAAGAGTGCAGGATCAAGTTGACGTTAGCGAAGCAGCACCTATGAAAGCCGACACGGCACACGAGGTGGTGGGTGGCCAACACCACGCCCGGCCGCCTTTATCTTCCTAGTGGCAATGTTTACACACCGCGCCAGGTACTCGTTTGAGGCCGAGTCGACCTAGGGGAGGCCCAGGACCGGTTCGGAAAATCGTCACCGGTGTTGGTGGCCGTGAGCGGGATTCTAAGTTTGGGCATAGGTTTGTAGCCCAGCCCGCTAACCACCAAGCCACCGCTCCACCAACAACACAGTCCACTCCTTTACTAACAACGCGGTTAGCTAAACACCCATTGTATAACAAGCACGCGGAGTATGTGGGTCTCAACGTTTACCATGCTGGCTGCTTATGACACACAGCAGCAGCAGCAGCAGCGGCGGCGGCTGTGTGCGTGGGTGGTAGGTGGCGTCCGTACCTTCTGGTCCCGGCGATGTGCGGGCGGCCACCGTCACCCACAGAGGCCCCTTGTCCCCTCCCTCCTCCTTGTCGCAGAGCAGCTTGACCACTCACAACCAAACACTGCCGGGCTCCGTCCGTCTTCCGATTTCCGCTTCGCAATTAAATAAATATCGCCAACTCCGGTTTCCTCCCACAGTCCAAACACATGCTGCTGCATAGGTTAATTGGCCTGCGGACTAAATTGCTCCACGGTGCCCCCTGTGATGGACTGGCGTCCCATCCTGGGTATAGCCCTGCCTTGCGCTCTGTGCCTGCCGGAATAGGCTCCGGCTCACCGCGACCCTGTACAGGATTAAGCGCTTTCTGACAATTGATGCATGTGACCCTCGGGTGAAAGGCGCTCTATAAATGCTATTATTATATGAATAAAGCCAATAGTTATCCAGAGAATATGAAAGTACAGCACTTTACTGTATAACAGAGACCTGCAGACAGCGTGACAAGCTCACCTGTGCTGCCATCTCATGGCCACCGTGCGGTAGGTTTACAGGCGCGAGTTGCCACACCAGGTAGAAGGCCTTTCGATACATGTACAGAGTTGGCAACTACTCGAAGTGAAAAACTATCAAACGTCAGTCACTAATGGACATTTTAAAGCAGTCAAAAAGTGAAATGTTATTAAGTGTTAATAATAATCATGGTAAACGTATAAGAATTGCTCTTAAGATGCACTCTTTCGGGATAGCCGTGTTGAATATTCCTTCTCTCACCTTTGCGACTTTTCACGTCGCACGTTTGAGATTTCATCGCCTGGTGATGGCTTTAATGTGGGAGACGAAACGTCGAAAGAACACTCGACACGGCTATCCGGAAAGAACAGCTATGGAAAGCAATTCTCATACATCAAGCCATGAAAACCTCCATCAGTACATTGTACATGTATACAGGATCAAGCATACACACCCGGATTCACTTTAAAATCTGCATATCCTTTTCCCAGAAAGCCATAAACATCTTTGTCTCATAATGTAAATCGTACAATTTAAATAAATACGATAAAAGCAAACATTGTATACAGTACTTCCTGTGACGGTGTCTTAAACCAGTGCTGTTCAGAACCTTGCTTTGACCTCTGAACCGTGCGTCTGCTTTCAGTCGATACAAAATACCCAACGTCAGGGCAATGAACCATCATTGTTGCAATCCTCCATCTGAAGACTGGGATGCTCATTTCTCTGAGTCAGTAATCTGATAATGCCTGTGTGAGTATGCTCTTGTCAGCACTTTAAGGGTCCTGGGATTGAACGATGGTCTGCAGAAGGGCAATTGACCAAAACATCAGTCTACATCAGACAACTGTGTTGATATGGGAGGGCCATACGACGCATCCTGTAATCCGCGATGCCCTGTGGAGGTTAGACTTGTGATCCGTGAATAACATTTCACACCGATGCGGTGTGCCACGGACTATGGGGGGAATTAGCAGCGCGATTCCATTAATCCGGGAACAATTTGCAGATTACAGATTAGAGGAAGCACGTGACTATTGACTAAAAATATCCACAATAAATTTGCGGATTATAAGATTACTATTTTGTTTTTGTAAGACTCAAATGATGCAAATGTGCCATATGGATCTGTTTTAAAGGATATTTTTGCTATTTTTAGCTATCCAAGTCAAAAAATTCAAAAGTAATATTTTATCAAACAAATCACATTAACACAGATTAGCTGTGCTGCTGCAAAGCGAAAAAAAACCCTGAAAATTGCTGAGAAAAAACCAAGCTTCCGCTCCCGCTTACCTGCAGCTCTCCTCCTGCAGTTCCGCATGTACGCCACAGAGTCGACAGATCGTGGTATGGGGCCGTTTTCTCACTCGACCGCGGTGTGGGCGGATTATGGACGCAAACGGGAACTACCATTCATTTGCGAATTACAGAAAACCACGAATTACTGGATCACGAAAAATATTATTTCTATTGTTCTGCAATAGACTGTGTTTCTAATCTAAGTATAAAGCAGTGTTAATAATTAGTCTGCTTGTGACTGAGCACCACTTGCAATGATGTTCCGCAACTTTTTCACTGATGTAATGTGGTAAAATTATTTAGAAATTATTTAGAAATTATTATAATGATTTGTCGGCACATTAATGATTTATTCGTTGTTGCTTGAGGTTTAAACGGCCAGGATCCAGGTTGGCCAGTAGCCCCAAATGGTGGGGTTTTTGGAACAAAATATTACAGCTGGATTCTCTTCCTGATGCCAGCCTCCTTTAGTCGGAGGGTCTTCCGATCGTTCTGCCTGGAACCTTCCCCTAGACTTTTTCACCAAGCGAGACCTTATCAGGAGTGCTGGACTCAAGGTGACATCGGTCTCAGGGTCATTGGAACACACAGCCCCCACCACCACCACGATTAAATACAAAAACTGGATTCGCTACTTCAGAAACATTGCCTTCATATGGTCCTGGATGCTAGCTTTAATCTCAGCAGGAAACCCTCCTCTCAGTATTCCCATGTGTTCAAATGTTGGTGTCTCCATTGACTTATCCTACAGCACGGCACGTGAGGATGTGGCTTTTGTGATTTTACTGCTCCCGTTTTCTACCTCAAAACATCTAAAAACTATTCCGTTGTGCCAACTGTGGATGCCAAGCCCTGAAGACAACACAGATGTTTTGATTACTCACCATAATGAATTAATTCCTGCAGCTGAGATTCCCCGAATTGTTAATCCACCCCCGGGTTGCCACCTGTCCGGGTTTGACCCAAATTGACATGTGTTTGGCCGGCAGAATTTCATTGTCACAATCCGCTTAATCCTATAACAGGGTTGCGGTGAGCCGGAGCCTATCCCGGCAGACACAGGGCGCAAGTCAGGGCTATACCCAGGATGGGACGCCAGCCCTTCACAGGGTACCGGGGGCGATATTAAATAGGAGAGGTATGTCTAGTTTCTGGTCGCTGCGTGTTTTCAAAGACATGGAACCCTGTAAAAATCCAACCAGTTGTCATTTCCCTTCGAGTCACCGGGGTGACTCTAACACCCGTTCCTTCCACGTGCTTGTTATATAATGCATGAAATGGTTACATGTATTCACAATAATTGCCATTCTCATATCCTTGGCCAACATAAACAGGAGCTAAAGGTGGCGTGGCCACCCCTCCCGGGGTGATGGATACCCACCTGGAATGAGACACGATGCCCTGAAGGGCTTGCTTGTCTGTGTAATAGCTTTAATTATGTGCAACGTGAGCTGTGCAGTGATGTTTATGTTGTTTAATAAAGTAGATATAGTGGTGGATCTTATAACAGCGCAAAACACCGTTTTGCTTTGATTGTACCTGTGCACTGTATACGTGTAATTGGTGTAGAAAGTGGTGGCGTAGCGATGACGACACGGAGGTCACCAGCACCACTTCACGTGCTGTGCCGGCACACATGTGGTGCGTGCTGTCTCAGCGCAAGGTATAATAACTATACTGTAATCCCTTTAGTGAAACTGTACGAAGCTAAATCCAAATAATTTCTCTAAAGGTGATCTGAGCAGGTGACCATCACCAGGCTGTGTGTAGGAAATGCGTGATGTGAAGAATTGGTGTCACTTCTAGAAGCAAAGCGCGGTGAGATTTCTCTAATATTTTGTTGCTGAAGGCACTTTTTGCTTAAACTGTTTTCATTTATTCGTGTTCACCGTGCATTTGTGATGATTAAAATCTAGTTTAAACATGGACAGTTGTTTTTCCTGTGAGGTCATGCATGACACCTAAGACGCCAGATCAGGTGACACGGTTATTCAGACTGCCTGGATCCTGTCCTAAAGATGCTTGCATGTAGTTTCACGTCAAGTCATATTTAATCATTTTTGTTCAAACTGTGCGAACCGCAGGCCCCATGGCCTCATGGGCTCCTAACTATAGAGCTAGATATGTTCCCACATGTCTTGCACAGGGCCGTTTGTGTCTTCCAGCACTGGCGTCTACACACCAGATACTTACTCATCGTATGCCTGATTGGTCTAGGGGAACCCCGATTCAGATTCAAATGACATATTTCACTGCTGTGCACGGCCAGGAATCAAACTTGGGTCCCCATAACCATTATGCCACCGCTGTGTTATACTCTACACACACATTACCATATTGTTCGTGCATCCACGTACATGTGAACGGTCAAGGTGTAACACCATATGTAATACGCGAAGGATGCTGACGGAGTGTAAAGCTACCGTGCAGCCGTACAGATACAATGGTAAGTGTGGAAGAGGAGGCCAAACACCATCTGGAGGGCCCCTCTAGCGCTCCCTCTAGTGGAGGTCCTTTGGCCGAATGTGCGAATCAGCAACCCATTGCATGACTTCACATGTTTTACATATGTGCATGCGAACAGTTGAACTTAAAGGCAGGAATGTGACTCAGAAAAATTCCAAAATAGCCTCTATTAATAATAATAATAGCATTTATAGTAAGCAATTACAAGATTGAGTGATTTGAGGGGTTTTTTGGCTTGACAAATTATCCATGAGCAGTCTGCATAGCTATATGTTCTGGTTTAACTGGCTCGGACAAGAAAATCCTGCCATAATTCCTCCCTGCTTCAACTCAAAGAGAACTGTACCTTAGACGCCACGTCACATGTGCCGGTGTCACAGCCCACATTTTATGTTTAAAATTAACTCACCACCAAACACTGTACTGTACTGTGCTTAGGGACACCATGAAACATGCAAGTACTGTACTACGTCAAATGTTCAACTACTGCGCTGTATATTTAGGAGTCAAATCGAACGATTTCAGTTGTATGGATGGTCCATCACAGGGCACCAGGGGCAATTTAGTCCACACGCCAATCCACCTTTGCAGCAGCATGTCTTTGGACTGTGAGAGGAAACAGGAGTGCCCGTCCCATCCTGGGTATAGCCCTGCCTTGTGCCCTGTGTCTGCCGGGATAGGCTCCGGCTCATCGCGACCCTGTATAGGATTAAGCAGTTTCTAACAATGAATGGATGGATGGGTTCCTTGTGCATGTTATATCATGGTTCATGTTACATGTCATCGTTAGTTGCAGGCAACACAATACGTGTCCAGAAGACACGTGAGTTCAGGTCTCACTGAATATTTCCAGGGTCACTGACTGGAGTATGTGGTGCATGGCTCGTAACCACAGACCGGTATACTCGATACGATGTGTCGTGTGCAAACATATCGTCTGGGTCACTGACCCAGACAGACCCGGCTCCAATTAAGCCCAGTGGAATTGTTAAATCGTAATTACAGCTAAATATGTCGCAAATAATTAACACGCTCACATACACACGTCTTCCCAATATTAAATAGTAAACGTTTGGATTACTTTCAATGAGTACCCACCCTTTATTTAGTACGGCGGAAGCTCTTTGAAGGTAATTTTTTACAAAGAACACTTGTGTAACTGTAATTAGATGACTCATTACTCCTAACTGTGCAATCCTTAGCTGTGGTTTATATTCCAATTTGAGGTTTGGTCAAAACCAGCGCCGCACAATGGCCAACTCTTCGACAAAGTTGTTACAGGGTGTGTAGCGTGGCAACACCTTTTGGCAACGGCCTGCATCCAAACACGAGTAATCTAGTGATCGATCAGACGGAGGAGCATCCCGTGTTGTTATATTTAGCCGAGTGCGGTTATGCGAGTCAGTCAGCCGGGTGCAGCCACAGTGCAAGTCGGGCTGTCCTGCTCGACACATCGGCTCCCAGTATTCATTCCTGCATTGTCAGAAACTGCTGCTTAATCCTGTACAGGGTTGCGGTGAGCCGGAGCCTATCCCGGCATACACAGGGCCCAAGGCAGGGCTATACCCAGGATTGGACGCCAGTCTATCACAGGACACCGGGGGCAATTTAGTCAGCAGGCAAATTAACCTATGCGGCAGCGTGTCTCGTAGACTTCCCGGGAGAGCCTTCCAGGAGGGGGCATCCTTACCAGATGCCCGAAACACCTCAACTGGTTCCTCGCAATCCGAAGGAGCAGCGACTCTACTCTGAGGTTCTCCCGGATGTCTGTGCTCCTCACCTTGTCACGGAGAGTGAGCCCAGCAACCCTGCGGAGAAACCTCATTTGTGCAGGAACTCCGATTCTCATTTTCATCCGGTGAGCACTAATGCCAACTACTGCACTATTAGTACGCTTGGTTTATGTACAGTGCGTGTAGTAGAATATAGTGATGCATGGAGGTTCGTGAACGACGCTACTGGGCAGTTGGAGGCAGTCGCCTTCCAACAATAACAGAGGGCAGAGGAGCGACAGAGGGCCGAGCGCCGGGCGGATAAAACTCAGAAATCTGCCACGGTAGGGAGCACTCGTGGTGCCCCGGCCAGTCATCTGTCAGGCAGCCAATGGCACTTGGTTTCGTCCCATGACATCCTGTCAGCGAGCCTTCGACACTCTGCGTGATAGCCTCAAGGTGCACCTGGCCTGGCACAGGCGCCGTGGTGACGTCACCGCCACTTAGTGGCGAACGGCGGTCGTTGTTGCATTGAACATTTACCATTCGTTGGTATGGACCACTTCCTTTTAATTGTACGACGCAGCTTATGTATAATTCTATATATACACAGAAACATCTCACAGTAGTCCTATACAACACGGCCAGTGTTTTGCATATCCTGCACGTTAGTGACTGTTTTAACACCATCATAGCCTGGGGAATAGGGGGATTTCTACGTTCAAAACACTGCAATACCACTGCTTAATAATGTCCAATGCACACCGATTTATAAATACTGTACGCGTACGAACAAGGTCTATATGTTTACAACATCTATGGCTTTTAGGGTACTTGAAGGACATTTTTTTACGGCATAAATAAACGAACAGTACACAGTAATATACAAAGATACAATAAACGTAATATCAAGATGCGAATTGTATCGAGACATATATACAATTTAGTATATAGATATACGCCCGAACATTCTGACTTATTTTAACCGCCTATAAACGTATGCATAAAATACAGAAATTCCACTTTTTCGTAACATTAACATGTTGAAAGCTTTTGTCGATTTGCGTTGTTTGCTTGTTACAACACTACCACTCGGTTAAACTTGTTACATGTTCCATGCCATGTCCTGTTGTAACTTGCTTACCCCTCCCAGCTGGACAACTGTTAAGAAGCGCTACATAGCCCAACGTTTTCCTTCCAGCTTAAATAAAAACGGACGATGGCTGTGTCCGGTTTGTCCCATCCCGTGATTGTGGCTTTGCTGACATGTATTGCACGTGTGTGTGTGATTAACGCAGGGCCCCGGAGTCACGGTTCATGCCAGCCGCAGCTGAGCAGCTTTAACTGCTGCCAGTTGTGAGCTGCCGCTCTGTCTCCGTTACATTATAACTCTTGTTCACCCACGCCACAGGATAACTGCGGCAAACGTGTCATCGATGTCTAAATGTTAGCCCCACAACCCCACACTTCATGATGAACCAACACCACAGCTACATTAAAACATGTTTTCACACACATTTTTCACTAATTCATTCCCTATTAAGATATCACGAACTTTTTTTTTACTTTCAGTGATATAATAATTTCCCTACATGTGCTGACAATGTCTTTTAAGCACTGAACACCTGGACTATCGCGTTTGTCTCCTTCACTCTACTGGCATAACAATTCTTTCAGCATCATATAAAGTTATGCAGCACGCTTAGTTCTACAAGTAGCGTTCACGTCGCGATCCCTGTCAGGTAGTACTTGGTATTGCCTGCGAATTCTACCAAACACTTCGAGGCCGAGGAGCTGAAAGACAACGATGTCCGGAAGCTGACCATCGTGCTTCGAAGAATCGCAAAGAAGAAGAAGTTCTACAGGTGTTTAAACGTGGATTATACTGGCACTATTCTTAATGACACCAATCTCACAATGACCGATTCATTATACTTTACACAGCCACTTCTACTCACATCCGTTCGTAAATATTTGCATCGCACACGTCTACATGAAGAACACGTGTCGCCGAACTCTACAGCGAACATCTTGCAAAGTTCAACAACTGCTTTGACAATTTCGTTCACAGGAAACTCCCGTCGCACAACGCTGCCGTGACACAGCCCATGCCACAGGACGTGCCACGCCATTTGTGGCCATCTTGGAACTATCCAGACTGCTTTGCACAGCTGTGATGTCAGCTCACAACACGAGTCCCCAGCTGGTTGCCACCGCCGCTCCACACACCTTCAACCGCAATCTGTCATCCTCTGACGATTACGACCAAAAGGTCCAGCCTACCCGCACATGATCCTCACAAAATCATTGCTCTGGTCCTGAAACCCCAATGGCTGTGATATTATCATCGGCGTACCATGGTAATAATGACATGAGGTTGCTGAAACCTTTTCAGGGAATTGGTGGAGTGCACGGTGGTGTTTTTAAACCTTTTCCAATGAACGTTGAAGATAACAGATGGTCATTACAGCTCCCATAACAATGGTCCAATGTAATTGAACTTCTAGGTTAAAGTGGTGTTGCTGTTGGGGACTTGTCCCTTTGACACCTGGCTAAATCGAGCAAAACATTTGTACTGATGTAGGTTTTCACGGCTCGATTCATGATGGTTGCTTCTTCAGCGCTGTTCTTACAACGTGGAGGCGAAACGTCGCGAGGGAGAGATGACGATTGCTCGACACGGCTATCGCGAAAGAACAGCTCTGAAGAGCAACCATCAGATCAAAGCATCTTTCAAAACCTGAAGACGCGAATCAGAACAAAAAATAACTAATTGCAAATATGCGCTGGCTCTTCCTGACTGATATAAACAAGAAACGTTTAGTCCTCACAACACGAGGACCAACATTCAGTTCGGGCGCGAGGCTGCAAGATGCAGCCAGGAGACGGCAGTGCTGAGTGTCACCTCTGTATGCGTGGTGGGGTTTCTCTGGATACGCTGCTTCCCTCCCACATGAAGCCAAACACCCCATTACATGACCCTTTGGGAAGAGTTCGAAGTCTCAGTGAGACTCTCCTGGGTAAATAATTAGCATTATTTGTTTATTGTTGCATCACTAATGTTGGGCTGGATAGCTCAGTTCATAGTACTAAGTACTTTAATTAATTCATTCATAAATACATTATGACGGGCACCAATGTAGTGAACGTTCAGAGGCGCCCGAGAAAAGTTAAAGGAAAAATGAGCGAGTGTTCATAATCCGAGAAGGTCGTCACCAACTCCGGCACAGTGGGACAGGACAGAGAGCCTCGTCTCATTTCAGAGTCGGGCTTGGGGACGAGTAAGGAGGCCGCTTGGAGACATGGAAGCTGTCAACAGCGGCGCTCTGAGAATGGAACTCTGGGCAATCACTCGAAGCCAATAAACTGGGGGTGAGGAGGACTCCTCCTCGATGTTAACGGGGGGGAAAAAAAACTACGCTTGGTTGTCAAAAGGCCAGTCCAGAAACATAAAAGTCATGGCCAAGCGCGTTTAAAACGCAACGGCTCGTGCTATGAAAGGCTGCCGAAATGTCCAGCAAGCACAGCAGCAGAGCCGCCTGTGAACGACGGCCAGGATCTCGTCGATTACCTTGACCAAGCTGGCTCCTGTCCGGTGAGAAAGCTGATAAGCCGAATGCAGAGAACAGATGTGTGGAGACCAGGAAATTAGTTTTGAGCCCAGCCAAATAATCGTGGATATCGAGGAAGAGGTTAGTAATAGGTCGGTAGTTATTGAAAACCAGGGGAGTGAATTTTTCCACTACCCAAGATTTGACCATGATTAAAATATCGAGCCGGCGAGGTCACAAGTTAACACAGCATCACGTGTTCACATCACAGCGTCGTCCACTCCACCGATCATCCCACACCGGTCAGGACAGCGATGTCCACGCCGCGGCTGTGCACCACTTAACACTAGAATGGTCCCCGCCACAACAACACGGAGCATCTACCATTCTCTTTGGATGGTCAACAGGCCGGCGCTCGCGACACCGCGGGACGACATGGACCAAATCACAGACGGCGCGCGCGTCGGCCGCTCCCCGCGCACGTTTGCGATGCGCGTGCCGTACACCGCAACGCGGTACAGCTCTCGCCCCTGGACGCGCGCGTCGCCGGCGTGCGCGCGGCCCGCCTAGAGCGCCTGGAACTTCCACGCGTTTTGATCCTTGTAGTCCAGACAGTCGGCGTGCGTAAAGTTGAGCTTCCAGGCCGAGCTCTGGTCCTTGTAGTCCTGCAGGTAGTCGGCCGAGGCGCCGAATCCGAGCCCGGCAGCGCCGTACGCCTGCGCCGACAGCGCCGTGTGCGGGGACACGGGGCCCATCCCGGCCGACACGGCGTTCGCCATGGGGCTCAGCCCGCCGGCGCCCGGCGACAGGTAGGCGCTGCAGTCCATCGCCGAGTAGTACGCGCTCGAGCCCGGGTAGCTCTGCGTGTACACGGACTGCTGCGGCGCGTACGTGATCTGGTACGGCGAGCGCTGGTGCTGCTGCTGCACCTGCTGCTGCTGCTGCTGAAGCACGGCCGCCGAGGTGAGCGGATCGGCCAGGCTGTCGGGAGACACGGCGGCCGGGCTCCACAGCGAGACCGCGGCCGCCGCCGCAGCCGCGGCCGCCGCGGCGTTGCCCGACGAGCCGGGGGCCCCGCCGGCCGCGTTGCCGCCCGCGGGCGGCGTGAACTGCCCGCCGCTGCCCGCGCTGCTGTCGCCCGCGGTGCTCTCGCGCGGCGAGATCTTCTTCTTGGCCGGACGGGCCTTGTTCTGGGCCGCGTTGTGCTGCTGCCTGCACTTGGCGCGACGGTTCTTGAACCACACCTGCGTCGGGTGACACCGCGCGGGCGGCGTCAACGGTAGGTGAAAGCGAACGCGAGCCGGAAGGCTGCCGCGTGGTCGAGCCGGCGCCAACAATTCCTCAGCAGTTTTCTCTACATCCCATCTAATCTGATTGTCAGAAACCGCTTAATCCTGGACAGGGTCGCGGTGAGCCAGAGCCTATCCCGGCAGACACAGGGCGCAAGGCATGGCTACACCCTGGATGGGACGCCATACCATCACAGGGCACTGAAGGCGATTTAGTCTGCAAGCCGATTAACCTATGCAGCGGCATGTTTTTGGATTGTGGGAGGAAACCGGAGTGCCCGGCGAAAACCCACGCGGACGCGGGGAGAACATGCACACTCCACACAGAAAGGTGTTTTCATCCAATTGGTGTTTGCACGTGGAAGTAAACTGGAGCACCCGGAGGGATCGGTCCACTTTAGCTGTACTGCATTCTGCTGACGAGCCAGAGTATTGCACCTCCATGTGTTTCGACAAACCCTCGTCTGCACCGTGCTGGATTAACAGACCACATGCATAGCCACCCGTCTCATCTCGGGCATAGCCCTGCCTTGCGCCCTGCGTCTGCCGGGATAGGCTCCGGCTCACCGCGACCCTGTACAGGACTAAGCGGTTTCTGACAATGGATGGATGGATGCATAGCCACCACTGCCTGGCTACCATGCAGGGTTGAACGTGGACAGCGCTTGGATCTGTGGGCTCCATGCACAAGCAGGCTTGTCATACACAGTGGGCATCGCAGTCCATTGGTGCTGTATACGTCTATGCGTCTGTATCCACGCTCCAAGCCTCACTAACCCGCTCCGCATGACCAGCATGGTCAAGGGGGGTCGAATATAAAACCTCGTGACCCGTGCAGGCGTGGGGGAGATTCTCGTCTAGCAGTGGAGTGAACAAAATCCATCGTCAGAAACCGCTTAATCCTGTACAGGGTCGCGGTGAGCCGGAGCCTATCCCGGCAGACACAGGGCGCAAGGCAGGGCAATACCTAGGATGGGACGCCAGTCCATCACAGGGCACCGGGGGGAGCAATTTTAATCCGCAGGCCACAATTAACCTATACGGCAGCATGTCTTTAGACTCTGGGAGGAGACCGGAGTGCCCGGCGAAAAACCCACACAGAAGCGCACCCTCGGCGGGATACAATCCCGGGTCCTTCTTGCTGTGAGGCGGCAGCGCTGCTCACCGCTACGCCACCGTGGCGCCGCGTGTTCGAACTCGTCCGAGACAAGGCCCTTCAAGCCGGGGGGTGGGGGACACGGGGGCGACCTGGCTGCGAGCGACTGCGGGTCTGACCTGCACGCGCGACTCGGGCAGGTTGATCTTGAGCGCCACCTCCTCGCGCATGAAGATGTCGGGGTATCGCGTCTTGGTGAACAGCGACTCCAGGATGTCGAGCTGCGCGCGCGTGAACGTCGTGCGCTCGCGCCGCTGCTTCCGCGGGGCTGCTAGGGGAGGCAGCGGGGAGGGAGCAAGGCCGGCACGTTACTCGTCCGTAAACGTCAAGTCATTATAATGGTAATCTACTTTTGTAACGCGCGCATTTTCTCCGGGCGCGTTGCACTTTTTAAGAGTTTTTTTTTGTTAAGGCTGTAGGGGACTGTGTTTGACGCAATAGGTGTGGCAGGCTGTTCCAGGTTGCGGGTGCCGCGACCGAGAATCGGCGTTTCGCGAAGGTTGTGTGTGAGGTGCTGTGATGACCTGCGCAGAGTACGGGATTGTGTTGATGCGAGTGCCTCACCGTGTTGGAGGCATAACCTGATGAGATGGAGATTGCTCAGTGACACGGCTATCCAGAAAGAACAGCTCTGAAGAGCAACCATCATGAATCGAGCCGTGAAAATTCCCAATGAGCGTTTGTAATTTTTAGAGACATTTCCTTACAAGGTACTCACAATTCTATTTTTTATAGCATTGCCTTTAAAATCATTAAATGTTAATCCATGTTGGCTGATTTTTTTAAACTTTATTTCATTTCTATTATACTTGGTTAGCAACCATAACATCACATTCAACAGTTGAAAACAACTTAATGCGTCGAGTTTTACATTTAATATCATGATTCATAATACTGTAATTGGTTTTTAGATTAGACCACAATGATGTTGGTATCCAATCGCTATATTTGCTTGGGGAATTAATTGTTCTTCAATTAACCGGTCAGTTCGCCGAAATAATAATAATTGCAGCGTTAAAAGCGTATACGCGTGACCAATTAACACGTGTGCCCACGTGGCGTGGTGGAGCGCTGAACGACTCAAATTTGGTGAAATCATTGTAGCCCAACCCAATAATCGATTATTCAATCTAACACAGCTCTTATTTTGTATTTAACTTATATTGATGTAGTTTTAGTTTTTACCCTTTCTAAATAACGAACATGTTTAAGTTTACTGTTTTACAGTTAACAGTGTGAATTAATAAGACTAAAATAATGTATACTTTTCACGACTGGTATATATTTTTAAAAAAATTCCTTCAACCAATCAGCTAATTCATGGTTAAATAGCTTTCCAATGCGTGCATTCGGCACTGAATATGATTGCACGGTTTTGACCATTTCATTATCCCTTATGGTCTTATTATAGCGCAGAACATTACGTGAATCAATTTATGAAAGTGGCACAGCAAAAAAAAAACCCCTGAGCTCTGGGTTGGGTCCTGTTGTAGCCCATTGGCTATGATGCTGGCCAATGGGACGACGTGTCGGGTATTGTAAACGCATTGCCGGGACGCATTCATCGGTGATGTTACGGAACGTTATGTAACTTGTGACAGCAACACCACTTGCTCCAGTTCATACTCGTGATGTCAGCAAAGCAAATTCTCAAACCTGACCATTTTTGGTGTTCACTTCCCTCATCAAGCCCTGTGATTAATTGGTGCCCCGTCATGGGTATTAGCCCTGACTTGCGCCCTATGGCTCACCGTGACCCTGTGTACAGGATTGAGCGGTTTCTGACAATGGATGCACTTCCCTCATCAACACCTCCTTGCATACATTTGAAGGGTCTATACTTGTTGACAAAACAGTCGTAAAACACAACAAATCGAAGGTGCCTTTCCTCATGTGCATACGCGTGCATTTGTCATCGTCATCATCAACAGCTATGATCTCTCCACTGCTGAATGAGGGCCTCCCTATGGCATCACCATTCCTTATTCCTGTCTGAGCCGATCTTATCGTTCCATTTCTGCCAATGGATGTGGTTTAGTCCATCCAGTTCCTCCCTTTGGCTGCCACTCTGCCATTAGTCTCGACCACGGATCATGGTTCCTTCTGCTACGTGTCCTGCCCGGGCTCATTCGCTCGTGCTACACTCAATGTAGTCTCTAACCTGCATAGGTTCTCAAATCTATGTAACTTACATCGTGACGCTCTCGATCGCTTGATAATCGTTCCCGCTACGGGCCAACATCGGTGATGAATATCTGAACCAGTCCTGTGTCTCAGTCAGGTCGACTCGGCATTAAATAAGTATCAGGGAGAAAGAGGTGGTGTCCAGAGATGAATTCGGCCACACCACGCCATGAATCCGGCCTGAATACTTGTTCGCTAACGGTGCCCCAACACCATGAAAATGCTACCTTGGCGGGATCTCTGTCTTTGTGAATGTGGGTGGGCCATGAGAGTTGCTCATTTCCCAGACAAAATGTTCAACGAACAGAACTGTCCATTTGTTCACAAAGACCAAACACGTTTCTATCCATAGTCGTGGTTTACCTTCCGCAAACAACTCCAGAAGTGCAAAGTCACTGGGACATCTAGCTTGAGACCAAAGGAAGCTCAGGACTTTGCTCGCAAACACTTTGGAACGTGGCTGGAACGAAAACGCTGCTCTGTAGGGGATTGTTTGTGCGTTTAAGAGGGCTACACTTGAAGGTGCTCAATTGCGTCACTTCCAGATTTTCAGGGAATGAATCACTCGCGTCAGCGGAAGACCCAAAACCAAGTAAAAAAATATTAGTTGCGCAGACAGTCGTTGCGAGGGAGAGAGGGAGATCGCTGAGTGACACGGCTATCCCGAAAGAACAGCTCTGAAGAGCAACCATTATTACGCCTCCTGTCCGGATCACACACGGCGGTCACCCAGTCAAGCACGACGCTTGCTTTGGGAACGCTGACGAGATCTGGGCGTATTCCCCGCGATTTGCTCATAGGCGTTCACGGGGTAATGAGCAGCAATATGCCTGTGATTATTTGCAAGTCTGAGCAGGGTTGTGGAAGCCGATAGATGCGTCGCTATGCTAATGTCTCTCCACCTGGCACAGGATGGATCGGTCTTGTCTTTGCGTAGCTGCACGTTCCACGAGTTATTCTTCTTCGTTGAGGTCTATAGTCTGGATGACGTGATTTGCCGTCGTATTTTTAGCCGAGGCGCGGTGAATTAGCACTGCCGACTCACAGTAAGAAGGTTCCCGGGTTCGAATCCCGGCTCGGGTGCCTTTCCGTGTGGAGTTTGTGTGTTCTCCCCCTGTTCTACGTGGGTTTCCTCCGGGTTCTCCGGTTTCCTCCCACAACTTAAAAAAACGCATTCATTAATTAATTGTGCCGATAACATCATAATATATAGGAAACAGTGTACGGCAATATGGCGCCGGCAAACCGCCTGGCTGCCTCCTCCGCCTCTCTGCGGTTGCCTCGCTACGCCTCTGAGTCGTTCTCTCTTCGAATGAACACCTTCGACATTGACTGAATATATGCGCGTTAGAAATTGCAATTATTATTAATAATAATAATAACAGCATTTATAAAGCGCCTTTCACCCGAGGGTCACAAAGCGCTGCACAAGGCTGCTATTAATAAGGGAGAGGGCAGGACCTGTTCAGATGTTATTGTGACAGCGCATGGAGGCAGTTGTATGGGATGTGGTCGCTCTGAATGTTTGAGCACCGCATTGCGGCACAGCGGGGCTGTCGTCGATGATTCTCCTGGTGACAGGTGTCGGTGTTTCCCTTAATCCCCTCTGGGCGAACGTGTGCGGACGAGTCCACCGCCGCGCACAGTGTGGCCAATCGCCACGGTGACGCGACCTCAACCGTTTCTTCGACACGTGAATCTGGCGCAGCGACAACCCGGCACCGTGCGATCTTCTTCTTTGCGATTCTTCGAAGCAGCACGATGGGTCAGCTTCTGGACATCGTTGTCTTTCAGCTCCTCGGCCTCGAAGTGTTTGGTAGAATTCGCAGGCAATACCAAGTATTACCTGACAGGGATCGCGACGTGAACGCTTCTACCTTGACCGTGCGATGTTCACCACCATCAAGCGAGCTAAGTCGGTCGTGCAGCTGCTACTGCTGCTGCTGCGTTGGCGGTGGTGCGATGGCACAAGCTACACAAACCCCTCATATTGTCCAGTAACAACACTGTAGTGATGTAGGTTTTCACAGCTCGAATCATGATGGTTGCTCTTCAGAGCTGGTTTTTTTTTCGGGATAGCCGCGTCGAGCCATCTCCATCTCTCCCTCGCGACGTATCGCCTCCCACGCTGGATGAGACTTCATGATTAGGAACTCCCAAATTACTAAATTATGATAAATACACATCGCTAGCGTCACCGCCAACTACGAAAACCACCTGGCAGGACCCTCCTGAAAAAGAGCCGTGGGGCTTTCATCGATAAACAAGCGGAACCACAGTAACACGAACACATCTTGTGTAACTACAGGCGTTATGATGTTCAAACACCAGACACTAATTTAAAGGCACCTTGTCTGCATTAACCGCACGTATTGCAGCATAAAACAAATCTGCTTTAATGAAGCATGCGCTGTCCTTGAAACCGATGACCCGTAGCCTGCATCAGAGACAGTTTCCTTCATGGCCTTGTCTCACTAGTGCTACCGGAGCGAGCCACAAGTCGATCAGTAAGAGGACAACGCAAATATCAAAGCATTGAAATGTCAGGTTAAGCAATATCCATCCATCTATCCATTATCAGAAACTGCTTAATCCTATACAGGGTTGCGGTGAGCCGGAGCCTATCCCGGCAAACACAGGGCGCAAGGTAGGGCTATGCCCAGGATGGTACGCCAGTCCATCACAGGGCACCGGGAGCAATTTAGTCAGAAGGCCAATTAACCTATGCAGCAGCATGTCTTTGGAACGTGGGAGGAAGCCGAAGTGCCTGGCGAAAACCCACGCGGACACGAGCAGAACATGCAAACTCCACACAGAAAGGCACCCGAGCCGGGATTCAAACTCGGGATCCTTCTTGCTGTGAGGCGGCAGCGCTAGTCAGCGCGCCACCACGCCGCCCATATCCCGATACCACAACCCCGTACAGAATCAAGCGGTTTCTGACAACGAGATTGGTGAGACAATATCCTGATACGTTTCGTATTCGATTCGATTCTTCGAAGCGT
>JAZEWU010000029.1:3446011-3465546 GCA_036362915.1 Geotria australis | reverse complement strand
ATCGCGACGTGAACGCTTCTACCTTGATCCTCCCCCCACCGCGTCTCACGAGAGGTGCTGGGTCTCACCTGGGTACCCGAGCGCGGGGTGGAACAGGTCCATGCCGTTGGTGGCGAGGCTGAGGCCCGGGTAGGCGGTCTGCTTGAGGTCCAGGTACGCCATGGTGCCCCCCACTTCTTCTCTCAGCGCCGTGCGGGGTTGGGGGGGGGGCGGTCTCCGTGTGCGCACGACTCCCTCGCTCCGATTCGCTCTGCTCAGCCTCGAGTGTCACCCTGGGGAGGCGCACGCCACGGGAGACAGCACACATGTATTCGTTATACTCGAAGCGCTTTGTGACCCTCGGGTGAAATCCGCTCTATAAATGCTATTATTATTATTATGCTCCATTCATCCATTGTCAGAAACCGCTTAATCCTGTACAGGGTCGCGGTGAGCCGGAGCCTATCCCGGCAGACACAGGGCGCATGGCAGGGCCATACCCATGATGGGACGCCAGTTCATCACCAGGGCACCGAGGACAATTTAGTCCGCAGGCCAATTAAAACGTTGCAGCAGCATGTGTTTGGACTGCGGGAGGAAACCGGAATGCCCGGCGAAAACCCACACGGATACGGGGAGAACATGCAAACTCCACACAGAAAGGCACCCGAGCCGGGATTCGAACCCGGGTTTTCTTGCTGTGAGGCGGCAGCGCTACTGACCGCTACGCCACCGTGCCGCCCAATGTTATACATACAACCCTTCGTCAATCCGCTGCTGGATGAAGGCCTGTGCACGCTCTGTGGGTCGTGGGAGCTCTGTCGTGGCTCTGATTGTGCCACACAGCTCCGCAAACACGTTACTCCAGCTCTAGCTGTGATTGCAAATCCTGATTTGTGCCAGAAATGTTCCAAATGTTGCACTTGTTCGCTCTCTTAATGTGCAATCAGCTACCTATATTTTTTTCCCATCGCTATGCTCAACTGTTTTAACTACCTTGCATTTCTATTCTATGTTTATTTGGTCACTTACGTGCAATGCTGTCGTTAAACGTTGTTTATGTTTTGTTTGGTTAATTCGTTATTTTTATATTTGTATTTATTGTTTGTCAATTCGCGTGTTTGCTGTGCCGCAGGAATCCTGTAAAGAGCTTGCACGCTCACTGCGTATTTTTCTGCTGCAATAATAAACATATATCAATCTATGCAGAACAACCGCGAAAACATAAGCATTAGTGTCCAAACGTCCACTAGCGTCTTTCACGAACCTGCTCCACGGAGGTCGATCTTGACACCGCTACTTACAACGTGAACACTTCGAGCTGAGCCACAGCATCACCAGATACAGTATATAATATATACTGTATACTATAATAAACAAGAGACATCTACAGTGCTTTGCCAATCGACTGCTGGATCAAGCTCACCCACGATGTTGTATGTCTATCGTGGGGGTTGTTTGACCACACTTCACCACTCAGGTCAGAGCGGCTCAGAATGCAAAAGGCTCGTAATGAATTGAACAACGAGTGCAGAACGGTACAATTTCTCCAACCAAAGCAACACGCGAAGGTTATATGTGTAGATATATTAGTCACGTGCGTCATGCAGGCTCGGTTAGAATGGACGGCTGTCCAGAACACCACACCAAGTCGGACATAAAAATGTCCCGTGCCGGAACCGGTTCAGACATCACTCGCCACGGATGTTATCCGCGGCCCGGGATCAGCGCTCAGGGCGATGGGCTAACCGCTGCCCCACCGCTCGTTCCACTCACGGAGACGTGACGCGGCGGTGGAAGCCGCTTCTTGCCGGCACGCTCGCGTCGCTACCACCCTTGTCACCTGTACTGGACCGAATGCTTCGGTCACTTAGCGGTACGTCGTTACGGACCGTACCGGCTTACTTTCACCTCTGCATTTACTCAAGCAAGAATTGTTGCATCCATCCATTGTCAGAAACCGTTTGATCCTGTACAGGGCTGCGGTGAGCCGGAGCCTATCCCGGCAGACACAGGGCGCAAGGCAGGGCTATACCCAGGGTAGGACGCCAGTCCATCACAGGGAGAATTGTTGCAATAAAGCTGAATTACCAAATACGCGTCTTCGAACGCCAGCTGTGCGTGCCGAGATGACATTGGTCGTCGTGTGACTATTTATCTCGAAAAACGAAACTTGTGAAGCCAACGAATGACAGAGCGGTGGCGCAGCGGTTAGCGCTCCGCGCTCCGGACACCGGCTAGGGTCGCTACTCTGACGGCGCACCGCTAACAAAGTGACAGACAGATAAGATAGCTTATTATTCCAGCAGAAAAATACCCGGCGAGCTTGCAAGCTCTTTACAGGATTCCTGCGACACAACAAACATTAGGCTTCCAGCGTAGGATGCGAAACGTCGCGAGGGAGTGACACGGATATCCCGGAAGAACAGCTCTGAAGAGCGACGATCACGAATCGAGCCGTGAAAACCCACATCAATAATTACGGATGGATAATAACTGCGACGCAGTGTTACTTACAGCAGTGTGTCCTGTGGACACGCACGGTGCGTGGGGGACGCACAGGCGCAGCTCACGGGCCTCGCGGTGCGTGGAGAGGCGGCCGACGCGGGCACACACCGAGATGGAAAGCCCGACTGTCCGGCTTCCCGAGGTGCCCCGCGTTTATAAGAGCACGACCCCGACAAGTCCAGGACATGACTAACCAAACGGCGCCTCCTCCTCCCCCACCGCCACCACTTGTCCACGCACGACGCTGTTTAAAGAATCACCACTCCCCATCGCCACGCACCGCCGTCGCCACCCGCCCGCGACCACCGCCAACACATCCTGCCCGTCGCGGATCCCCAGCCGCCTAACAAGGTGCCAGCCACTCAAACGTGTGACAAACAGACCTCCCGATGCGCCAATTAGCACCCGTTGTGTGCGCAGACAATGAAGGCCGATGGCGGCTTGTTTGCCGGTAGATCTGGGAGGATGCAAATTATGTTTGCCAGACGACGGCTCCGCGTGAACTTCACGTCCGTTGGTGCTGCGTGTTACACATTATTATCATCATCATCACTGTCATCGCGCAACGGTGGCGGCCAGGGTTTATCCACTGCTTGGTGAAGGCCTAAACAATCCGTGTCCGACTCTCAGACCAGCTGTGATCTGACCGGCAACTGCATCGTATCGGCAACAGGTCGACGATGCGCGCATCTTCATGGATGGAAACGTAAAGCCACAAGCCACAGTAGTGCGATTGGTACCAGGCAACTCACTCTTCAGACCACACAGCAAACCACGGGACAACATATTGCCATACGCAAGGATTGACTCGGGCGGCACGGTGGCGCGGTGAAAGTAGCGCTGCCGCCTCACAGCAAGAAAACCCGGGTTCGAATCCCGGCTCGGGTGCGTTTCCGTGTGGATTTGCATGTTCTCCCCGTGTCCGCGTGGGTTTTCGCCCGGCACTCCGGTTTCCTCCCACAGTCCAAAGACATGCTGCTGCATAGGTTAATTGGCCTGCGGACTGAATTGCCCCCGGCGCTCTGTAATGGACAGGCGTCCCATCCTGGGTATAGCCCTGTGTCTGTCGGGATAGGCTCCGGCTCACCGCAACCCTGTACAGGATTAAGAGATGTCAGACAATTAATGAAACAATGAAGAATTTACTCGACATATAATAATAATTTTACATTTAAAACGCGTGGCACATATTCATTCAATGTCAAAGATATTTATTCGACGAGAGAACGACTCAGAGGCATGGCGATGAAAGCACAGAGGCGGAGGAGGCAGCCAGGCGGTTTGCCGGCGCCAACTTATTGCCACACACTGCGTCCTGTATATTATGATGGCCGATAACACCATAGTACATAGGACGCAGTGTGTGGCAATATGTTGGCGCCGGCAAACCGCCTGGCTGCCTCCTCCGCCTCTCTGAACTTTCCTCACGCCTCTGAGCCGTTCTCTCTTCGAATGAATACCTTCGACATTGAATGAATATGTGCCACGCGTTATAAATTGTAACGATAGCTAATTACTGTAATAAGGGAGGAGGGTAGGACCTGTTCAGATATAATTCATTGACCGGGAACCGACCTCGGGTCGCCGGGGTTCATGGCGCCTGGCGCTAGCCACCGTGTGCCAGCGCTCCGCCCGTTTGATGCACACAGATATTGTCTGTGGTCGGCACGAGTCACCCAAACAGGGCAGCGACTGCGACCCCCAATACACACGACCGGGCTCCTGCACAGAGCACGTGAGACAATAGCCACACTCCATGCCGTTCACCGTCGGCATACTGACTCTCTTCATTACACATTCAGCTGTAGCTAGAGCAACCCCGCGGGCCACTCACTCGTGACGGACTGGAGCAGAATGAAGGCTGTGTCGTTCGTGTAGCGCACGACAGAACACGAGCAACAAAACGGCGACGCAGGCAATATCTCCACACCGTTATTCGGTTTCTTCGCGTAAACAAACACACGTGTGTAGTAGTGATGTAGGTTTTCACGGTGGCTCGATTCGTGATGGTTGCTCTTCAGAGCTGTTCTTTCGGGATAGCCGTGTCGATGACCGCTCTCCCTCTGAACATAACACGTAATAAAGAGCCACATTTGGGGCATATTGTTCCTAAAGTCTCGTTTTGTTACTTCAACGTATAAATACAGTACATATTAGTGTGTATAATTGTCTAAACGTTCAGTTATTCAGTTACACATGCACAACACGATAGAATATGTAGACAACAATGCGTGGGTTTTCGCCGGGCACTCCGGCTTCCTCCCACAGTCCAAAGATATGCTGCTGCATAGGTTAATTTGCCTGCTGGCTAAATTGCCCCCGATGCCCTGTGATGGGTTGACGTACCATCCTGGGTATAGCCCTGCCTTTCGCTCTGTGTCTGCCGGGATAGGCTCCTGCTCACCGCAACCCTGTACAGGGTCAAGCGGTTTCTGACAGTGATGATGATGACGATGATGAATTTACTTCAAATCCTCGACGTCTCTCTCCTCCCCGCCAAACGCAATTCGCGTTTTAAATCATCTCTCTCCCGTACTGTAAGACACTGGAGCTATCCGCCTCACAACATCCAATCGGCTACCGGGAACCACGTTGGAGGCCATCGCACTTCAGTGGGACATCTCTACGTGTGTGAGGAGCGGACCTTCACGGTCACCTGTCAACTTCACGACAACCGCGGCGTTTGGGCAGAAGGAAGGACGTGATGGCCAGGTGTGGCGGCATCACCTGGCGATGCTCCCGACGTCGCTGTAAGCCGGACCCTATCCCGGCAGACGCAGGGCGCAAGGCAGGGCCATACCCAGGATAGGACGCCAGTCTATCATAGGCCACTTCTACGAATACAAATTATAATTAAAACGCGCACATACTCGTTCGCACCGCGACCCTGTACAGGATTAAGCGGTTTCTGAAAATGAATGAATGAATGAACATACTCGTTCAATCTCGAAGGTATTCATTCGAAGAGAGAACGACTCAGAGGCGCAAGGAGTGGCCGGGGTGGGGGGGCGAAGGCAGCCACGCGGTTTGCCGGCGCCAACATTTTGCCACACACTGCGTCCTATACAGGGAACGTGTTGTCGGCCAATTACTTAATGAGTGATGGTTGCTCTTTAGAGCTGTTCTTTCGGGATAGCCGTATCGGTCGATGTCCCTCTCTCCCTCGCGACTGCTTGCAGTTTACATACAGTATTTGAATCAGTCCTGGGCATCGCCTAGGTCGACTCAGTTTCAAATCTTCACATACAGTATATGCGTTTCAGTCGATGGGCTGACAGAGCTCGTCAGGCCTGTAGAGAATGTCGCAAGGTAGCCAATTACTCGACTGTAATTGACTGTAATACAGGCTCCAGCGAACATGTAGCCACACATCCGCTGTGTCTGTCTCATTCGGTGTCTATTTTCAAACGCGGGTGAAAACACGTGCAAAACATTCGTAACGATACTCAGCCAAAGATTGTCAGTGTACTGATGTAGGTTTTCACGGCTCGATTCAGGCTGGAGAGAGGGAGATCGCTCAGTGACACGGCTATCCCGAAAGAACAGCTCTGAAGAGCAACCATCAAAATATGTACACCACGATACAGTACTGTATTACATGTGTTTCCTGTGTAACGAATGTACGGTAAAACGCAAACTTGGGTATACAGTATGTGCAGTCTATAACTAATATATCTACTGTCGCGGTTACCAAATAAGAGTAGGTCCTCACTAGCGGAGCGCACTGCCCCAACAGTCTGCTGAAGACTGAATGGGCGAGTAGTCGTTTTATCCGTGTTAAGAAACCAATCACCCCGTATAAGCGAACGGTACATGTTACTATGTCGCCACGACAGTGGCACGCACAGGGCGCAAGGCAGTGTTATATCCAGGATAAGTCGCAAGTCAATCCACTGGGCACCAGGGGTAATGTAGTCATACCAATTAACCTAGGAAAACATGTCATTGGACTGTGGGAAGAAACCGGAGTACCCTGCGAAAACCCATACTGAAACGGGGAGAACATGCAAACTCCACACAGACAGACAGGCGCCCGAGCCGGGAATCGAACCCGGGGCCTTCGCGCTCGATGGGCCACGTTGCCGCCCAGGGATCTTCATACATAAACAATATTTGATCTCCTACTATTCACCTATCTTCCTGATCAACGTACAACTTTCATGCTAGCGTCCATGATGCTAACACCAAAACTCTCGGTTATAGATTCGTACATTTTCCCGACGTGCATAGCGCTGCCGCCTCACACAGCAAGAAGCTCCCGGGTTCGAATCCCGACTCGGTTGCGTCTCTGTCTGTGTGGCGTTTGCATGTTCTCCCCGTACCCGCGTGGGGTTTCACCGGGCACTCCGGTTTCCTCCCACAGTCCAAAGAAATGCTGCTGCTGCATAGGTTTATTGGCCTGCGCTACTAAATTGCCCCCGGTGCCCTGTGATGGACTGGCGTCCCATCCCGGGTATATCCCTGCCTTGCGCCCTGTGTCTGTCGGGATAGGCTCCGGCTCACCGCAACCCTGCATAGGATTAAGCGGTTTCTGACACTGCATGGATGGCGTGTGTCAGTGTGTCAGTGTGTGTGTATTGCGCTGTGTGGAGACCGCACAGCGCCCGTGTGGATTGGGCCGAGACGGGGCCGCAACTCATTGTATTGTCTGCGGGGCCGCTCGCCGGGACCTGCCCGCACTTGCCCCCCGTGTTCGGGGCGCTACCTGGGGAGCAGGTAAAGGTGCAGGCCCTGAAATTCCTTGCCACAGCAACGTTATGCCGCGAACGGTCTCCCGCTAAAAGGAACTCGAGCGCTACTCGTCTGGAGATGAAATGTTGGTCTACTCTGGCACGGTGGACCAGACATCGCAATGTTTAACTGTTATAGCTACCTTGTATTTTGATGGTTGACCTTCAGAGCTGTTCTTTCGTCATAGCCGTGTCGAGATCGCTCGACACGGCTATCCCGAAAGAACGGCTCCTTCATACTTAGAAGTAAGCAAACTGCATTTAATTGAACCTAAGCCGTAGAAAGCGCGTCTAGCCAATTAAAGTTTACACTCCATAACAATAATAACATATTTGTTGACGTTAGAACAAGTTAATGATTCAATATTTAAATCAATTGATCGTAAACGCTGCTCTTTAGGAATAGCCGTGTCGAGCGTTACTTCGCTCCCCTTCGCGACATTTCGTCTCCCGCGCTGGAGGCGTCAACAGGCTTCTTCTCACCGACTCGGCCATCGAACCGTGAACATTTACATCCGTGACTAAATATCTAAAGCTAGAATGTAAACGTATGACATCGCATACTCGTCACGCTGCCACATACTGTACTCCGAACACGGTTTGCAAACTTACATGCAATCAAACTTTAAATATCGACTAGACATATTGTGCGCAGAAATGAAACGTTAAGGACAACGTACCAACCGACCATTATCGCAATATTTGGAAACACGGACGTTCCAATTTCCGAGGACCGTGTATCGTACCTCATCATTAACAGTACTGTACGCGCTCAATCCCGTACAGGGTCGAGGGGGCCCAGAACCTATCTCTGCAGACACAGGGAGCAAGGCAAGACCTGGGATGGGACGCCAGTCCATCGAAGGGCACCGTGGGCAAATTAAACCTATGCAGCAGCATGTCTTTGGACCGTGGGAGGAAACCGGAGTGCCCGGCGAAAACCCACGCGGACACGGGGAGAACATGCGAACTCCGCGCAGAAAGGCACCCGACCCAGGATACGAACCCGGGACATTCTTGCTGCGAGACGCCGCCGCCGTGCCGCCCGCCTGAGACCCCCTCCAGAGACCCCCTCCAGAGACGCCCGCCAGAGACCCCCTCCAGAGACCCCCTCCAGAGACCCCCTCCCTGCATTCACGCGGCGCCTGTGCGCGCCATGCACCTGTCATCGACCAATGACAGTGGCGAATATTTGAACCGGTTCTGGACCCTCCCCTGGGTCGACTCCGTCTTAAGTGAGTACCCCAGTGCGCTCGGTGAACGTCAGTACTGGGGAGACAAAGGCCGTCGGGCGTGGTGTTGCAATCCCTCCCCGCCTCGTGTGTGCCGAGGGTGCTTGTTTGCACGACTTGTCCCAACAGTCTAGTAACGGTATTCGGACCTGACCCCACTCGGGTCAGGTCCGTGGAGACCGAGTGGGTGAAGTGGGCCTTGAGGCGCACAAACGTGAGAACCCCTATACTACAGTATATAAATATACTGTAACAAAAAAACCATACTGCATAAATACCAGTGGCGGTGGCGCAGTGGGTAGGGCACCTCGCTTTGATGCCGGCCGCCAGAGTTAGATTCCCGGCTACAGATTAACATCAGCTGCACGTGGTATCTCAGCGTGTCCTGGGCGCCCGATAGGTCAACTCGGCCTTAAGCCAGTAGGACGCAGTGCTTAAGCAGCGGCAGCAGCACCGCGAGATGTGACCAACTGTGGTCACACCAGGCCGGCCTCGGGCGCCGACCCCGCCTTCATAGTTTCCCCCCCAACAGCACTCGACTCGACGTATTTATTGTCTGATGTAACAATTCGCCACAATAGCAGGCGCTGAGCCGAGCTTAACTGAGTTCGATTCCCCGGCCACGGCTCAGATCGGTGGCGAAACCTGAAACGCTCCTGGATAACCCGTTATCTCTCAGTGACCAGCGGTTGATTGACAAGCGGCCTGTGAATAATTTATTGTTATTCGCGCATTCGCAACAAGCGATGCTCACCTGCCAGGCCTGTGTTGTCTTACGTAACAGATGCGACATGCAAACAGTACAGCCACTTGTGCCAGTCTAACATTGTTGGCCTTGATAGTTGCTTCTTCAGAGCTGTTCTTTCGGGATAGCCGTGTCGAGCGATCGCCTTCTCTCCCTTGACACGGCTCTCCCGAAAGAACCGCTCTGAACGTCAATCATCGTGAGTCGCGCCGTGAAACCCAACAACCTTTCTACGGGTGGGACCTCCTACTCGGGTTCTATGAAGCTCAACTTCTGTGAAGCACCTCTCTCGCGTCCCCTACCTTAGCTGCCATTCCGTCTTTGTCTCTGCCCGTCTGCCCTCGTCGCTTTGCAAATGTGACATCCATCCATCTATTGTCCGAAAGCGCTGAGCCGGAGCCTATCCCGGCAGACACAGGGCGCAAGGCAGGGCTATACCCAGGATGGGACGCCAGTCCGTCAGAGGGCACCGGGCGCAATGTAGTTCGCAGGCCAATTAACCTATGCACCGGTATGTCTTTGGAATGTGGGAGGAAACCGGAGTGCCCGGCGAAAACCCACGCGGACACGGGGCGAACGTGCAAACTCCACGCAGAAAGGCACCCGAGCCGGGATACGAACCCGGGACATTCTTGCTGTGAGGCGGCAGCGCTAATCATCGCACCGCCGTGCCGCCAACCACATCAAACCTCCACACACAAAGATCCCCCGTGTAGTCTGTATCGACTGTTGGGGCAAGGGCTTTAAGCGGACAGTAAGGCCGGCACGGCGCACCAAGGAGACGGGTATTCGCGCCCGAGGTCCAATTCCCGGCGCCACTAACGGGAGCCGCGCACAGTCAACGCGACGTCTCGGGGTTTGTGGAGCGCAGCACGCCGACTCCTGGAACCATAGCCGAGTAATGTACAACAACGTGTCGGTTGTGTCGTCTGACACCGGATAGTTCATACACACTCGTTTGACAGAATGTGGCGATTACGTTTCGGCGCGCGTCTTACTAACCTACTGTTCACGCAACAACGAGACACATCTGTATTTTTTTGTGTATATTTAGTATTTTGCTAGTTTGATATATATATAGACAGAGTGATTGTCTGACAGCTTGAGATTAAAATTTAATGAACGGGAACTCGACAATGGGCTATTTGAATAAAATGGATGCAAACACGTTTTTAATTGCCTTATGAAAACGGTTGAAATCTTACCAAACTCTATAATGCTGTTTGCGGCTATGAACCGCGCAGTCGATGTTGATGCCGAGGGTGCCCAGCACAGGGCCCGTGTGCCGGGGCCCGTCCGGCGATACATTTTGTACGACCCGTAAAAAATAATTTTTAAAAATCTATTAAATTGTATCCAAAACAATAACATACATTTTTGGCCTATGCTAAAATATACTCGTGTTTTTACATCGGTCTATACCGCAAGATCCTACTATGATAGCCTACACTACTCTATACATTACACTACCATAACCTACAATACAATTCACTCCCCTGTAAACTATCCTACTCAATACACTACTATACACACTGCACGCTACTAGTTTGACCAGTTGATGAGCTCTGTCTCCTGAATTCGTCTGTAACGTGGCCTCATGACCTCTCAATGTGCAATAAGCTACCGAGAAAAATGTTTACCATCGCAACGTTTCACTGTATTTTTATTCATCTATTTGGTCAACTGTGTGCAATGCTGCTGTGTGTAAATAGTTATTTTTGTTTGGTTATTTTTACATTTTAATTTTTTATGTCAATTCGCTTGTATGTTGTGTCGCAGGAATCTCGTAAAGAGCTCACAAACTCACTGGGTATTTTGTCTGCTATAATAATTATTTCTTATTATTAATGTAATCTATCTTATGTATCATAACAAAATATGTTATGCTCCCCTGGGTTTAGTCCCTCATTATTTGACTCTGAAAACAGAACCTTGTCCGAAACGTCAGCCCAACACTCACTATTCATTCACTGCTCCGAGGCAGCGTTACGTTAACAATTATTTTTTATATTAAAAAAAATGCATATCTCGAATTTCATGTAGATAGTCATAAATGTAAATTGTAGTTGCGTTTTATATAAGGGCTAGAGAGATGAACTTATCAGATACACGGTAGTTGGATCGATATATACACGGTACAGTAAGGAAAAATACGAACACATTTCAAATATACACATATATTGTTTTCAGAGCTGTTCTTTCGGGATAGCCGCGTCGAGCGATCTCCGTCTCTCCCTCGCGACGTTTCGCCTCCCACGTTGGAAGCATCGTCAGGAGGCGAAACGTCGCGAGCGAGAGAGGGAGATCGCTCGACACGGCTATCTCGAAAGAAGAGCTCTGGAAGTGCCGTGAAAACCTGCGTCGGTACAAATATAGGTCCCTCCAAAAATCATGAGCCTGAGGGGTCAATTCATTTCAGCAGGACAGTGAATTTCACTGAGCACGTTGCCACAATCCCCCAATATCAGCCACGCGAAACATTCGTGTTCCGTGGAGTGCGACGCTACGGCCGACAGAGAGCGGCGGGGCCCCCGCTCCCAGCCATCGAGTGAAGAAGATCTCACCACGCTTCATCTACAGCAACAATCAGGTTCTGTGTCGAGCCGGATCCATCGATCCATCAATTATCAAAAACCGCTTAATCCTGTAGAGGCTCGCGGTGAATCGGAGCCTATCGCGGCAGACACAGGGCGCAAGGCAGGGCTATACCGACGATGGGACGCCAGTCCATCACAGGGCACCGGGGGCAATTTAGTGCGAAGGTCAATTAGCCTATGCAGCAAGCATATCTTTGGACTGTGGGAGGAAACCGGAGTGCCCGGCGAAAACCCACGCGGACACGGGGAGGACATGCGAACTCCGCACAGAAAAGCCTGCTGGTACACGTGCAGCCTCGAAATAGTGAACATCGGTGACCCTCTATAATTTTTGTCAGCCGATCATTTTGGTGGGGCATCTGTAAATGGATCAGCCTGTGCGCACACGCACCCCGATTTGCACACGCAATCAATGTGTTAAGTCTAATTGCTACACGTAAACAAACACATCGTGGGGCGTTAGATGCGAAAACGTCGATATATTTTTAATCTGCAGTTAAACGGGGCCAAGTTCTCTCTGACAGATGCCGCGCGCTGTTAATCCGCTTCTGCAGTTTTGGAAGCTATTAAATAAATATATCTGGACAAACCCAACCATCGCCATACAGTAACACAAACACACGCGAGCGGATCTTAAACCGGGACTGTCGTAATAAGTTTTGCACATGCAACGCAAACAACTATAGAAAACAGATAGATGTTTATTATTACAGCAGAAAATGCCCGGTGAGCCTGCAAGCTCTTTGCGGGATTCCTGCGACGCAACAAACTCGCGAATTGATACAAAATAAAAAGAGCGTGTTCTTTCTGTCGGGATAGCCGTGTCGAGCGATCTTGCTCTCTACCTCGCGACGTTTCGCCTCCCACGTTTGGAAGCATCGACGGACATTCAAATAATGTTCGATGATGCTTCCAACGCGCGAGGCGAGACGTCGCGAGGGAGAGAGGGAGAGCCTCAGTCACACAACTATCCCGGAGGGACAGCTCTGAAGAGCAACCATCGAGCCGTGAAGCCCTGCATCAGTAAAAAAAAGTAAAATAAACAAAAATCACAAAGTTACGTTTTACCGAAACGCACGTTTTACAGAATCTAACAAGGGTGAGGTTCCGGGCAATGGGCCTCATCAACAGCAGACGTGACATGTCGGAGAACGAGACACGTAGGAGAGAGAGACATGTAGGAGAGTGAGAGACATCTTACGCCACAGGGGTGAGGAGGCGCCTCCAGTCGCCGCGTCCATGTCGTTCACTCCGAGGCCGACACGGAACCGTGTCGCGGATCGTGTCGCTCCTGTAACCCCGCCATGGTCCCCCTGCCGCGACCCTCTACATACGACGGAGCCGCGTCTCCTGCAGCGTGTGGGGTGACGAGCGACGGATACTACTGCTGCTGCTGTTGTTGTTATTATGAATGAATCGAGCGACTATCCCCCCAGCGCGGCGGCTACGACCTACTCGCGTCCAGAGCTCGCGTTCGTGTTTCCGCACACACACGCACACACCTGTTCACCCGTACACCCCGGCTACCTCGACTCTATACCACAGCGCACCTGCACAACTGCAACCTCTCGCTCCCACTCTAGCGCAGCACGCGTGCACGCGCATTAGGGCGCGTGACGCCTCTAGGTAGACTTCGACCGAGCGGTGCGCGCGGCTCAGCAGCCGAGCTCCGCGCGGGCGTCCATCGCGGCCGCTGGGATCCCCGCGCGGCGTCGCTCTGGCTGTCCCATCTAGCGCGCCGTGACCGGAGAAGCCAACGCGGGACTCGGGGAGCGAACAGCCCGGCAGCCCCCCCCCACCGGTGCGCGTTACGAGCGTGCTGTGGGGCTCACCTCGTCTCGACGGATCTATATATATATATAATTATATATATATAATGACAGGGAGGCCCGAGGGGCCGCGCCTCCGCCTAATCCCGACGCGCCTCTCTCTCAGCTGCGATCAATGCGCGCGGCGCCTCTGTTCGCCACCTTCGCGCCGATGTAGGTCGCGATGCGGTGCTTGTGCTTGCGTGTGTGGGTGTGCGCGGCTCGGCAGGTTAGCGCTACGCTGGGCCACGCAGCTGGCTATGACCCGAGTTCGATGCCCGCTCGCGGCCAACACCACTTACAAGTTTGGCCTTCATAGGTACTCGCCAACGGCACTTCACTCTACAGTGGCTATTCGGGGGACCATTGCCTTTGTGTCGGGGTGTATGTACAGTACGTGTGTACGGTAGCGACCGCGTCTCGGTACAGTAACAGGAATACCTTGGTCTGTACCGTGACTTACCTGCAAGGCTTCGATCCTTGACATGGCCTCAAAGTGCACCTGGCCTGGTACAAGTGCTGCAGCGACGGTTACCGCCACTCGGTGACGAACAGAGAGGCTTGTTGTCTGATCGCCACCCCTGGCGCCTTCCTTCACAGCTCGCGAGCAGCACTCTCGCCAAGAGCCGCACGCCTACTCAGAGGGCTCTGCGCCCGTGTGTGCTCCGTGTACCTGAGCGTCAGTGAGCCTCAATGAAGGCCGGGACGGCGCGGGGGGAACAGCGGAGGAACGCTCGCCACGGCTATCCCGAAAGAGCAGCTCGTAGTAATAATAATAACTTTAAATGTATAACGCGCACATATTCAGTCGACATCGAAGGTATTCAGTCGACGAGAAAACGACTCAGAGGCGCAGCGAGGAAAGCGCGGAGAGGCGGAGGAGGAAACCGGGGAACCCCGAGGTGACCCACGCAGAACAGGGGGAGAGAAGAACGCACAAACTCCACGCAGAAAGGCGCCCGAGGCGGGAATGGAACCGCCTCGGGCAAGACCATTCTTTCAGTGAGGCGCAAGATGTTACCACTGCGCCACCCTGCCGCTCTTGAGAGCCGGTACTGTACGCGTGACGAACGTGTGAATCGTACCCACCGCAGAGTGTGCACACGCACAGAGGAAGCCGTCACACGGCCGGGTGCGGTGGCCGCGCCGCGCCGGCTAATGCGCTAATCGTCGGGGGTATGGCCCCACCGACCTCTAGCGCACACACCTTGTACAGGCGGCTGAGCGTGGGGAGAGCTGGAGTATGCGGCTGGCTCTCGTTTTGAGCAAAGAACACGTGGATATTCACGGGCGATGTTTCCCCGCGGAGAGACTCAGATATGGGGCAGGTGCTGTTAGCGAGGATGCGCCTCTGTGAAGGGGGCGGCGCGGTGGCGTGCCTCACAGCAAGAATCACCCGGGTTCGAATCACGGCTCGGGTGCCTTTCTGTGTGGAGTTCGCATGTTATCCCCGTCTCCGCGTGGTTTTCGCCGGGCAATCCGGTTTTCTCCCACGGTCCAAAGACATGCTGCGGCGTAGGTTAATTGGCCTGCTGACTAAATTACCCCTGGTGCCCTGTGATGGACTGGCGTCCCATCCAGCGTATAGCCCTGCCTTGCGCCCTGTGTCTGCCACGTCAATTAGCCTATGCAGCAACATGGCTTTGGACTGTCGGAGGAAACCGGATAACTCAATCACATTCACCACTCAACAATGCCATTAAGTTGTGTTAAATCACACAAAACCAAACACACATCAGAGCTATTCTCAATCCAGCAGTGACTTAAGGCGGCCTCCCCCACGCTGTGCCGAGAGTGTTTTTTGTGACCATACTTCACCGCGCTGGTCACGCATAGCCTGCAGATAAATCCGGGTTGGCCCTACGGTGGCAGTGCTTCCCGAACCTTCTCGGTTCGCGGTGCCCTGAGTCAGAAAACACCCAACAATTACGAAAAGTGTGTAATATCGCTCCGTGGCGCCCCTGTGAGTTCGCTGCGGTGCCCCGGAGGTTTACACTTTGTGAACCACCACCGCTCTGCGGGGAAGTTTGTTTACAGGGCTAATCGCGAGGGGGGTCTGTTTGGAGCGTCGCTGCCTTCGAGTGGAGAGGGAGCCGCACGGAAGGGCCGTGAAACGCGAGCCTCTAATCCCGGCGGTATTTGCCTAAGTATTTATTTTCATTCGCATGCTTTTTGTTGTTGTTGTCGTTGTTTTGCGCCGCAAAGAAGCCAGGTGGGTGAGTGTGTAATGGCCAAAGACGCGGCTCCGCAAGATTAGAGGCCACTCTGAGCGGTGTTTTAGCGTGAACCTGCTTGTACAATTGCAAGTGTTTCCCTCTCTGGCTTGGCATTCGTCCATCGAGTCCCCGCGTGTACACGCCTGGCGTGGGTACTCTGCGTAGGCGAGGGTACTCTGCCTGGCGTGGGTACTCTGCGTAGGCGAGGGTACTCTGCCTGGCGTGGGTACTCTGCCTGGCGTGGGTACTCTGCGTAGGCGAGGATACTCTGCCTGGCGTGGGTTCTCTGCGTAGGCGAGGGCACGCGGGCCGAGGGCGAGGATCACGTCGGATGAGGAACCCCTGGCTCGAACCAGCGCCGAGCCCTGTGACGGTCAGCAGGTACCCGGTGTTGTGAGGAGGCGGCTTACGCGACGGTTGTGATTGAACATGCGCTGTTGTGTTGCGGTGCGGGCTTTTAGCAGATTTTGCAAGATACTTTGAGAATTGTACTGATGAAGGTTTTCGCCGCCTCGATTCACGATGGTTGCGCTTCAGAGCTGCTCTTTCGGGATAGCCGTGTCGAGCGATCTCCCTCGCGACGTTTCGCCTCCCACGTTGGAAGCGTCACGCCTGCCTGACGCTTCCAACGTAGGAGGCGCAACGTGGCGAGGGAGAGAGGGAGATCGCTCAGTGACACGGCTATCCCGAACGAACTACTTTGAAAAGTGTCCGCGTTAATAAACAGCACACTGTGAGTGTACTTTGCACACGTAAAAAAATAACCTAATTGACGTTTGACACTGAGAGTCCATTTAAACAAATTACATGTTATATGACCGGCTGCCAACATGAACATATTATTTAGAATTCTATACAAAGACCACGTGTTTTCTTCGTAGGTGAAAGTCGAATTCGACTGTATCTTTTCGAGCGAAAAATATCGTGATATAAACACGAGTGATCCAGAATAATTATTGCAAATATACACAACGTGATGAAGTGCGTGGATAATTAATAATTGTAGTAATTTTAAATTTATAACGCGCACATATTTATTCAATGTCGAAGGTATTCATTCAATCGACGAGAGAACGACTCAGAGGCGCAGCGAGGAAAGCGCAGAGAGGCGGAGGAGGCAGCCAGGCGGTTTTCCGGAGCTAACATATTGCCACACACTGCTTCCTCAATATTATGATGCTATCGAACACCAGTGACGCTGATCTGAACCGGTCCTGGGCCTCCCCTAGGTCGACTCAGCCTCAAATGAGCACCTAGTGTGGTGTGTAAACATTTCCACTAGGGAGACAAAGGCGGCCGGTAGCGGTGCTGGTCACCCACCCCCTCGTGTGCCGTGTCGACCTTCATAGGTACTCGCCGACGGCAATTCATTCTACAGTCTGTTCAGGCTATATAGGGGATATATAGGGGATATATAGGCTATATAGGGGATCTAATAGGTGGATGCGGTTGTGTAGTGGTTAACACACTACGCTACACTCACAACGACCCGAGTTCGAGTCCCGCTCACGGCCAATAACAGTGGAGAAATATTTGCATCGGTCCTTGGGACCCCCCTTAGGTCGACTCAGCCTGACATGAATACCCGGTGCTGTGTGTGACCAGCACAGAGGAGACGAAAGCGGCCGAGTGCGGTGCCGCGCCGGCCTTCATAGGTGCTCGCTAATAGCACTTGCCACAACAATGTGTTACAAGTACTTCGGGGGATCTTTGTGTTTTTGTGAAATGTTTGTTAACCACGGGCAGAGCAACACAGTCGGTGTGCAATGCGAACAATGTGAGCTTTAGCTGTAACCTCTACATGAACATTGCGACTTCAGAGAGAGAGAGAGATATTAATAATCATTCATTCATTGTCAGAAACCGGTTGATCCTGGACAGGGTTGCGGTGAGCCGGAGCCTATCTCGGCAGACACAGGGCGCAAAGCAGGGCTATACCCCGGATGGGACGCCAGTCCATCACAGGGCACCGGGGACAATTTAGTCAGCAGGCCAATTAACCTATACAGCAGCATGTCTTTGGACTGTGGGAGGAAACCGGAGTGCCCGGCGAAAACCCACGCGGACACGGGGAGAACATGCAAACTCCACACAGAAAGGCCCCCGAGCCGGGATTCGAACCTGAGGTCATCTTGATGTGGCAGCGCTACTCACCGCTACGCCACCATGCCGCCTTGAGAGGTTAATATATATAAGAAACTAATTCCCCTAATAATTGATGATTTGAATGCATGCCAGTCATTTTACGTTTCGAAGAAATTGTGTTTTCTTTAACTCATTTAATAAATATGACTTTTAAAATACATGTATTTTGATTGTAAAATAAACAGTGTGTTACATGTGTGCAATTAACCAATTAGGCGCGATGACCCATAATGCAGTACAATTTACACCGCCCATTATATTAATAAGTGATAAATATATAACGCTGATAACTTCATAAATTAACGTATTTGTATAATTGATATGCCTTTTGAAAATTCGTATTTGACTCCTTCTGTCATAATACACGTATCTACGGGGTCATTTAAAATACGCTCCAGATTTAATTGCCAATATTTCTTGAAGTTTTTTTTTTAACTTGCAGTAATTAATTCGACGTCACAGAACATGCAATCCACACACGGTTGAGCAAACGAAGGCAGAAACCACAGCTGCCGTGAAGAGCGTCACTGAAGACACAGGAGCAGCCGCTGTTGTGGAAACTCTCAGTCGTCTGTCAAACGGTAGTTGCCGCACGGGGATCATTTGCTGAATTTTTTCTAGCCTCGAATACACCCTCCCGTGTTTCATTGGTGGACGCGACACCAACACCGACGCTGCGAGCGAAATATCTCTCTAATGATAGGCAATTTAAACGCGAGCGTATTTTGATGAGCGCTCTTGACGCGGCACAGCAACGAGTGTGTGAAATTCGGCAAAACGTGAGTGGCGCCACGGCGAGCTGAGCCCACGCACGGGGCCACTGCGGGTACTGTATATATACAGCGTACGCGCTCGACGCGCTGATCGCACTGGATGCAAGCGAAATGCCCTAAACCTGCAGATTTGGATCACGCCTGAAAAGAAGGCGCTTAAGCAAAAAATCTCCCATAAGTTGATTATACCAAAAGCATGTAGATTTAGCGTAAAGCAGAACGCCAATTGACCGCCAAGGTAGCGCAGTGTTACGCGCTCGGCTCGGCAGCCGAGAGAGCCAGACTCACCTGCCCAGGCAGAAGAAGGTCGCCTCGGGAAGACGCGCTGCGGACAACTCGCGTCGAGTGTGCTGCCTCTCGCTCTCGCGGCGAGCTCTGCTCGTTGCAAACTCGCCGCGCTGCTATGGCCAAACAAGTCGGGGGTAACACCTCACGCACGGACACACGCACGCACGCACGGACACACAGCGGCGCACACAGAGCGGGGGGAGAGGAGGCGGTCGAGCGCATGTACGTTGTTGCCCGCGTTCGGACTTACCGCAGCGCCGAGACACTTCAATCAGCGGTTTGTGGGGGGGCGCCGGCGACACAGAAAAACAAGTTCACCACCACCCCCCCCCCACCACCAACTGCGACATCAGGCAGCTAATTTGAAAGCATCGTCCTTCGCCTTCGCAAAGACGTCACCTGTCAACTCGCATTTGGCTTCATTACTGTGTATCTCGCTAATCGGGATTACACTCGGCTTGATTATGATGCGTGTGTCCGCTGACATTAAGGCGATTTTAAAAAGGGGAGGGGA
>JAZEWU010000029.1:3411726-3430316 GCA_036362915.1 Geotria australis | reverse complement strand
TTTCTGACAATGGATGGATGGATTGCATAAAGCGTACGGACACAACCACGGCTCGCATAATGCGCTCGTGGTGCAACACGTGCCGTGTCCTGGCCCCCTGATTCCCACACAGCTTGGTGAAGTATGGTCAGAGGATCCCCACGGCCAACACGGTGTGGGCAGCCCTTAAGCCATCAGTGAATTGATAAAGGGCTGTATATTATTATTATTACTACAATTAGTTTATGCGATCCTGAATGACCGGCGAAAATCTATCGTTCACCCTCCCTCCCTGTCTCCCACCGTGTTTGTCTTTAAGGAAGTGACGGCCATCTTAGGGGACGCTGGCAGATTTCTGCCGCTCTTAAGATTGCCAGTTTCTTGACCTTTCAGTGTATTCGAAACAGCTTTCTTCATTTAAATTTTTGTTGCTTTGGTTTTTATTAGTTTTTTTTCTGTCGTTGTGCAGCGCTTTGTGACCCTCGGGTGAAAGGCGCTCTATAAAATGCTATTATTATTATTATCATCCATCTGTAATCGTTAGGAGCGCTGACCTCCGGGGATGCGTGCACTTATTAGACTGAATTTCCACAGGCGCCCTGCGATGGACTGGCGTCCCATCCTGGGTGTTCCCATGCCTTGCGCCCTTTGTCTGCCGGGATAGGCTCCGGCTCACCGCGACCCTGTATTGGATTAAGCGGTTTCTGAAAATGACTGATGACTGACTGTAATCGTTATCGTTCACCGTCGCCTGCATCATCGTCATCCGCTACTATTTGTAAATGCCGTTCTCAGTTGATATTGTTGATGTGCGTGCGACATAGAAAGATGATTAATTAGTGGAAACAGCTCGTCCGAGAGACGTTCAGTGGAGGAGATGGAGCGATGAAATCAGGCCGTGTGTCGGGTGCCGTGTGGATCGCCGGGTCGCGGGAAATGACGACGGCTTGCGGAGGTCTACGAAGTCTACCATGCACGGCCCACTGGGCGGAGACCTAGAGGCCGACCCAGGACACGCTGGAGGGATTTTATATTTTTCAGCTTGCCTCGGAACGCCTGGGAATCGCCCAGGAAGAGCTTGAATCTGTTGCTGAGGAAAGAGACGTCTGGTCCACCCTCCTTGGACTGCTGCCACCGGGACCCTCACGACGAGAAGCGGCTTAGAAAATGGATGGATGGTTGTTTCGCTCTCGTAACGAGCTTGAACGATCACTGGGTATTTTTTTGCTGTAATCCATCCATCCATCGTCAGAAACCGATTAATCCTGTACAGGGGTGCGGTGAGCCGGAGCCTATCCCCGCAGACACAGGGCCCAAGGTAGTCTATACCCAGGATGGGACGCCAGTCCATGACAGGGCACCGGGGACAATTTAGTCAGCAGGCCAATGAACCTGTGCAGCAGCATGTTTTTGGACTGTGGGAGGAAACCGGAGTGCCCGGCGAAAACCCATGCGGACACGTGGGAGGGGGGGACATGTAAACTCCACGCAGAAAGGCATTCGAATTTACGAGACCATTCGTGAAAAAAAAAAAAACACCGGGACAAAATCAGAAAAGTGTGCCGAGCAGCCGCGAGTTGAAAACGAGCTGCGAGACAGCGAGACGAACACACGATGGGGCAACGGTTTTGTTGCTGGAACTAAGCTTTTAGCCAGCAGCGGATCGAGCATGGCTGGCTGCTACCGATGTTGCTGATGTCGCTGCTGGATGCGATGCATGGAGTAGAAAGAAGCAGCAGCAGCAGCTCACGCGAACGAGCGCCGGCGTCGCGCAGCCAGCCTCGGCGCGCGTCTGTCTCGGGCGCTAAGCGCTTTTGCGCCAGGTGGCTCGAGGCCCTTAATCCGCGGCACGCGCCCGCTGGCTCCCGCCCGGCTCCCGCCCCGCTTGCGAGAGCCAGCGTGCGCCCAACAATGATGTCAATGTGCCGCTACACTGTAGCAGTAAATCATCTACGGATGTACAACAGTGCAGCAAATGTAACACGTTATCCATCCTCGTCATCATCGTCAGAAAGCGCTTAATCCTGTTTACAGGGTCGCGGTGAGCCGGAGCCTATCCCTGCAGACGCAGGGCGCAAGGCAGGGCTGTACCCTGGATGGGACGCCAGTCCATCACAGGGCACCGCAGGGCAATTTAGTCCGCAGGCCAATTAACCTATACAGCAGCAGCATGTATTTGGACTGTGGGAGGAAAACGGAGAAACCCGGAAAAAAACCCCACGCGGACACGGGGAGAACATGCAAACTCCACACAGAAAGGGCACCCGAGCCGAGATTCGAACCAGGACATTCTTGTTGTGAGGCGGTAGCGTTACTCACCGCGCCACCGTGCCGCCAGTTATCCAGAGTATAGCTCTTTTAATGGGTTAGGTCACGAAAAAATAATACGTGTTGTAAGCCCGCCTCCACCCGACACAGCCAATTAGTAAGGGTTGTCACGTGATCAAAACGTGTGTATGTCTGCACTGAGGGTACTTGTATGTGGGGAGCGGTGGCTCAGTGGTTAGCGCGCTGGGCTGCAAACCTGGCCAACACCAGTCACGAGTTTCTGAACCGGTCCTGTGCCTTCCCTAGGTCGACTCAGCCTCAAATGAGTACCTAGTACAGTGTGCAAAAAAATCCACCAGGGAGACAAAGGCGGCCGGGCGTGGTGCTGGTCACCCACCTCCTCGTGTGCCGTGTCGACCTTTATAGGTGCTCGCTAACGGCACTTGACGGGGGATCCTTCATAAGCGAAAGCTTTGTCTGTACAACACCTACACGGCTTAATGATGACTCTTCGGAAACTCCAGAGAGAACCAGCAGCGATATAACCAAACGGACAAGAGGAATAAATCCAGGTCAAAGCAGTCACGACAGCAGAAAATAACCGGCACAGGTGGCAACCCTGTCAGAGAGGCTGGCGGGAGCGGTGAGGGATGAGCGGTTGTTTCAAATCAATTAAAAGATAAGCTGTGTTAATTGGGTCGGCAGGCTCGCCGCCGTGTCCCTGAGCAGAGACGCAACATCGACGAAGAACACCTTGTTGCCAGTGTACAGATACGGTGGCGTAGCGGTGAGTAGCCCTGCCGCCTCACAGCAAGAAGGACCCGGGTTCGAATCCCGACTCGGGTGCCTTTCTATGTGGAGTTTGCATGTTCTCCCCGTGTCCGCGTGGGTTTTCGCCACCGGGGACTCCGGTTTCCTCGCACAGTCTAAAGACATGCTGCTGCATAGATTAATTGGCCTGCTTACTAAATTGCCCCGATGCCCCGTGATGGACTGGCGTACCATCCTTGGTATAGCCCTGCCTTGCGCCCTGTGACTACCGGGATAGGCTCTCCTGGTTGCCGGCTCTCGGTACGGACACCGAGCATCGCCAGATCGCGGCACGTATTCACCTTGTCCTCGCCGGGTCGATGTGCGCCGCGGAGTGGTGGCGGACGACAGATCATTACAGACGATCAACCATCACTCGCTCAACTCGCGCCGTCTGTTTATCGACCAGAAGCAAACGGGCCCTCCGAGGCACGAGATTAAACGTCCGATACAGCAGCCAGTGTTCTCCACAAACACCTTCAATTGCCACGGGGCCCCCCCTCGCCTATAACGCAGCGTGGTGCCGATAAGCACCCAGGATTTGGCACTTAAATGCCGGTTTGCCATTTGTCGCGTGTCTGTGGGTGTGGGGCAGAGTGCGGCCTGGATGCGGACTGCCTGCTTTGGCGCAGATCGTGCTCTCGTGCTAGTGCCTTACGCCGATGATCCACACTCCAAGCCAGACTAGCAGTGTTCTATTCACGAGTCACTAGTTCACAAGCTACTATTGATTTGGTCAAAGGCAAATGTGCCGTCAGATAATTCCATGGCCACGCGATGTTACCTTACTTGCCGGCAGCAGCAAACAAGTGGATCGTTTCCTCGTCAGAGCACTCGTGGCGTTAATGACCACTGCAGCTAGAGCAACTCCGCGGCTCTTTTACCCATCCATTCATCTATTGTCAGAAACCGCTTAATCCTGTAAGGGGTCGCGGTGCGCCGGAGCCTATCCCGGCAGACACAAGGCGCAAGGCAGGTCTACACCCAAGATTAGACGTCAGTCCATCACAGGGCACCGGGGACAATTAACCTATCCAGCAGCATGTCTTTGGAATGTGGGAGGAAACCGGAGTTCCCGGCGAAAACCCACGCGGACACATGCAGAACATGCAAACTCCACATAGAAAGGCACCCGGGCCGGGATTAAAACCCGGGCGCTTCTTGCTGTGAGGCGGCGGTGCTACTCACCGCTACGCCACCACCGTGCCGCCAGTCGTTCTGCAATCCTGATGTGGCGACGGTGTGAACCAGCTGATGTGACGGTGCTGACGGCCATTGCCACGGCGAGGAGGAGATCTGTGATGAGGTCAGAGCTCGGCGAGCGTCGGAGTCACCCTTCAGGGGACACCCGGTGTGAGTGAGTGTCCACTCTGAGGATGATTAACGTTTAAGACATCTTGTCGTGTGTAACAGAAAGTGAGTTGAGCCCTGAGATGACCTGTGTGTGGTTATCTCACGAGATAAGCGGTACAGGTGCAGCTCTACAATCCGTTGCCCACGGCAAATCGGTTCAAGGACTCGCTAGGAGAAAAGCTGTAGAGAGATCTCTGGAGGGGTGTATTTTGGCCTACTCTTCCACACTGGCGATACTTGTTGGAAAAGGTGGGAATCCTCACGCTTTCTGCCGGGCACTCCGGTTTCCTCCCACAGTCCAAAGACACGCTGCTGCACAGGTTAATTGGCCTGCGGATTAAATTACCCCCGGTGCCTTGTGACGTACTGGCGTCCCATCATCTCGGTTGTGGCACCCACAACCTGGAACAGCCTGCCACACCTATTGCGTCAAACACAGTCCCCTACAGCTTTAAAAAAAACTCTTAAAAAGTCACATTTTCACCGATTCACAACAAACCGACTGAGCAGGGCTCCGCGCCTCCGAATCAAGGGGTGCCACGCGCCCGGAGAAAATGCGCGTTACAAAAGTAGAGTATTATTATTATCAAGGGCATAACCCTGCCTCGCGCCCTGTGTCTGCCGGGATAGGCTCCGGCTCACCGCAACCCTGTACAGCATTAAGCGGTTTCTGACACTGGATGGATGGAACTTCTCAATCCCGTTCGTTGGCTCCGACCTCACACAGACACGGGCTGGAATGTACGCGACTCACTTGCAATTACATTCCATGCCCGCCGTGTCGAATCGCAACCAGCAATCACGTCGTGGTTAGCAGTGTGCCCTACAACGACGACTAATGCACCTCCCACTACAGTCGCGTTATAACATGTGATTTTTATGATGGTTGCTCTTCAGAGCTGTTCTTTCAGGATAGCCGTGTCGAGCGATCTCCATCTCTCCCTCTCGACGTTTCGCCTCCCACGTTGGAGGCATCATCCGATGAAGCGGAGATCGCTCGACACGGCAACCATCACGAATCGAGCCGAGAAAAACGACACCAGCACATTGTGATTTTCATATATATATTTTTCCTCAATTCGCGTGCCTGTTGTGTCGCAGGAATCTCGCAAAGAGCTTGCAAGCTCACTGGGTATGTTCTGCTGTAATAATAGACATGTGTGTGTCTATCGGTGGCGGCCTCCCTCCCTCCCCGCGGCACGCTCCGTTGTTGGAGTCTCTGCTGCAGCTGTGTGTGAGGAGCCGGCCTGGGAAGCGCTGCCTAAGTGCAGTCATGGATTGCAGATTAGACATTCCTTTTGTGGGAGAAAACAACAAACTTAGTGGCGGCTTTCCCCAAACTCAGTTGAAACCTATATATATTGAAGGGAGCACGGGTAAAGGTGCAGCCGCGCAATGGCTCGCTGGCACCGCTGCTGCAGAAAGGGCCCCTACTCAAGGATGTTCTAGAGCGCCTCCCTATATGGTAGTTAAGTCTATTCTTTGCTGCAGGACAAACGTATGGGCAGAGATGGGAGTACCCATACTTTTACTTCACCGCACACGACTCGCCAATTGACTGTGGTGTACTCATGCAGGTTTTCGCGGCTCCATTCATGACGGTTGCTCTTCGGAGCTGTTCTTTCTGGATAGCCGCGTCGAGTGTTATTTCTCTCTCCTCGCTCCTAAGCATACGTTCACTACGGTGGTCGGCGTAAGTTGTCCAACGGGAGAGGAGGCCCAGGACCGCGTCTGATGTCACTTGCCAACGAAATTCGCCGTCGTCTGGAATCGAACTGAGCTGCGTGGGCTCGCGCTGCTGCTATGCGCTCATCGCAGCGCCGCGCGACCCTCGTGCTGGGACATCTCCACCGTGTCCGAGACACACGCATACGCAGACACACGCAGACACAAAGACAAAGATCCCCCGATTAGGCTTAACAGACTGTAGGGGCAAGATCCGTTAGCGAGCAGCACCGTTGAAGGCCAGGGCAGCACACGAGGGGATGGGTGGAGCGGTAGCCCAGTGGTTAGCGCGCTGGGCTACGAATCTGGCGACCCGAGTTCGAATCCCGCTCACGGCCAACACCCAGTGACGATTTTTTGAACCGATCCTGGGCCTCCCGTAGGTCGACTCAGTCTCAAACGAGTACCCGGTGCAATGTGTAAACATCTAGGGAGACAAAGGCGGCCGGGCGTGGTGCTGGTCACCCACCTCGTCGTGTGCCGTGTCGACCCTCATAAGTCCGAGCTAACAGCACTTTACCCTACAGTCTGTTAAGACTTTACAGGGGATCCTTGTCTTGTCTGTCGGTGTGTATCTGTGTTGTCGGTGTGTATCAATATGTGGTGTATGGATAGTCTGTCTCTGTGTTCTCTATGTGGCGAATGGGGACCTGTGGCGCAGCGCTTAGCGCACTGCTCCACGAGCGTGCAACCCAAGTTCGATTCCTGTCCGTGGAAATGATCAGTGACGAATATCTGAAGTGGTTTTGAACTTCCGAGCGGTCGACTCGGCCTTTAAATGGGTACATGGCGCGCTGTGTAAACATCATCACTGGGGAGACAAAGGCGGCTGGGCGTGGTGCTACCAACCACCCGCTCGTGTGTCGTGCTGGCATGTATCTGTGCTCACTAAGAACACTTGCCCCAACAGTCTGGCCTGTTCCTTTCTGTGCGTGGTATATGGGTGGTGTGTGTATGGTGGGGAGCGGTGGCTCAGTGGTTAGCGCGCTGGGCTACAAACCTGGCTATGACTCGAGTTCGAATCCCGCTCACGGTCAATACCAGTGACGATTTTCTGAACCGATCCTGCGCCTCCCCTAGATCGACTCAGCCTCAAATGAGTACCTAGCGCGGTGTGTAAACATTGCCACAAGGGAAACAAAGGCGGCTGGGCGTGGTGCTGGTCACCCACCCCTCTTCATGTGCCGTGTTGACCTTCACAGGTGCTCCTCGCTAACGGCACTTGACCCTACAGTCTGTTAAGGCTACACGGGGGATCTTTGGTGTGTGTGGCATGTGTCGGTGTGTGTCTGTGCGTGTGTATGTGTGTGGGGGTGGCTGCCCAGACAGACGCGCCGGAGAGGACAAGGACAGTGCGGATAGAGCAAAGCCGATTAGAGGCAGAGCCACGCAAAGCCCTCTCGCCTCGGCCCTGCTCCTCCTCTCCCAGCACCCCCCACCGTCCGCCTCCTCCACTTCTTGCCTAATCCTCCCTCGCAGTTACGGAAAGAAGAATAAAAAAACACACGCCCGGAGAGAGAGAGAGAGAGCCGGGAGGTGGGGACACCGCGAACCTGGCTCGCTTTGAAGATTCCACCCGATTTTTTTTCTTCCCCAAAAGCCAAAATATGAAGGGTCTTCAAACACACACACAAAGGACAAGGGGAGGAGGCAGTCGAGTGCTGGGTCTGCGTCGCTTGCCGTGTGTCACCCGGCAGAAGCAGGTCTTCTTCTTTGCGATTCTTCGAAGCACGATGGTCAGCTTCTGGACATCGTTGTCTTTCAGCTCGGCCTCGAAGTGTTTGGTAGAATTCGCAGGCAACACCGAGTATTACCTGACAGGGATCGCGACGTGAACGGGTCGTTTCGCTCCACGTAAGGATGACTCTCAGGCAAGCCGATGTGACGAGCGATTCCACCGACTCACCACAAACCGACTGAGCAGGGCTCCGCGCCTCCGAATCAACGGGTAGATTATTATTATTATTACATGCCGCTATTGTACTGATTGTAGGTTTGCACAAGCCCAATTCATAATGGTTGCTCTTCAGAGCTGTTGTTTCGGGATAGCCGTGTCACTGAACGCTCTCTGTCGCTCAAAACCGGACCACAGCACCTGAGTTTGATTCCCAGCCGTGTCTTACGTGGGCGGCATCGGCTCCCGTTCCACACAGCGCTCAGTGACACGGCTATCCCGAAGGAACGGCTCTGAAGAGCAATCATCACGAACCGAGCCGTGAAAACCTACATTAAATACATCCATCCATCTTACCTTCCAAGAAATGTGGCGAGGGTGGAAAAGTAGGCCAAACGAACCCTCTAGGTTAGAGGGGGGGTCTTTACAGACCTCCCTGGCTCGGGTGCCTTTCTGTGCGGAGTTTGCATGTTCTCCCCGTGTGCGCGTGGGTTTTCGCCGGCCACTCCGGTTTCCTCCCACAGTCCAAATACATCCTGCTGCATAGGTTAATTGGCGTACTGACTAAATTTCCCCAGGCGCCCTGCGATGGACTGGCGTCCCATCCTTGGTGTTCCCCTGCCTTGCGCCCTGTGTCTGCCGGGATAGGCTCCGGCCCACCGCGACCCTGTACAGGATTACGCGGTTTCTGAAAATGGATGGATGTAGAGCACCACCCTCTCCCCCTTCTAACGGACACCTTATCTGGCAGCGGCGGCGTTAACAGAGCGTTGCAGGGCTGCGCCTTGAACGTGTAGCTTGTCGAGGCGCGAGGGGAGTGCGTGCCCTCCTGGATGCCCGCCTGCCTGGCTAATTGCCCGGTGCCCTACCGGAGGCGCAAGGGGACGAGTTGCAGGTACAGTGCTCCTTGTTTATAATCGTTACATAAAGCGCGGTGTCGGTCAAACGGCCTAACCCAACGAGGAACAACCCCTCCCCCCGGGGAATCCAAGATTGATGCATCACAATGGATTACTGCCACAGACTGTCTAAGCAAAATGTTACCCTTTGTGCAGTCCCTCGTATAGGGTTTCAACTCTGACTGAAGCTATTTTAGTTTGCGTTTGTTTTCTCCTGTTAAAATCTCCCGGTTTGCTTTAAATAGTCGAAACCGATTTCGCTGCCGCCTCACGGCAAAGAACGCACAGGGTTCGATTCCCAGCTCGGGTGCATTTCTGTGTGGAGTTCGAAGGCTATCCCCGTGTCCGCGTGGGTTCTCGCCGTGTGCTCCGGTTTCCTCCCACAGTTAAAATACATGCTGCTGTCTAGGTTAATTGTCCTTATTAAATTGCCTCCGGTGCCCCGAGATGTCGTAACTTGCTTACCCCTCCCCGCTGGACTCGCTGCTAAAAAGAGCTACATAGCTCAACGTTTCCTTCCATCATCCATTGTTAGCGAGCGCTTAATCCTGTAAGGATCGCGGTGAGCCAAAGCCTATCCCGGCACACACACGGCGCAAGGCAGGACCATACCCAGCATAGGACTCCAGTCCATCACAGGGCACCGGGGGCAATTTAGTCCGCAGGCCAATTAACCTATGCAGCCGCAGCATGTTTTTGTACTGTGGGAGGAAAGCGGAGTGCCCGGCGAAAACCCACGCGGACACGGCGTCAATGGTGCGGCCACCTGCCCCGTCTCACGGGGAGCTACGGCTGCAGCTCCTCCGTGTGGCTGCAGATGACGCTACGTGGCGACCTGCTGCTGATCACGTCTCACAGAGTCATTGTCAGGGCGGCGCGGTGGCGCGGTGAGTAGCGCTGCCGCCTCACAGCAAGAAGCACCCGGGTTCGAATCCCGGCTCGGGTGCCTTTCTGTGTGTAGTGTACATGTTCTCCCCGTGTCCGCGTGGGTTTTCGCCAGCCTCATTCAAACAGCGACGCAGCTGTGAGAGAGACGCTGAGAGGGGTCTCCCTCGTTCACGAGTGACCCGTCAGCGGCGCGAGTGGCGAGGGTGGCACGCACGAGATTGAACACAGAGTGGAGAGCCACCTAAGAGACGGGCCGTCCCCTGGGTGGCCTTCGACAGCTCACGACTGTCGCAGCACGCTAGCGCGGTGAGTAGCGCTGCCACCTCACAGCAAGTCACCCGGGTTCGATTCCCTGCCCGGGTGATGCCTTTCTGTGTGGAGTTTGTATGTTTTGCCCGTGTCCGCGTGGATTTTCGCCGGGTACTCCGGTTCCTCCCCACAGCGCGGAGACATGCCGCTGTCTAGATTAATTGGGCGACTGACCAATGGCCCAGGTGCCCTGCGATGAACTGGCGTGCCATCCTGGGCATGACTCTGCCTTGCGCCACGTGTCTGCTGGGATAGGCTCCGGCTCGCCCTGTACGGGATTAAGCGGCGACTGATAATGAATGAATGAATGAAACCCACACGAACCCCTGCGCACCAACCGTGGCAGCACGTGCGGTTGATTGAGCCAGAAATGGAAAATTACAGACTGCCCGCGGTGTGCCAATGCGGTGACCCAGCACAGACCATGGAATGTCTAACGACTCACCCACCACCCGAGCCACGAATACGGAGGAGGCGTCATCACAGCGATACTTCCCCGACTCCTCGCGCTATTATATGGATGCGCCCGCTTAATGTAAGGTTACAGTGGCTCCCCTTCAACGTCAACCGCATGACGATATGAACACGGGACGGAAATTAACAGCAAATTATTTGACGTTTTTATAGTAGCCATTTTGTTTGTAATGTAGGTTTTCACGGTGGCTCGATTCATGATGGTTGCTCTTCAGAGATGTTCTTTCGGGATAGCTGTGTCACTCAGCGATCTCCCTCTCTCTCCCTCGCGACGTTTCGCCTTCCACGATGGAAGCATCATCACGCCTGATTAATCGAGCCGTGAAAATCCACATCAGTACAAAATAATAATTTACATATCTATAATGGCACTTGTGGGGCGGCACGGTGGCGCGGTGAGGAGCGCTGCCGCCTCACAACAAGAAGGACCCGGGTTCGAATCCCCGACTCTGGGTGCCTTTCTGCGTGGAGTTTGCATGTTCTCCCCGTGTCCACGTGGGTTTTCGCCGGGCACTCCGGTTTCCTCCCACAGTCCAAAGACATGCTGCTGCATAGTTTAATTGGCCTGCGCACTAAATTTGCCCCCGGTGCGCAGTGATGGACTGGCGTCCCATCCTAGGTTACCCTGCCTCGCGCCCTGTGTCTGCCGGGATAGGCTCCGGCTCACCGTGACCATGTACAGGATTAAGCGATTTCTGACATCGGATGGATGAAAATGAATGAATAGTGGCACTTGCAACTTCTTCTTCTTTGCGATTCTTCAAAGCACGATGGGCAGCTTCTGGACATCATTGTCTCTGAAAGTATCTGACATCACCAGTAATGTAAACATTTGAAGGGCACCCCCACTGGTAGCTGACCCTATGTGGCACAAGGTGACTCAGCACCGGCCTGCAAGCGGGCATTAGTTTGCCAGTAGGGCAGCGATTGCTGTGTGTAATCCTCAGTAATTTGCAGGGAATTATTCAAAATTGTACGGTGACGCTGGCACACGACGGCCTACCTGATTCGGATGACGTCAGATAGATTTACCGTCCACTGTAAAGCGGACCGGCCTCTATAGATAGATGTTTTATTATCACAGTGAGCTTGCAAGCTCTTTACGGGATTCCTGCGACACAACAAACACGCGAATCGGGATAGCCGTGTCGAGCGATCTTGCTCTCTACCTCGCGACGTTTCGTCTCCCACGATTGGTAGCATCGACAGGCATTCAATAATGTTTGATTGTGCTTCCAACGTGGGAGGCGACACGTTGCAATGTATTTACTATGTATCTATCGTTAATACACCCCCAATGTTAACCCGGGCAGCCTGTCAGATTGGAACCGCGAACCTGTGGAACGAGCGGCATCGTTCATCATGATGGTTGCTCATAATAATAATAATAGCATTTATATAGCGCCTTTCACCCGAGGGTCACAAAGCGCTGCACAAGGGCCGCGAAGAGGACCGCATGCCAACAACGAAAGAAAAAACAATAAAAACCAAAGCAACAGAAAATAAATGATTAAGCCTACTTCGAATATACTGAAAGGTCGTGAAACTGGCAATCTTAAGAGCGGCATCATTCTGCCAGCGTCCCCTAAGATGGCCGTCACTTCCTTGAAGACAAACACGGAGGGAGACAGGGAGGGAGGGTGAGCAACAGGGAGAGACACAGGGACACAGAGACAGGAAGACAGAGAGACACGAGATCGATTATGGTCCGGTCCATTAAGGTCACGATAGACTATGGCAATTTTGGAGCAATCGTTGCTGGCAACGATTGCACTGTCAACAACGGTTGAGACTAAAACAGAATGACGTTGCCGAACGGCTTTGATGATGCCTCCGACGTGGGAGGCGAAACGTCGCGAGGGAGATCGCTCAGTGACACGGCTATCCCGAAAGAACAGCTCTGAAGAGCAAACCAACATGACTCGAGCCGTGAAAACCTACGTTGGTACATCTGTCTATCGCTCGAGACGCCAACGATCCTCATCCCCGTGAAAGCCCTCGACGCACGAGGTGCCGGCTGCGGCACCGACACCGTGCGGGAGACATTGTCGAATGTCGGCGTAAACCCTGGCCCACAAACCACCTCGCGTAAAGGGCCCTGGGCCCCAGAATTCCTGCGCCAGCGCGGTTAACTGCACACACAGCCTCAATTTTGAGCCTATGACTAAGCCGTGGGTCTCCGTGTAATGGTTTTAATGGCCGGGTCCAAGGCGCTAAACAAGGCCGGCCGGCGCGCTGGGTCACGGAGGCGTCGGGTTTCCGAATCGCCGATCCAAAGGTCGGCAACCTCAAAGTTTATAGAGATAGAATCACGATTTCATTATTTCACCAGGTCAGAGTCTGTGGAGCTTCACTGTGGCGTGTTTGTGACTGTCAAAAGTGAGCCCTCAATTTAACCACGTCCGTGTAGGGACGGTTGGTTGTACAGTAGGTGATTTGTGAATTTATCCATTGTCAGAAACCGCTTAAACCTGTACAGGGTTGCGGTGAGCCGGAGCCTACCCCGGCAGACACAGGGTGCAAGGCAAGGGCTACACCCAGGATGGGACGCCAGTCCATAACAGGGCACCGGGGGCAATTTAGTCCGAGGGCCAATTAACCCAGGCAGCAGCATGTATTTGGACTGTGGGAGGACACCTGAGTGCCCGGCGAAAACCCACGCGGACACGGGGAGAACATGCAAACTCTACGCAGAAAGGCACCCGAGCCGGGATTCGAACCGGAGCTCATCTTGATGTGAGGCGGCAGCGCTACTCACCGCGCCACCGTGTCGCTCCTAGGTGATTAAGCAATGTCGTTTCGGGCTGTGACACGTGCACGCAATGATACGGCGCTTCTGAATGAAGTCACGCGGTCTTAAATTAAGCTCCGCTTACCATCACGCCTGTCGGCACGCTTTGATAATTTCCTCAGGTAATTGCCAGATGATTGTGGAAATCAAAACACCGGCTCCATGGAGATGATGGGAAGCGAGTGGCCTGAGAGATGAGTATGGCCACTCATATGTACAGTCAGGGCAGTGTGACTAACACCGCGAATATACGAATAGCACAAAACGCCTGACTTTTTTATCAGTCAGAAAACGCTTAATCCTGTCCTGGGTATAGCCCTGCCTTGTGCCCTGTGTCTGCCGGGATAGGCTCCGGATCACCGCAACCCCGTACAGGATGAAGCAGTTTCTGACATTGGATGGATGTTAATGATTCCTCGATATCTGCCTCGGTGCATCTCTCCGAGTCGATCGCCGAGGTCATAGTGCAATGTGCTAAACCAGGGCACCCACTGCTTTAAGAGATAACATACTCAGAAATAGCATACTGCCCTTCAATTAGTAACGTTTAAATACAAAATATAATCCAGAGGTGGTTCGGGCATCTGGTAAGGATGCCCCCTGGAGGGATTATATCCTTCGGCTGGCCTGGGAGCGCCTGGGAATCCCCCAGGAAGAGCTGGAATCTGTTGCTGAGGAAAGGGATGTCTGGTCCACCCTCCTTAAAGAGCTGTCGCCGCGACCCTCACCAGGACAAGCGGTTTAGAAAATGGATGGATATTCCAGACTGAGGATGAAAAAGATGGTATATAAAATGATTGAGAGCTCTCTTGTCCATTGTCACTATTTGACCTTCTGTTCTCTGTGCTAATCATAGCCGCTAATGCCCAGCGGATTAACCCAGCTACTGAGATAGGCAGATGGGCTCCCAAAACATCCACATCATTGCAGAGGCATATGCCTTGACATTTTAATAGATTGGTTTCAAAATGCATTTGTTTATTAATAAAATTGGTACTATTATATTTCACATTTTGACACCAATAATAATGTACATCCATCCATCCATTGTCAGAAACCGCTTAAGCCTGGACAGGGTCGCGGAGAGCCGGAGCCTATCCCGGCAGACACAGGGCGCAAGGCTGTGCGCCGTGCGTTGTGTATCGCGCGGTGGGAAGCACAGGTGGCGCCCAAGCCAGTCATCCCAGTCATGCCCTGGCATCTGGGTGATGTGTTCCGGCCTTCGACACTCTGCGTGATAGCCTCAAAGTGCACCTGGCCTGGCACACCCGCTGTGGCGACGTCACCGCCACTGAGTGGCGACCGGCGGTTGTTGTTGTTGTTGGTGTTGGTGGTGCTGCCAGTCCCCGCGTGTCTCCCAATCACAGGTAAATGCCACCACCGCACAGCCGAGGCGAGTCCCGGCGCAGGAGTTTGATGAAAGCTCGCCCCCTGGTGTGAGCGCAGCCCACCGTAGCCCTACGCGTCCATCCATCCATCGTCAGAAACCGCTTAATCCTGTACAGGGTCGCGGTGAGCCGGAGCCTATCCCGGCAGACATAGGGCGCAAGGCAGGGCTATACCCGAGACGGGACGCCGCTCCAACGCAGGGCACGGGGGGCAAGTTAGTGCGTAAGCCAATTAACCTGTGCAGGAGTAGGCCTTTGGACTGTGCGTGGAAACCGAAGTGCCCGGCGAAAACCCACGCGGATACGGGGAGAACATGCAAATTTCACACAGAAAGGCCCCCGAGCCGGGATTAGAAACCAGGCCCTTCTTGCTGTGAGGGCGGCAGCGCTACTCACAACGCCGCCCTTACCTGCGGTTTGTCTGTAATGTATCTCCATGTGTCTATGCATGTATGAGTCTATACATAGCTGTCTCATTGCGGCTCGCTTACTATGACCATGTCTCTATGGGTTTGATATATGGTCCATAATTTTGGGTGACACTGTGACTTGTCTTATATTTTCCATGTATGTTGATGTAATCCGGTGAAGCGCTACACTAGTTTTTTTTTCCAGAAATGTTAAAGCCAGGAGAAGCGCAATGATGGTTCGGCATCGAGTGAGGTAATGTAGTGTTCTGGAAACAGCCGATAAGACGAGTCCTTGCCACTGTGTCCAGGTGTCACTCACACAATTGGGATTAATTGGTGAGAGTTCACGATCGCGATACTGATCCCAAGTGTTTACTGTAAGCAACTTGCTTCAAGTGCAAACGCTTAAGCTGAAATTAACCCATTTAACACGTGTTTGCAGTACAGGGGTTCTCAATTGCTGCCCCAAGCAAATTCTCAAATTCTGTGTCAGGAGCCACCCACTGCAGGTAACAATAGATTTATTTTCTTGCGTACAGAAATATGTTTAAGATAAGCAATATTGATCTGCCATTAAAAAAAACATTGCTTTTGATCGTTGTTTTTTAAAGCTGTTCTCTTTCTCTCAGGCGTAGTCGATGTGGTCGGCTGTTCCAGGTTGTGCCAGGTTGGAGAGGCGGCGTTGTGTGAAGGCTGTGGGTGAGCGTGGTGAGCTGCGCGGAGTGCGGGATTGTGTTGAGGTGAGTGGCCGGAGTAGCGATGTGAGGTACTGAGGGCGTTGGGGGGGAGCTGCAGCGAGTCGTGAAATGAAATTTAAGGAGGACCCGGTGATGGTCTCGGCAAGACACAACATCACTGCTCCAGCAAATATTGGCGACCGTGACGCAAAGCGGCCTTAATGGAGGCGCTCGCTGGTGGAATACCCGCGACCGAGCGCTCGGCCTCCGGAGGAGATGACACAGGGTCAGGAGGCCCCTCCTGCTCGTCTCCTCGCTCAGGTGCCCGTCGTCTAAAGCCCCCGTTCACTGATCTCTTGTTCAAAGTCCGTTTTTACAACCCGCCGTCAAAATAAAAGTGCTGATTTATCGCCACGTACGATTGTTTATTTTTATATCTATAATAGGATGACCGTACTTAGGCAACAGTAATCCACAACAATAATGTTATAATAACGCAAATCCACATTTACCGCAAACGATGCATTCGTAAGACTGTATTAATTTAAAATCTGCTCTTCGTTTGAATGGATATTTTAAACGGCATCGTGGTCGGTGACAAGAGACGGCTTAATTCAAGCTTCTGTAAAGTTATTTTCCAAATGCTTACTGAAACCTAAACCATCTATGCAAATTTCCAATATTATGATACTATGCTATTTCGTTTCGTATGCATTTCTGGTCGCAGAATTAACTTAATTTGCCTCATGCTCGTACTCGCAAACAAAACCATACCTTATAGCCAATTGAAACTGGTGGGTTATCGAGTTGTTTTTTTTACAGGAAACCTGCTTACTCGAACTAAAACTTGGAAAAATGCCAAAATTCATTTCTACACAATATGGGGATTGTCTCGAACATTGGTAACTCGGCTGACTTTCCCGCTTTTGCGAACGCGTCACACACAAAGCCGCGCGTTCGCAGCTAATCTCCCTGAAAAAAAACCCCTCACCCCTGCTTGCTTGGAGCGCATTGCTTTCGACGGGGCAACGGCGACACGGTAAACGCCGCGAAGAGGTCTCCGCTCCCAGACTTGCGGGCCACCGACGAGCGCACGGCGGTCGGGTCCTCCTCAGGATTTGCCGCCTTGGTTCTCTTGTGATGGCTGAAATCCCTCCGTCTCCAGCTTCTCCTTGAATTTCAGGTAATCCCTCCTGCGGTCAAAATACTTGGTCTGTGACAGAAGGGGAATCGGGGTGAGGGAGCGGGAGATGCGTTATTACACAGGTGCACTTTGCCGGGGTTTCATTCTTAGCGGGCGTGTTTTTTTTTCTCTCGTGTTTTTTGTTTTCGGGCCCCGCAGCAAGTTCCCTTGCAGAAATAGTTTTCGTCAGAACAAAGGGTGAACTCGGCATGACTCTGTGACCGGAGGGGCGGCAGAGATGGCCGGACGGCCTGCGACCTCAGCAGAGGCGTTTGCTTTTGTAGCCCTACAAGCCACACTGAAACGGAGTAAAACAGAAACTCTCACCATAAAGAAAACATCCATTCATTATCGGAATCCACGTAATCCTATACAGGGTTGCAGTGAGCCAGAGCCTATCCCGGCAGACACAGGGCGCAAGGCAGGACTATACCCAGGATGGGACACCAGTCCATCGCAGGACGCCGTCGTGGGCAATTTAGTCCGCAGGCCAATTAATCTATGCAGCAGCATGTCTTTGGACTGCGGGAGGAAACCGGAGTGCCCGGCGAAAATATCATCGACGCAAATTACAGAACGCTTTCTGCGTTTTGACCAAACTGGCAGGAGGAAGAGACGGCTATTGTGTACGGACGAGTCGTCACATGGACGTCTCGGCCTCATGTTTATCCAATCACGTCACGGGACCTTTGACATAATAATAATAGCATTTATATAGCGCCTTTCACCCGAGGGTCACAAAGCGCTGCACAAGGCTGTGGAGAGAACGGCGTGTCAACAACGACAGAGAACGGAAAATCAGCAACAATTTTTTTTAGGGGTTTTTTGGGACATGTCTTGCGTCAACTGCTCCACGACAACTAAAAAGATGGCCTGAACTGTGCTTCAAACAACTTGCAAACAATGCTGTGCTTGGTGTTTGGCAAGGCCTCCATATGAACTCGGAGTAAACAGGTGTAGCTTTACTGAACCCCGCTGGAATGCCAGCGAGCCGAGTTCAAAAGACGCCCGCTAAGGCGGCTGTTGTCGAGTATGGCCTGGGTTAATCCTGACCCTGGGCCAACTGCACAGCGCTACAATTAGTCCATTATAAGAACCAACAAATTCATTAGTAACACTGCTATAAGGGTAAAGGTACATCCTTGCAAGTTACTGGTGTAGGTTTTCACGGTGGCTCGATTCGTGGTGGTTGCTCTTCAGAGCTGTTCTTGCGGGATAGCCGTGTCACTGAGCGATCTCCCTCTCGCGAGAGAGGGAGAGAGGTGAAACTTCGCGAGGGAGAGAGGGTGATCACTCAACACGGCTATCCCGAAAGAACAGCTCTGAAGAGCAACCATCATGAATCGAGCTGTGAAAACCTTCATTCGTATTAATGTGGTGTATTCATTCATAATGCTGGGTAGACAGAGATTTCAACACCTGGCAAGTGATGCTACCATCACTACTTTGTTTTGTTGTCTGCCATGCTCTTATTGCTTGTTTTTTGTTGTCTGTTTTGCGCGGCCTTCTCCTGGCCCAGTCCTGCCTTGCCTAAACTCGCCT
>JAZEWU010000029.1:3386698-3411632 GCA_036362915.1 Geotria australis | reverse complement strand
AAAATAATAACGATTCGTATGTTTGTGTGCATGTGTTTGTATGTTTGTATGTGCATGTATACGAGTGTGTTTGTGTGCGTACGTTTGTATATATGCACGCGTGTTGTGTGTGTGTAAACAGAGAGGGCAGCACACCCACTGCCGAGGGCAGGCCTCCACGAACAGCTTGCGCAGGGCGGCGCAGTCCGACTCGGGGTCGCGCCCGAGGGCCTCGCTCGCGTCCGCACACTTCCAGAAGGCGTCGCGGCCCGCCCAGCAGCGCTGCCGCTCCTCTCCCGACGGGGCCGTCATCGCCCGGCTCCCTGCGGCCTCTCACACTGACCGCAGTAACACGCGGCGCTTAAGCGTCACTCGCAAAACACAACGGCACTGGCCACGGAGAGTGCAGGCAGAGCACCGAGCCCAAGAGAACGCCACTGATGGCCGCAGGCGAGAGGGAGCGGCACCGGACGATACGGCGTTGGGAGATGAGCCCACTGCACCAGCTGTAATATCACAGACATTTGTCATCGGCATCACTGTCAGAAACCGCTTAATCCTGTACAGGGTTGCGGAAGAGCCGGAGCCTATCCCGGCAGACACAGGGGGCGCAAGGCAGGGCTATACCAAGGATGGAACGCTAGTCCAACACAGGGCACCAGGGGAAATTTAGCCCGAAGGCCAATTAATCTCAACCGTAACATCCTCTGTCAGCACACTGCGTATTAGTGTCAGGCTTTTATATTCGCATTCATTTATCCGGTTCACCACAATACTGTATTCTCTTCCCTGATTATACGATGTACCGTATGCTTTGCACATACTATACAGTAATTTAATGTACACTAAAACCTACTAAGGGATATCAACTACTTCCAGATTGATTGTTTGTCTTCAGAGCTGTTCTTTCGGGATAGCCGTGTCGAGCGATCTCCCTCTCTCCCTCGCGACGTTTCACCTCCCACGCTGGAGACGAAACATCGAAAGAACAGCTTTGAAGAGCGACCATCATTAACCGAGCCATAGTAACCTACATCAACGCTTGCAGATGATAATTCACCGTGACCTGTCTGTCACCGGTTTGTTCACACTGCACGTGACACGATCATTAGATGATGTATTCCATCAGTCTGAACAGGTGGGCACGTGCCCCCGCTCTCTTCCTTCCCGCTACCCCTTTCACACAGGGTGCAAGTAATTAACACACTTAAACAACACTAATTAATCTGCCACGACCTGTCCCTGAGAAAACATTAATATGTTAACCTCCCCAATACACAACACGGCACACTACCCCGCTTGCCCACAGCCTCCACTAACACCACGCCTCCCCCTCACTCTCCCTCATTTGCACATATTGTTTCAACAACACAAGCTTAAAATAAGCAAATGCATGGATCGTTATATGTATCAGAATTCGCTTGCATATTCTGATGAGTATGGAAACAAAATGCACTGATGTGTTTCCAAATGGTCTTTCTTTGTCTAATCTGGCCAGGTGGCCCGGTGATAGAGGGAGGGGGGTCAACAGTGGGTGTACCATGCATCGACTTCATTCGACCAGATCTCAAACATGTAAGTCCCAAACAATGACGCAATATTAAAATGCTGCACCATAATTGGCCATTATCAACCCACTGCTGGATGAATGTCTCTCCAAGCCCTGGCTATCGTGGTTTTTGTTTGGTTACTTTGTTATTTTTATTCATGTTTGTCAATTCGCGTGAAAATAAATAAAGCGTTTTACAATTATACATCTTAAAGAGTCTCAACTTAGTGACACTGTGCCTGTATATTTTCATCAAACCATTGATCACATTTGCATTAAATCACACACCTTGGGTTCTGCTTACCGGCTAGCGGTCCTTGCAACTTTCCGTCTTTATATTTCAGAAGATGAACAGCTTCTGTAATATCAAGGCCCGCCGCGTGTTTAGTTTTGGTGTAGGGTGAGCGGTGACGGTTTGGGCTACAGATTTAGGACTTCATAGTCACAGTTTTGGAGTTACGGCTATGTTTAAGCGTCAGGGACAGTTGTATCAAATGTTACTTTATTTACCACGCGTATGCAGTGCCATTAGCCTCGGCCTATTATACACGTTTAATGGAATAACGTACAGTACAATATTTGGAATAAAACTCTTCACATAGCCGTTACCTCCACTTAAAAAAGCAACTGTGGGAAAATATCGTTGTTTAAATTACGACCGGTGGCGTTATTTATTAAAATCTGCAAATTCTCGAAGACGTAAAGCTGATCCGCGGATAATTGGACTAATCACAGAATTAGCTTGACCCTGCTGCAGATAAGATAACAAGTGGATAAGACGAGTTTTTACTTCGCACGGGTCTTAAGGGCACCACTGTTGAGAACGTGCGATGGAGATTTTTTGCTTGTTTCTGCTCTGCAAAAGAACAACTTTTAAAAACGGTCTGAACTTTAATGAGTATGTGTGCACAGCGCTTTGTCAATCCCCCACTGCTGGATGAAGGCGTCCCCCCACTACTCTCGGTCACGGGGGCTGTTTGACTTCGCTCCGCCACACTGATCCTTATGGACTGATGACGGAGGCGCCCAGGACGTGACTGCTTCCAAACCCACGCAGTCTCACAAACTCATCAAGTGCGCCACTAGTGCGTCGTTCCGCATATAACAGCAACCGCATCAAAACATCAACAAATGTACGCGCAATTGCCTTCATGAATGGAGAATTAATGACAAGCCACAGTTATGAGATTGTGGCCATGCAGCACAAACTGTAGACCATGTATAGCAAACCCGGAGACAGAGATATAGAGCCATAGATACTTTGAGCACATTAAAGACAAGCCACAGGACTGCGTGTGTGCTCAACAGATGCCAGAATCGCGCTTCCAAGAATCGCAAAGAAGAAGACCCAAGCTATGGAAACCATATTCTAAACCAAGGGTTCTCAAAATTTTGCACCTCAAGGTGTGGGTGCTGCGTAGACGCAGCGGACCGTAGACCTGTTTTGACTGATCATCATGACGATGCAGATTCATTCGTGACCAGTACCGCTTACTCCTGAACACTGTACAGAATTAAGCGTGTATAGGGTTGCGGGTGTATACTGAGCCGGAGCCTATCCCGGCAAACACAGGGCGCAAGGCAGGGCTATACCCATGACAGGACGCCGGTTTGTCGCAGGGCACCGGGGGCAATTTAAGTCAGACTGCGAGAGGAAACAGGAGTACCCGGCCATAACCCCAAGCGGACACGGGGAGAAGATGCGAGCTCCAGGCAAGAAAGGCACCCGAGGCGATCAAACGTGGGACGCTGTTGCTGTGAGGAGGAGGAGGAGGCGGCACCGCTCGGCGCGCCACCATCGCCCACATCAAGATGGTCTTCTTCTTTGCGATTCTTAGAAGCGCGATGGTCAGCCTCTGGACATCGTTATCTTTCAGCTCCTCGGCCTCGAAGTGTTTGGTAGAATTCGCAGGCAATACCAAGTATTACCTGACAGGGATCGCGACGCGAACGCTTCTACCTTGACCCCATCAACATGGTGATGTAACACAGTTCATTTCCTCTACGGCACCCAGGACACAACATACACGCTCTCACCTGACTATCTTTCGAGGCACTCGCGGCGTCGCCTTACAAGTGGCGGCACCGTAGGTGAAGTACCCGAACGGCGCGTGCAGTGTTAAACATAACAGTTACACATTCCGAGGCGGTGGCTGTGCGCCGTCCACACACACACACGTGTGGTGTTGTGACCTTGCAAATCGCGCCGACGGCAGCCGTAAAGCAAGTCCGCCACCGGATGTCGCGATAGTGTCGTGCGGTGTATAATAAGCACGTGGCTCCCGCGCCCCCTGCCGGCCGGGTCACAACCAGTAGCAGCAGCGTACCCGCTCTACGGACACAGGGCTGGACCGTGGATGGGACGCCAGTCCGTCACAGGGCACCGGGAGCAATTTAGTCAGCAAGCCAATTTAACCTATGCAGCAGCAGGTCTTTGAACTGTGGAAGGAAACCGGAGTGCCCGGCGAAAACACACGCGGACAGGGGGAGAACATGCAAACGCCACGTAGAAAGGCACCCGAGCCGAGATTCGAACCCGATGCATTTTTGCTGTGAGGCGGCAGCGTTACTCACCGCACCACCGTGCCGTCCGCAAAGTGGTCCCTCGCTTGGCACGGTGAGTAGCGCTGCTGCCTCACAGCAAAACTTCTCGGTCGACTCAGACTAGTACCTAGTGCGGTGTTGTAAATATTGCCACTAGGGAGACAAAGGCGGCCCGGCGTGGTACTGGTCACCCACCTCCTCGTGTGCCGTGTCGATCTTCAGAGGTGCTTCTCGCTAACGGCACTTGACCCTACAGTCTGTTAAGGCTATACGGGGCATCTTTGCCATTGGCACCTCCCTCGCTTCCCTCTCTCGCAGACAACATGGCTCAGCCTCTGCTGAGCTGCCTGTGTGAATTGTCTGATTTCGCAGCACACACGCCGTTCCCGAGGTCCATGAAGAGCTGTCTGTAGGTCATGTGAGGCAGCAGACCGTCACTTCGCATTGGTGCTCCTTATGCAACATGTTCTCTCCATATTTTACCAGTAGATGGCGACAGACGTAACAGGTGTGTGATGTCAAACCAGCCCAACATCATCCATTCATTGTCACGAACCGCTTAATCTTGGACAAGGTTGCGGTGAGCCGGAGCCTATCCCGGTAGACACAGGGCGCAAGGCAGGGCGATACCCAGGATGGGACGCCAGTCCATCCGAGGGCACCGTGCAGCAGCATGTCTTTGGACTGTGGGAGGAAACCGGAGTGCCGGCAAAAACCCACGGGGACACGGGGAGAACAGGCAAACTCCACACAGAAAGGCACCCGAGCCAGGATACGAACCTGGGCGCTTCTTGCTGTGAGGCGGCAGCGCTTCTCACCCTGGTACCATGCCTCCCCTCAACCTGATATAATACAGTAATCACATTTTGCCATGTACAGAACTGTAACATGTACTTGCCCATACAAAGTACACACGAACAGTGGTCCTTTTAAAAAATTGCACGTAACGAGTGACTATGTTTATGCTTAGGGTGACATCATCATGTCTAGCTCCTAAATGACGTTCGTTATGTTCCTCCCACGGTCCAAAGACACGCTTGCTGCATAGGTTAATTGTCCTGCTGACTAAATCGCTCCCGGTGCCCTATACTTAATCACTCAATCACGCTGGTCACTTCATGGGTAGGTGTGGAGTGGATATGCGGGCGGGTTGACAGCATGTCACCGCAAAGGGTGTGACGGACTGGCGTCCCATCCAGTGTCAGAAATCGCTTAATCCTATACACGGTCGCGGTGATCCGGAGCCTATCCCGGCAGACACAGGGCGCAAGGCGATGCTATCCCCAGGATGGGACGCCAGTCCATCACAGGGCACCGGGGGGCAATTTAATCCAGGCGGGCCGATTCCCCTGTGCAGCATATTTATAAACATTTGAGCTAATCCGTCAGCGTGCACCTCTACATTTCTTGCGACGACTCCCCGGACGCCGGGGGAGTCCGTCGATCCACTGGGGCGCTCCTACGCGCCCGCTCAGATGGATAATAAACATAGAGCGCCGCCGTTGCACGCAAGCACGAACACACACGCACACCGACACAGCGCGTGGCGGGGGGCAGACAATGAGAGCGTGCCACGCTGCCGATGATGCGAGCAGCAGCAGGAGGAGGAGGAGGCGGCGTGCGTCAGTGAGCGAGCGAGCGTCGTGCCGTGCTCGCCCGCCAGTTTCCACGCCTGCAGCGGGCAGCGATGCACGCGCCCTGCCGGGGCTGCCGTTGTTTACACGCACGCTCGTGTCTCGTCGTGTTCGTGTCCGCGTGCTTGTCGGCACCGCGCTGTTGTGCTGTACGGTGAGCCCGCCCGCCCGTGTGCCGTCGTCGCTGCGGCAGCTAGTGCGGATGTTGTTGTTGTTGCTGCTGATGGTGCCTGCGTGTCTGCGTTAGCGCCACCCGGCCGGCAACCCACCCCCCGCCTCCCATCATCATCATCACGGCAAGGGGGCTGCAGGAATGCGCGGAGGAGCTGAATTCTCCATCAACGCCGGGACAACGTGGGGCGACCGGACAGAGCGAACGCAGCCCGGCTCCGCTCCGCGCCTCTCTCGCCTGGAACCTCATCGGCAGGCGTCGGCATTACCGTGAATCATCATCAGCATAATCGGCATCGCTGTCATCGAAATCACGTCGTCAATCACCACCGTCAGCTCGTAAACCATCCATCCGTTGTCAGAAACCGCTTGATCCTGTACAGGGTCGCGGTGAGCCGGAGCCTATCCCGGCAGATACAGGGCGCAAGGCAGAGCTGTACTCAGGACGGGACGCCAGTCCATCGCAGGGCATAAACATAATCATTAAAACACTGACATTAATAACATCTTCGTCTTCATGAACATCGTCAAGCGACGTTGTCAATAAGCATCGGCAGTGTTATTACCATCGTCACAATATCACCAATCACCATAGGAAACATCAACACATTCACCATCATCATCATCATCACCACGATCGTGTTATCCGCCACCAGTCTCCGCTCCTATAAGACTCTCACGCCGCTGGAGCTGCACACACGCGGAATCTTCTTCAGCTGTGCAACGACAGAGGCATCAGCATCTTCTTACCGGGCATCATCAGCTAGAGGATCAGCAGGGCGACCATGATCGAGACCATCACGCACAAGTTGCGCGCCTGCTCCCTCAATGAGGTTCGCCCGTTTGTGTTGAAGGTACATTGTCGTTGGGAGTGACGGTGCAATGCTGTGTGTGTCATCAATTACCAAATTATGTTATCATGGTTTTTTGTTGCTTCAAATAGTCGTGATTACACAATGATGCGACCGATCTGCATTACGTTGCTGGATAAAGGCCTCCTCAGTAATGTGTTCATTGTGTAACTATGCTTGATTAGGCTGGTCACCGCGTGGGTCGCGGTGGAGGGGATACGCGGGCGGGTTGACAGCACCACCGTTTTCAGATATCATGCCACTGCTGTGATGGACTAGCGACCCATCCCGGGTATAGCCCTGCCTTGCGCCCTGTGTCTGTTGGGATAGGCTCCGGCTCACCACGACTCTGTACAGGATTAAGTGGTTTTCTGACAATGGATGGATGGTGTTAGCCGTCTGCCGGGATCGAACTCAGGTTGCCAGCTTCCAGGTTCATAGTTCAATGCACGAGCCACTGTGCCACCACTCCCCATTCTGAGGCAATGTAATTATAAATATTAATGAACATACTACCCAGGATGGCCTGGCGTTCCATCCTGGGTTTAGCCCTGCCTTGTGCCCTGTGTCTGCCGGGATGGGCTCCGGCTCACCGCGACCCTGTCCAGGATTAAGCGGTTTCTGACAATGAATGAATGAACACAACGTATTACTCTCTCTTATACGTTTTGTGTCGTTGTATACTCAGCCTCTGTCGTTCTAGACTGCAGTAATGTTTGTTTAACTCTAATAAGCATTCTAATTAATAATGTAATCATGAACACGATCGCGTATGATCACCATGTTACACTGCTGGAGACATTTGTAATTCTCCCGTTGAGGTGAAATTCTGTTGTTGCTATTACTGCAATGCGATACTTAATATTATCACAGTACGTCTAAAAACATCTGTTACCATTTGTATTACTAAATAAGTGTGCAGTATTGTACATATCGTTCGTGTACTCAGCATTACTGCATTATCGCTTCCACCATCACCACCTACAAATATCGTAGCATTACAGTGTTATATGACTGCTCGATAGTGGGCAGTCTTAAGATTCATGCCAATTCTTTTTTGGCATCACTATTCCCAGCACTGATGTCATCCGTAGAAAAAAAACATGGCTATTTGATCAGAGTTCCAATGTTGATGGTAGTCATGATGTCATTTTGTCAGCGACGGAATCGCTTATGTAACATAAACACCGATAGGATGAGTATTAGTACCATTGCATTGCATGTCATCAACATCATCATCATCAGACATTTGATGACCTCAATTATCTATAATCGTCTCATTCACATGGGCACACTTGATAGTATTATCAATGTCACGCAAGCTGTGGATTTAGCCTGGAATGTTTTTGTTAGGTCATTATGCCTGTTTACAATGTCGTAGCGTTGTTTTTATGAGCCAAAATGTCTATGATATTGGCCCCAGATGCATAATGGCTTACATATAATATGGCAGAGGTCTGTTATTGTGCATAGGTTATATAAGAACACAATTATATTTATTGTACTTGACACGGGATCGCCGTGTCAAGTGATCTCCGCCTCTCCCTGGCGACGTTTCGCCTCCCATGTTGACGATGGAGATCGCTCGACACGGCTATCCAGAAAGAACAGCTCTGAAGAGCAACCATCAATGAGATATATATCGTTTAAATCTCTGCACAACAGCTGGATGTGCACATTCTCCAGCGCGGCGGATAGGAGAGGCTGTGCGATCACTGTCCACGTTCATTGACATGCAGAAATCATTTGTCACAGATGCCTGCAAAGCTGCAGGGTCTGCACCTGTTTACAATACCCCGCACTGCTGTCTCCCGCCACGAAAAAAACCCATTCCAGTCATCGACGCTCTGACATTACCTCATTGCGGAGTGAAAGCTGAACTGAAGAGAGCGCCGCATATTGATCAGCTCGCTCTTAAGGCGCCTGGTGGCTCAGCGGTAGTGAGCGGCTCACGATCAGAATGATGCGAGTTCACATCCTGCTTGGGGGGTTGACTCAGCCCATCATCCTTCCACGGTCGATACAATAAGTACTGCAGTGAGTGCAGGTCCTGTGGATAGAATGACCCTCCCCATAGGAATGTGGAGTTTCCACCTCTGGCTCACGGCTGGAAACAGGAGATGAGCACCAAAAGCCGCTGTGATAATTTAAACAGGAGTTCGTTTTGAGTTTGCTCTTCGGTAGATGTTGCTTAAACTACAGTACTGGCACACGTCATCGTTCATCATGTCAAATTATGATCGGTCATGATCAATCCACTGCTGGAGGAAGGCCATTGGTTTTGTGGCCATTTGAGGGCCCGAAGAAATTACTTTTGTTGGACCCCAATGGCCATTTATGACGTCCTAGTGAGATGACAGAAGAGATATAGAAATATAATGAGAGGAGAAAATAGAGATGCATACGAGACAGAGATGTTGTGAAATGAGAGATACGTAAACATCAGACAAATAATGCAGTTATATGACAGAAGAGTCCACCGTCCAAAGACATGCTGCTGCATTGGTTAATTGGCCTTCCGAGCTTGACCTGAATGCTGAATGCCAGCCAACGGGATGACCGTGCGTGTCTGCTTGTGTCAGAAGGGTCTGGGCAGCACAGCCATGGATATAAAAGGGCTTCTTCAGCCATCGAACATCGAGGTCATAGATTCACTTTTAAACTTGTGCATTTTTATATCAACTGTTTTTTTTACGGGGCATTTTTTTCTATAGTGAACCTGTTTAGCCACTGTACTAGTTTTTCCTACTGTTGCTATTATAGACATCATTAATGCTCAATTCACGGCTGCACGAAGGCCCCTCTAAGCGGCTGCCATCTCTCACAATCCTGCTATGTAAATATTTCATCTAGCAGCGCATACCAGCTGATTTCATCGCTCCGACTCCCCCAGTGGACGTCCTCTCTGATCTGCTATGATCTGCTGTGATCTGCGTTGATCTATGATCTCTAGGGAATTACACACGCGTGCCGTGATCATTCTCTAGAGTAAGCCACTGTCTTCTAGTTTCATGAGCCTTGTCTGCGCTCTACTACCCAACCTCTGCAGCTCAAAATACCTTGCAGAGTTCAATAAAAATGCAAAGAACTGTGTAAAGAAATGGGAGACTGTAATGTAACCATCGCGCTTCGAAGAATCGCAAAGAAGAAGATAAGCCAAATGCCAAATGAGAAAGATGCCTGTAAATGAGGGGCGGCACAATTGCGCGATGAGCAGCGCTGCCGCCTCACAGCAACAAGGTCCCTGGTTCGTATCCCGGCTCGGGTGCCTTTCTGTGTGGAGTTTGCATGTTATCCCCGTGTCCACGTGGGTTTTCGCCGTGCACTCCGGTTTTCTCCCACAGTCCAAAGACATGCTGCTGCATAGGTTAATCGGTCTGCGGACTAAATTGCCCCCCGGTGCACCTGTGATGTCCTGGCGTCCCATCCTGGGCATATCCCTGCCTTGCGCCCTGTGTCTGCCGGGATAGGCTGCGGCTCACCACAACCCTGTTAGAGGATAACCTGGGGGGTCTTTGTCTTGCCCACCAAGGGGCTTTTTAATTTCTTGATTAGGCCTCAATGAGATGGTTCAACACATCTGCTATCTAGGCGAGAATTGTTCGAGTAGATTTGTGAAATTCCCAAAAGTGCCGGAATAGGCGGTGGACACGTGATGTCAAAAGAGGAATGGATGGGTTCATAAATGTGTCTTTGCGGACCATTGAGTGTTATTGCTTCACATGGGTTCCTGTATTTTTTTCAAGATAGTCTGGTTTCGGTCCCACGTAAAGCAAAGCACTCTTTGTTTAAAAAGAAATGTATCACACTTACCTCGGCAAGTTCTCTCCAGAAATAATGTAAAGAATTGTTGAGGCTTTCCTGAATTTGATGATTGATAAAAAAAATTCTGTATTGATTTAAATCATCTACTGATGTAGGTTATCACGGCTCGATTCATGGTGGTTGCTCTTCAGGGCTGTTTTTTCCATCCATTGTCAGAAACTGCTTAACCCTGTGCAGGATTGCGATGAGCCGGAGCCTATCGCGGCAGACAAAGGGCGCAAGCCAGGGCTATACCCAGGATTGGACGCCAGGCCATCACAGGGCACCGGGGGCAATTTAGTTCGCAGGCCAGTTCACCTATGCAGCAGAATGTCTTTGGACTGTGGGAGGAAACCGGAGTGCCCGGCGAAAACACACGCGGACAGGGGGAGAACATGCAAACGCCACGCAGAAAGGCAGCCGAGGGGAGATTCGAACCCGGGAACCCTCTTGCTATGAGGCGGCAGCGCTACTCACAACGCCACCGTGGCGCCCCGTGCATTATTTTTACAAACGTCTAAATTCGGAACATTAAATGTCACCGAGTCTTTAACTTCTACAATGTGACAGTTGGCCTTTGTTGGCGATGCCCGGCAGCATTACTGAGCCACAGAGGTAATTCAACCGTCAAATCTATGCAAATGTTCTCGTCGGCAGACGTGCTCACCGTTATGTTAATGCAGCTCCAGCCCAGGAGGACAAACATTGGTGCGTTCACGGGCACTCCGGTTTCCTCCCACAGTCCAAAGACATGCTGCTGCCTAGGTTAATTGGCCTGCGGACTAAATTGCCCCCCGGTGCCCTGTGATGGACTGGCGTCCCATCATGGGTATAGCCCTGCCTCGTGCCCTGTATCTGCCGGGATAGTCTCCGGTTCACCGCGACCCTATACGGGATTAAGCGGTTTCTGACAATGGATGGGATACATGTCCATAAATTGTCCGTTCATTCCTATTTGGGCCATTTGATGTGTGTATTGTGAGCGTGGTAATCAGTATCGATTTTTGTCTTCATTAGAGATCATCGGCATTCCGTGCCCAGCTACGAACGGCAATAACCCGGGGCAGATAACGCGACCGCAGCTCGGCCACGGTGCCATAACATGTGCAGCAATAGGACGGTAGTAACTTACTGTGACACTATCGAGCTGGCTCGTTCAATCCCGCCTCTTTAACGTGACAATAATTCCTTATTCTTTATAAATAATTAGTTTGACCCCTCACAGTTATTTCTCTGGCTTCGTTCGTCTTCGTAAGAGAACGGGACGGTTCCATTGGGCAGCAGGGTGTTGCCCAAGGCGGTTGGATTCCCAACCTCGGGCGCTTTTCTGTGTGGAGTTTGTGTGTTCTCCCCCTGTTCTGCGTGGGTTTCGTCCGGGTTCTCCAGTTTCCTCCCACAACTCAAAATAAAACACTCAATTAATTAATTGGCCAATAACATCATAATATATCGGACAAAGTGTGCGTGGAAATGCGTTGGCGCGCGCAAACCGCCTGGATGCCTCCTCCGCCTCTGCGGTTTCCTCGCTGTAATAATAAACATCTATCGCGCGCCTCTGAATCATTCTCTCTTCGAATTAATACCTTCGACATTGAATGACTATATGTTCCGCGTTGTAAATAGCGTGTATGATTATTATGATTCCGTGTCACCGTGCCTCACCGTGCGCCGTCACTCCGCTCGGCGGTTGTTACCGGCGACCCGAGCGCTGACCCCTCCGCGGTCCCCATCGCCCCCGGTCACGGAGAACTCACTCCAGTCAGATGACATCTCCGCTCCGCTGCGGACTCTCGTCGCAACGCGGGTTTTTGTTGTTGTTGTTCCAGGTGACGCGCTTGTGCGGTGGAGACTCCGACTCCGAGGAGGAGAACCAGGAACTGGCACAGATCGACCGAGGTACACATTGACCACGTGCTCTGGCGACCTCCACACGATCTCCGGTGTTTGCTCATATTCATACATGTTTTGTCCATCCAACCACTTTCTAAACCACTTGTCCTGTTGAGGGTCGTGGCGACAGATTCCAGCGCTTGCATTCCCAGGCGTTCCCAGGCCAGCTGAGAGATATAACCCCTCCAGCGTGTCCTAGGTCGGCCTCTAGGCCTCCACCCAGTGGGCCGTGTCTGGTAGACTTCCCGAGGGAGCCTCCCAGGGGGCATCCTTAACAGATGCCCGAACCACCTCAACTGGCTCCTCTAAATCCGAAGGAGCAGCGACTCTACTTCGATGTCGATATTTGCCAATTACAACACGCCGCTCCACAGTTCCATTCACTCTCGAAGAGAGAGGAGACCGAATCAGAGGCACGAGAAACCGCGCAGAGGCTGTGGGAGGAAACCGGAGTCTCCGGCAAAAACCCACGCGGAGAGAACACAGACACTCCAAATAGAAGGGCCCCTGAGCCGGGAATCGAACCCAGGGCCTTTTTGCTGTGAGGCCCGAGTGTTACCACTGTGCCCTGATTTCTACCCATCATCGACTTGTGAGGGCAAATCATTGCTGGAAATTGTTCCGTAAACCATGCGTGTCCATGTTTTTCCTTCCTCGTTGTCGTTATTATTGTTTGCAGAGAGAAGGAAATTACGGTGCGTTCCATGCAGGCCTACGGGAATTGATTCAAGCCAAAGGACAAGCCATTACAAGGAGGTAGGCCAGCCTGCCTGCCATTCGTCATGTTTAATTGTACATCGTGTTGTCGAGCCTCACGCTGGATTAAACGCTGCCCGGGGTGAACAACTGCAAGCTCAGCGCGCGTGTTCATCCGAATGGCCGTTATCGCGCACGATTCTTTGAGAAAGCACAGGGACGTTTTACGAAGCGTGCCTGAACGATTTTACAGTATGTTTCTTCTGAAAGCCGCATTTAAAGCGCAACAAATGTTAGTTGCCGTGCTGCATTGGTTAGCCCACCGCACTCGGTCCGCGGCGTTTGCTACTTGATGTCGCTGATTACATCTCTGCTGAAACAGCTGAAATAATTATCCAGTTTCATGAATTGCCCCTCTCTTGTCCACCCAGCAGCATAAATGAATACACAAAGATCCCCGTATAGCCTTGACCGATTGTCGGGTAAAGTGCCGTTAGCGGGTCGCGCCTATGAAGGCCGACCCGGCACACGAAGGGGGTAGGTGGATAGCAACACGCCCGACCGTCTTTGTCTCCCTAGTGGCAATGTTTACACACTGCACCTGGTATTCATTTGAGGCTGAGTCAACTGAGGGCAAGCCCATGACCGGTTCACAAAATCGTCACTGGTGTTGGCCGCGAGCAGGAATTGAACTCGGGTCGCCGGGTTCATAGCGCAGCACGCTAACCGCTACACCACTGCTACACTACACTAAATGAGCTGAAAGACAACAATGTCCAGAAGCTGACCATCGTGCTTCGAAGAATCGCAAAGAATTAGAAGGTGCAGCCCACAGTTAGTCAGGTAGCCAAGCGCATACGATGGGGTAAAGTGCGAGTACTCCCTCCTCAAGACGTTTGACCAGCATGGAGGAGTTGGCCAAAGCTCCTCTAGAGTTCCTTCTGTAGGGGGGGCCTTTCTCTAGCAGTGATGTGAGAAGGTAGTTTCAAGGCTACACCTTTATCTTTAGTTTTTACTTTATTTAAATGTTAAACGAGAATAAACGTTTAACAAGAACAGGGTACCTCGGCCTACCGTTGCACATTCCGCCGCAGCTGCTGCAGCCGAGCGCCGACTGCCAGAACCGGCTGGGGCTGCTGGAGGAGCGGGCCGCGGCCGCGAGCGGCTGGCACGAGCGGAGGCCGCGCTGCTACCACACGTGGCCGCAGGCGGGCGCGCGGCCCGGCGGCCGCTGCGCCCTGGTGGCCGCCAAGGCGCGGGCCGGCTGGGACCCGCACCGCAGCGTGCCGGCCTTCCAGCCGCTGCGGCAGCAGCACGCGGGGAGGGCGCAGGCGGCGCCGCAGCCGCCCGCGGCGCCGCAGCCGCTCGCCGGGTTCCTGCGGCCGGAGGGGCGCGGTGGTGGCGGCGGCGGCGGCGGCGGCGGCGGTGGTCGAGATCCCGGCGGCGACCCCGGTGCGGGCGCTGGGGCCGCGGCGGTCGCGGTGCGCAGGCCGCTCGCCACGCTGGCCGACCCCGCGCGCAGGCCCAGCCTCAACTTCGAGAAGATGCAGCAGGTGCGCGAGCGACGGAGCGCGCGTGCGCACGTGCGTGTGTCAGTGTGTGTGTGCGTGTCAGCGAGCCGAGCGCCGAACGGCTAAAGCACAGCGAGTTGGCACGGTGGGGAGCTCAGGTGGTGCATCGGCCAGTAATTTCGGTCGGGCAGCCCATGACACCTGGGTCTGTCGTGTCGACGAGCCTTCGACACTTCGCGTGGCCTCAGGGTGCATATGGCCTGGCACGGGCGACGTGGTGACGTCGCCGCCACTTAGTGGCTAAGTGGCGGTGATCTTTGTCTTTGTGGGTGGGGAGCGGTGGCTAAGCGGTTAGCGCTAAGGTGGGCTACAAACCTGGCTATGACCCGAGTTCGAATCCCGCTCACGGCCACCAACACCGGTGACGATTTTCTGAGGCGCGAGGAAACCGCAGAGAGGCGGAGGAGGCAGCCAGGCGGTTTTGCCAACTTATCTCCACAAACAATCACATTCAAGGATTTAATCTTTTAAAATCGTATTACTACTTTTTCGTTTGTGTTGCTTCTCGTTTTTTTCTTTAATGTAGCCCTGTTCACTCGATCAGCCCAAATGTAACATTTGCAAAAATTGTACACAAGTAATGAATGATTGCATTGCATGCTTGGTACAGTATCTTCACAGATGGTATGTCGTAATCAGAGCTTAATTTAAGCCAGAACTGTCCGCAACGCTGGTCCAGGAATTACATTGGCAGACCACATCCATCTTACTTTATCATGTTATAATGATATAAACCTGTTCATAGGGTTATGGAAATATGATGTACAGTATAAAATTATTATACATTTTTGTCCCTTCCATTCTAGTCATCGTGCCTTTTGCCAATTCTGTACTGTAATTCCTACTCCAAGGCAGCTTTGCGGCGCTGTGCAAAATATCAAGTGAGAATCTAAGCCCCGGTCATGATTAACACAGTTGTTTGTCTAAGTTGACGTGTGTTATTGGTCCACCAGCTTGCATTAGACGGAGCTGTCGCTTCAACACCAGCCTCCTCCTCGTGTCTACTCAAACCGCTGCGGACACAAAATCTCCAGGCACAGCTGTACACGCGGTGACCAGAAAAAAAAACCTGTCTGGGAGCCTGCAATCCTTACCTCCTGTGCATACTAATACAGCTCGCTTATTGGCCTTTTGAAGAGTGCCCCTTACATGAGGACAACTTAACCCACGTGCTGTCGGGGTGCTGCCAGGCCCCGTGTGTCTCCCCATCTCGCTGCGGAGGTGCAGCGACGGCATCAGCTCGTGTGGGAGTGCTAGACGGATTCTGCCATCGCAGGGTTGTGATAACAATACGGAGCCTATCCCGGCAGACACAGGGCGCGAGGCAGGGCCGTGCCCAGGATGGGACGCCAGTCCATCACAGGGCAATGGGGGCAATTTAGTCCGCAGGCCAATTAACCTGTGCGAGGGTGCCCGGCGAAAACCCACGCGGACACGGGGTAGAGCGTGCAAACTCCGCACAGAAAGGCACCCGAGCCGGGACTCGAACCGGGGTGGTCCTCCCAGCAGCACGCTCTTGTTGTCGTGTAGGCCGCGTGTTTATTGCCGCTGCTGAAGGCACGCGAGCGGGAGCGGTCGGGATTGAGACGGACGCAGCTGCCCGCGTCCGTCGCTCCGAGCGAGCGCTCAGCGGCGACGGACGCCCACGCGCCGCTGCCGATTTGTCGAGACGCTTATTAACGCCGCCGGGAAGAGGCTGCATCTCGGTAGAAAGCGGTACACGAGGCTTTCAGTGCGCGCGACGTAATTAGAGCCGCTTCGCTTTTAAAAGAGACGGCTCAACGTCCCGATAGCTCATTACGTGCTTGCATTTTTTGCTACAGATTAACGGTAACGAGGTAGCAGTGTGTTCTTCCGCTTCTGACACAAGTTTAAGGCCGCGTCCCAGCCTGCAGGATATCGCAGAAGTGAGGACTCTTTATTAATAATAATAATTTTACATTTATAACGCGCCCATATTCATTCAATGTCGAAGGCATTCTCATCTGTGAGTTGTTGCCACGGTGGTGCAATGGCTGCTAGCACGCTGGACTTCAGTGGTCACCGGTTCATTGGCTGAGCGTGGCAGGTGAAACGATGGGCGAGTGTCTTAAATCTCCCCTGCCTCTGTCTATCCAATCATTCATCGTCAGAAACCGCTTAATCCTGTACAGGGTCGCGGTGAGCCGGAGCCTATCTCGGCAGACACAGGGCGTAAGGCAGGGCTATAGCCAGGATGGAACGCCAGTCCCTCTCAGGGCACTGCGGGCAATTTAGTCCGCAGGCTAATTTAACCTATGCAGCAGCATGTCTTTGGACTGTGGGAGGAAACCGGAGTGCCCGGCGAAAACCCACGCAGACACGGGGAGAACACGCAAACTCCACACAGAAAGCCACCCGAGCCGGGATACGAACCCGGATACTTCTTGCTGTGATGCGGTAGCTGCGTTAACGCCACGAGCCGTGCGTGAACATTAACCACGAGTGGCTGTGCGCGTGAAGGCACACCGCAGGCCCATGTGGTTTACAGAAAATATCAGGTTTTGAGGAATTGTGGCGTCGTCAGGCATTAATCATTGACTAGCCCATCGATCCAAGGAGTAACTACGTAGCCATAGATTATGCCTCGAGTGTTTCTAAAGCCCAGCCACACAGCGCACAAAGATATCGTATATCAATAGCTTGCCGTCTAATCGTACAAACAGGGATAGACTCAATTCAGCGGTCGAGGGAAAGTATAGCACATTCAGGCAGCAGACGCATAATTCTACGTCTGTCCCTTTGGGAAATGAACGCATACTTTATAATAATTTTCTAACGGCCGAACATGCAAGCTGTTGTTCGTGCCTACTGTTGCTCGTGGTAGTTTTACACTGACATTTCCAGGCAGCTGCGGTGACTCAAGATCGTGTCGTTGGTTAGATCCCTCCGCGGGCAATGCAGAGGTCCTCACTTTAATTTCAAAGATTTGTTTAAATTGTCGGCATGTTCTCCCCGTGTCTGCGTGCGTTTTCGCCAGGCACTCCGGTTTCCTCCCATAGTCCAAAGACGTGCTGCTGCTGCATAGATCAATTGGCCTGCGGACTAAATTGCCCCCGGTGCCGTTTGACGGACTAGCGTCCCATCCCGGGCAAATCCCTGCCTTGCGCCCCGCGTCTTCCGGGATAGGCTCCGGCTCACCGCAACCCTGCACAGGATTAAGCGGTTTCTGACAACGGACGGACGGATGGCGAGTAAGCGCCGCCGAGCGTCAAACGACGGAGCGCGCGCGCGCGAGTAACGAGCGGGCGCCCCCGTGTTGTCGCCGCAGAGCGTCGGCGGAGGACTGAGCTGCCCGCGGGACCCCGCCGTGTTCGCGTTCCGCCCGCTCGCCGCTCCGGCCGACGCGCCGGGATGCGGCCCGGCGGCCGCCTCCCGCTCCGGCGCCGCGCCCGACCCCTGACGGCGTCGTGGCGGCGCGGCCACTCCGCGCTCTGTTAGCGACTCACAGGGCCGGAGCCGGGACGCCGTCGCGTTCCGCCGTTCGACGGCCCCCCCCGCGAATCACGCGAGAGCGACGTTGGCGGGATATGCGAACCGGCTCGGAAGACAGGCGACGGGAAAGGCGACGGGATTGTACGATCGTCACGGCGCGGCTAAATACGTACGGCGCGCCGCCGCGTCGAAGGGGGGTCGCGTTTGTGCGTTTTCGCGCCGGCAGCGTCAGGGCCGAGGCGTTCGCGGTCACGCGCGTCGGTAAGCCACGCGTCTTTGCAAACCGATTTAATCTGACGCGACGATCGAGGCTGTCCGATGAAAACAGGGAACGGTTTGTAACGCGGGCTGCAAAGGAAACATTAATTTCAGCCGAGGTTAATTTTAGGTACCAGAGGAGGCAGTCAGTGCCTCAGGCAAGGTGATGCGGCAGATATAGGAAGCGGTCCCAGGGGCAATGCGTTAGAACTGAGAACCGGCAACGTGATGTTCTCTCTCGCAGGGAAGGGAGGATCCTGAGGGAGAGAGGCCGCCACGTCATGTGGACACTGCTCCATCGTGGCTTCGTGCCGACACGCACTGTGAGCAGCCGTGCAGATGGACGCCTCTCGTTTGCTTGCGACTCGAGCGATCAGCCCGTACGCGGGGCAAAGGCAACAACGCGATGGTTGGGTTGCCACCTGTCCTGGTTTCCCCAGGATTGCCCTCTTGTTGAGGTAGCTGTCGTGCTGAGAAATCTATAATTCTTCACTGGACATTAAAAGTCCCACTTTTGTAAACGAATGACACACCGCTCAAGACAATATTATATTTACGTGTAGTTCTCCCTTCTTCCCATGATATGTCGTGGATATTGTACAGTACCTCCGTGGCGACGAGTATAAACAACAAGCACGAGTTGGCCAATCGAGACTCCATGTCTCTGATGAAGCTGATTGCCACTATCAGCGAAACGTCGTACCTTCATTATAAATGTTGTGTGTTCGCTCTCCAACATACCGGTGTGCTGAACTAGTAACGAATCGGCACGTTTTGTTCACGTGACAAGCCCCCCATACTAATTGGTTGCGTCGGGTGGAGGCGGGTTTACGACACTTTACTATTACGTGACCAAACTCGTAAAAAGAGCTATACCGCGGATAACATTGGTCACGAAAGCCTTCGCGTTAAATATGTTAAATGTATGGCGTGGCTACTGCTGTGTTCTGCAATTTGCTTGTTCAGCCAAAGCTCACTGCAACAAGTGTGTCTTTGGTGCCCCTTATTACTGTACCAGGCCTCTACACAAGCCTATTTCCCCCGACAAGAGCTCACCAACAAAAATCTACTCCACCCCCCATCCATCATCGTCGCTTGTGTCTGCGGTCCTGATAATAATTCCATCCGTCTCAGTGATAAGACACCGTCACCTTTCCGAGATATTTACCGTTACGTTAAAGTTTACAAATAATGCATTGCATTGTCGTAGAGCGTTATTTTTCAACTTGTAGCATTGCAATGCCTTTTCGGCGTCCATAACACACTGCTGGACAAGGCACTGTCATTGGGTAAACGACCACACGCTGAATGTTTTCCCAGCACCCACCGCTCTCCTGTAAACCGTGGAATGTTCAAATTCAAATAACGGGAAAAATGACCGCTTCGATGTATTTCTTTATTTACACCCAACACGTGCAATGGGAATCCTCAGAAGCGATCGCTGGTTGAGAGCTGCCCTGTCCGTGTAGTTGAATGGAACATGGGCCACTGTCAGCCACTCCCAGTATTTCTGTTGCTCCAAACGAAGAAGTGTTCTGCAAAAAATGCAAGTGATCGTACTGTAAGTGAATGCTGCCTTATCTTGCAGGTATTTTACGCGTGTTTCCTAGGTACGCATGGACGCGATCAAGTGTGAAGAATACCATTCGTTAATTTCCGATGAAATAATTTATGATGTTTTTTTTCCCTTGAATTATATATCGTGGTAATATTTTGTACGGGTTTGTTTTTCTCGATGGTTAAGTTTAAGTGCAGTATATTAAAGTGGTTACAACTTTTTAAAAAAATCCCTCTCTCCATTCGGTTTCACGATACGGTATTTAGGGCTGGTGATGGAAGCCAGTGTTTTTAACACGCAGCTCCTGTGGTAATGTGAATTCCACGGACGTATGCCTTCTCACCAGACCCAGAGCCACTGTGGGTGTCGTGGGTCCTGGACATGGCCAGCATGCTGAGATAAGAAACCCTCCGAAACATTTCAAATGAAACGCCAGGTATTATTTGAGGCGGCGCTTTTGACGATAAGGCGACACGAGCGCCAATCGCGCTCACGACGAAACTCTAAAATCTAAATGTAGCACAGACAGCGGGCTCGGTACCCAGTCAGTCGCCGATAGTTGCGTAGCTTTAATATAGTTATCGTGCAGTAGTTCCGTTTAGCTAAGCGTACGTTGAATCGGTCTTGTCAGTAGTGTACCGCATATAGAGTGGCAAGAATAACGAATGGTTTTGTTAGCGAAGGGCGGCTTATCGTGCATTTGTAATTTAACCGATAACCACCGGGATGCATTCGCTCGTGGAATTCCCTTTGCATCCAAAGTGTGGCTCCATCCCTGCTTTATGCCATGTTCTAATGGCTGTAGAATCATAGATAAGCCCAACCCGCACCGCATAGCTCAATTACAATGTACATTCTATGAGCACCTTTTTGCCAGTGCACAGATAATGTAAAAAAATATACAAGGTTTTACATTTTCTGGCAATGAGACAAGTGTTGGCGACGTTTCGCCTCCCACGTTAGAAGCATCAACTCACGTTGGAAGCTTCCAACGTGGGGGGCGAAACGCCGCGAGGGAGAGAGGGAGATCGCTTGACACGGCTATCCTGAAAGAACAGCTCTGAAGAGCAACCATCATGAATGGAGCCGTGAAAACCTACATCAGTACACAAGTGTTAAAAGATCCTAAAAACACCAAATGAACACCTTTTTGCAAAGGGTCCAGTTTGCAAGAAGCCACACGCGTGTGTGGGCCAATCAGTTTCAAGGACAATGCATTTTCATAGCATTTTATTTGCATGTTTTTGCCACAAGCATGTGTGGCTTCTTGCAAACTGGACCCTTTGCAACAAGGTGTCGATTTGGTGTTTTTAGGATCTTAGCACTTGTCTCATTGCCAGAAAAGCTAAAACCTTGTAACTATTTTACAATGTACATTCTCACAAAGCCCAGCTTCACATGCGATCGGGGGCATCATTTGCAACCAATCGCGAGCATCAGCTGAACTACATGATCTCTGAGTATCAGAGAGCATTTCGTGTGTCTAAAAATGGGTTGCATCTACTGACGGTTGTGATGAATCACTGGCAGGGTCATGGGGTCAGAGTCGTGGAGTCACCACAAAAAGGCCACGTAGGCCAGGCACCCGGCGTGTAAAATTAATGTATGACTCGAATCAAATCTACAATCGTTTGATCAGGTAATGTAACGGTCACGTATTCCTTGTTGTATGAAGGTCGCAGCTCCTGTTTGACTTGTCACATCTACTTTTACGCCAGTGGGAGTTTTATTAACACGAATACACGACGGTACTTCTTGTTTCTCAAGCTAGGCAGGATTCTGGGTGTACAGTCTAGGAATCGATGTTTGCTGATACCATGCGTTGTATATAATGGTTCACGCCATCACTGCAGCCAATAGATGCGCTACCAATCACGGCAATGTTCACAAACTGATTTTAAAATAAAACCACGATCCTGAACGGCAGCGATTGAACGAGTCGTTGAGGTGGTGTGGAGCTTTATTGCGCCTGTAGTGACCTGTGAACAGCTCTCACTGCACTGTGTTACAACTGTTGCGAACACTGATTCATCACTCATTTGTTGCCGTATCACCCATCCATCCGTTGTCAGAAACCGCTTAATCCTGTACAGGGTCGCGGTGAGCCGGAGCCTATCCCGGCAGACACAGGGCGCAAGGCAGGGTTATACCCAGGATCAACGCCAGTCCATCACAGGGCACCGGGGCAGTTTACTCCGCAGCCCAATTAACCTGTGCAGCAGCATGTATTTGGACTGTGGGAGGAAACCGGATTGCCCGGCGAAAACCCACGCGGATACGGGAAGAACATGCAAACTCCACACAGAAAGGCACCCGAGCCGGGATTCGAACATTCTTGCCGTGAGGCGACAGCGCTACTCACCGCGCCGCCGTGCCACCCTGCTACCCTAAAGCGATACAAGAATCTACGAAGTATTAAGAATGGTAATATCGCCCGCGAAAACCTCCGCGTTAAGTGTAACCACGGTGTATTTTCCCCCATGCTCTTGTAAACTGTTTTGATTAGTCCAAGCACATTCTTGAATGACGAAACTTGTAATAGTAATAAGTATTGTGCGTGACGGAGTTAGGTATGAGCCGTCCTTCACAGACTGGCATTCATGTGTTATTTGGAAAACGGACCATGTTTGTCTTGGCTCGCGTAAGGACCCTCAATGGGGCTTTGCCGGTGGAGCTCGCTAACACAGCAGGCGTAGCTTGGCACAGCAAGCCACGAATTCTGCTTCTCTTCCATTGAATCCAGATTGTCTGTGGTTCCAGTTCAGAGCAAGGTCGTCCGTGGTGGTGCTAGCCATTTGAAGAAATTATCTTTGAAGGCCCCGTTTGAGGTTATAACATCCTAGTGACACGATAGAAGATACTTGGAGATAAGAAATGTCGGATTAGAAAGCTGTAGAAGCATCATCAGGCGTGGGAGGTGAAACGTCGCGAGAGGGAGAGAGGGAGATCGCTCAACACGGCTATCCCACTAGAACAGCTCTGAAGAGCAATCATCATGAATCGAGCCGTGAACACATAAGTATTATTGTTAGATGCAGCCAAGATAGAAATGAAAGAATAATTGGGTGGCGGGGAACACATGATTAGCGTGTGACGTGTATTCTGATATACATTTGATGCATCCGTATGTTCTTGTTTTATGAATCCAAGGCCCCTTGAGCTGCTCATGGCCCTAAGCTTTTGCGTGTTTTACCTGTGTGAGCCACTGATGGCCCCAACATCTGCTCGTGGTTTTCCGGGAAAGAAACCTCGTGTTGGGCGCCCGACGTGAAAATGCGGCGACTTTGTCTCAGTTCTTTTGGCCGCGATCCAGGGCGCTTGAGAGCGCAGTTGGGAGGCGGATGCGAACAAGGCCTAAACGTCACACCACTGTAGACATGACCATATGTACATTCAAAACCGTGTAAATATCAATGAAAAAAATGAACGACTCTAACCAGTGTTGATGCATTACAGATTACACGGTGCTTCCAACGTGGGAGGGAGAGGGAAAATCGCGCAACACGGCTATCCCGGAACGAACAGCTCCGAAGAGCAACCGTCACGAATCGAGCCGTGAAAACCTACATGGGTACAGTGAGATTTTTAGTCAAAGAAAACACCCGGATACGTTGAAAAAGGTTAATTTAAAATTGATGTAGGTTTAACCTACATAGTGCATGACATTTGTTTAAAGACATCGTGCGATTGCCAGTGTGGGCATGCGACTGTCGGCATGCCTCGCCGTTCTGCGAGTGCAAATATCTGTATAAATGCAGTTCAGTACCGCGTTTCAAAACGCCAAGGAGTGAATCGCGGTTGGACATGCAAAGTGTTTGCGGTTTCTCTGCTCAAGGACGGCCTAACCTGGCATAGCCTGATCCTCCTCCACATCGTCCAAACGATGCCCTCACTTGGAGTCACTCGCGTCTAAGCTGCCAATTTACGATGTTCTCATTAGTGGCGAAGCGTTCGGGGAGACGCGAGTAAACAACCAATTATCATTTACCCAAACGCCACCCCTCTTGTGGCCGAGCTATTAAAAGCATAAACAAACACTGGGTTTAATTGGTCTACAGTACAGTCGTGTGATTGTATGATGGTTGCTCTTCAGTGCTGTTCTTTCGGGATAGCCGTGTCGAGCGATCTCGCTCTCTCCCTCGCGACGTTTCGCCTCCCAAGTTGGAAGCATCATCAGACTTCGCGAGAGAGAGAGATGGCTCGACGCGGCTGATATGCCAACAAATCGTAAGGGTCCCCACCACGGCAGGTGTGTCACGCGAGGCCGTGAAAACACCAAGTCGCCAATCGGCACCGAGCGAAGTCAAGTCAAACAGCCAGTCCATCACAGGGCACCAGGGGGCAATTTAGTCCGCAGGCCAATTAACCTATGCAGCAAAGTGTCTTTGGACTGTGGGAGGAAACCGGAGTGCCCGGCGAAGACCCACGCGGACACGTGGAGAACACGCAAACTCCACAACGCTATCTCTCGCGTGCTAATTGACGAGAGCAAGAGGTTAGAGCGCGACAGCGGGACGTGTCATCCCGTGAGTCCCCTCCCTCGTTCGACACAAACGGGAGTCTAAGTGCAAGCGTGCTGTCTGTCGCGCAACACATCCCGTGCGATTATACGCGCCGCTGCAAGAAAACAAACTGTCTTCCTGTAAACAATCTGTACAAGGACTAACGGACACTTCCCCTAACAATGTCGTGGAAAATAAACAAACACAGTCCTGCTCACTCTCACTCGTATAGATACAGACATGTATCTAACTTGGGCGGCACGGTGGCGTAGCGGTGAGTAGCGCTGCCGCCTCACTGCAAGAACACCCGGGTTCGAATCCCGGCTCGGGTGCCTTTCTGCGTGGAGTTTGCATGTTCTCCCCGTGTCCGCGTGCGTTTTCGCCTGGCACTCCGGTTTCCTCCCACCGTCCAAAGACACGCTGCCAGGTTAATTGGCGTACTGACTACATTTCCCCAGGCGCCCTGCGATGGAC
>JAZEWU010000029.1:3282435-3312688 GCA_036362915.1 Geotria australis | reverse complement strand
CGTGTCGATCTCGTTGCCCATGTCGAGCGCCATGTGGCGCAGGTTTCCGATGATGCCGCTCACCTGCTCCAGGTTGTCGTCCATCTCCGTCTCGCGCGCGTCGTTGGTCACCCTGCGGACACGGGGGCAACCGCTACCAGGTTAATTGGCCTACTGAGTAAATTGCCCCAGGTGCCCTGCGATGGACTGGCGTCCCATCCTGGGTATAGCACTGCCTTTCGCCCTGTGTCTGCCGGGATAGGCTCCGGCTCACCGCGACCCTGTACAGGATTAAGCGGGTTCTGAAAATAGATGGATGGATAAACTATGGATAATATTGGTCACGAAAGCCTTCGTGTTAAACTCATTAACTAATTGGCTGATAACAACATATTATGTAGCACGCAGTGGGTGGGCAATATGTTGGCGCCGGCAAAACGCCTGGCTGCCCCCTCCGCCTCTCTGCGCTTTGCTCGCACCTCCGAGTCGTTCTCTCTTCGAATGAATACCTTCGAAATTGAATGAATATGTGCCACGCGTTATAAATAAAGTTTATTAGTATTAATGAGCAGTGTGCCACAATGGAGGTAACGTACCCAGGCGGTTGTTATTCAGGGTGAGGCTTCAAAATGGAATGAATATGTGCAAGTAATAAATAACATGTATTATTAAGCCTGTGCTAGTGTTGTGCCTCAAACAGGGAGCCGAGTGCCGACTGGGTGATCGGTAACACTCGTGTGCGTTTTGCGTGTGTCCGTGTGTGCGTGTGGCAGTGTCGGGCGTTCATCGTGGCCACCTACTTGCGGATGTAGCCGCCGCTCATGGCCATCTGCTCCCGCTCGTCGCACACGCGCGCCGGCTGGCTGGACACCACGCCGTCCTCCTTCTTGCCCCACACCTTCTTGTAGGCGTCGCCGGACTCGAAGTTCTTGAGCCTGGAGGGGATCGCGAGGAGCGCCGCGTGAGCTGCCTGGCCATGACGACGGGAGTGAACGACTGTTGCAGAGGGACACGTGGGGTTCACTCAGGAGCACAGGTGCATCAACAGAGGCACCTAGGAGCTCCAGATAACAAACGCCTCCATTCACCAAATTTCTCTGCTTTTGAGCGGTCCTAAACATCCCACCCCGACACTCGCTCAGCACTCCCAACACTGGCTACCCATCCATTCATCCATTTTCTAAACCGCTTGTCCTGGTGAGGGGTCACGGTTGCAACTATCAGCGAAACGTCGTACCGTGATTGTTATGTTGTAGGTTCGCTCTCCAAAATACCGGTGTGCTGAAGTAGTAACGATTTGGCACGTTTTGTTCACGTGACAACCCTTTACTGATTGGCCGTGTCGGGTGGAGGCGGGTTTACGACACTTAATTTTACGTGACCTAACTCATTACAAGTGCTATACTATGGATAACACTGGTGACAAAAGCCTTCGTGTTAAATATTCCAACTCTTCCTGAGAGATTCCCAGGCTTTCCCTGTGACAGGGTGAGGAGAACAGGAATCCGGGAGAGCCTCGAAGCAGAGTCGCTGCTCCTTCGGATTGATAGGAGCAAGTTGAGGTGGCTCAGGCATCTGTTAATGATGCCCCCTGGGAGGCTCCCCTGGAAAGTCTACCAGGCACGGCCCACTGGGCGGAGACCTAGAGGCCGACCCAGGACACGCTGGAGGGATTATATCCTTCTGCTGGCCTGGGAATGCCTGGGAATTCCTCAGGAAGAGCTCGAATCTGTTACTGAGGAAAGGGATGTCTGGTTCACCCTCCTTAAAGAGCTGCTGCCGCGACCCTCACCAAAACAAGCGGTTTGGAAAATGGATGGCTGGATTATTAAGACGAGTGTGGAGGGGTGAGCGACGATGCATAGTGTAAGGATAACGGAAGATCGGGTGCCTGCCCTGGATTGTGTGGAGGCCTTGCATCTTGGGTTGTGTTGCGTGTAAGCATGTGCATGCGTGCAGGACGCGGTGGTGGAGTCGTTAGCGCCACGTTGCGCTACGAACCAGACGGCCTGAGTTCCTTTCCCACTCACAGCCAACACCAGTGACGGATTTCTGAAACGGTTCTTGGACCTCCCCTAGGTCGACTTAGTCTCAATTAAGTTCCCGGTGTGACGTGCAAACATCACCGCTGGGGAGACAAAGGCGGCCGGGCGTGGTGCTTGCCATCCAACTTATCGTGTGCCGTGCCGGCCTTCATTAGGTGCTCATTAACAGCACTTGACAATGCGGTCTGTTGAGGCTACACGGGGGATCTTTGTGTGTGTGTGCGCGTGCATACTTTTCGCAAGGGCAGCTGCACAGGCCGCAGCACTTGCCCAGGTCAGACAGGTTCTTCTCGGCCTCCTTCATGTCTTTGTTGATCTGGTCGAGGCCCTCCTCAATGCGCTCCAGTTGCTCTGCAAGGGATTTATGGTTCAGCATCTGCTCCCCGGGCCTAAGCGAGCGAGTGTCTGGGCATCGAGCGTTGCTCCTCTCGAGGTCTCTCCTCGTGAGTCCGGCTTCGTTAGAAGTTACGTTAAAAAACGCTCGACACGCGAGCCAACACGGAAACCCACGCTTGGAGAACAGAAATTGATTCATTTATTCAATGAATAAAAACCCTGTACAGTGTACAGGGTTGCAGTGAGCCGGAGCCTATCCCGACAGACACAGGGCGCAAGGCAGGGCTATACCCAGGATGGGGCGCCAGTCTATTGGAGACAGGAAAATGTATCCAAAACCGTTAAGGGGAGTGTTCAAATACAAAATGAATGCCAGTCAACGATAAATCGGACACAATGCCTATCGACAGCAATGGGAAAATCAATGGGTCCTGACCATCGTGGAAATCTTAGCTGGTATCCGTGCAGCCTGTCCCAAGGCTTTGGGCGACGTGGGGCATTTGAGATTCGTGGTGAACATTCAACGAGGGCCTCACCTCCTTGCTCATCCAACATGACCAGGGTGCGTATCCCAGCATCTTTGCTCTACGCACGAAGGGACAGGGGGCACAGGGAGGCAGCAACAGATGTATCGTGAGCCTCCGTAGCACACAATGCCAGGGGATACAAATAGGGTCACCACCCGCCCGGGTTTGATCCAGCCGTTCTGGGAATTACCACCTATCTTCAGCAGCAGGAACTGACTTGTAATGGGACCTGCAACGAGTATTGTGTTGCGTTTTCATCGTGGATTCTGCAGTTTTGATCGACACGGGGCGAGGGGGAGACCTGTCCGGGTTGGTCGGTGGGAGAGGCAGCAGCCCTAGCGATGCATCACACGACCACAACCCCATCACACCAAAGTGGGCCTCTCATCTCACCACTGGGGACAGCAATGCCCTTATTGGATCTCCATCACCATCGCTCCCCACTGTGGGAACCGACACCTGACTGGTCTGCAACTCGCCTCGTGTTGAGAGTCTCGGTGTGAGCTCAACACTTGGAACCCAGCACCGTGCAGTGATCGGACTCCCGCCTGTAACTGCCATTAGATATCCTATCGGAAAATATCTTGCTGATCTTCAGAAGCGTGAACACCTCAACCGTCCTCCCCTTTCCAATGTCGCCTCGGTCATTCCTCTCGATTCTGTATTCTTTTCCTTATTATTACAGCAGATAAATTACCCAGTGCGCTTGCAAGCTCTTTACAGGATTCCTGCAACACGACAAACACGCAAATTGACAAAAAATAATCTACAAAAGATCACAAATGTAACCAAACAAAAACATAAAACTATCATTTACACACAGCATTGCACATAATAAACCGAATAAAAAAAATACAAGGTAGTTAAAACATAATTGGATTCACAGCAGGACTCCTTTTGATCTCCCTCTTTCCGTCTGTCTGTGAGTGACTCATTACCTGCATATGCACATTTTGCAATTAACTCCACGTGGTCGCGTCTGTTTGGCGCCTTTGGTATTAGTCACCCTTTTCCCCCACCAGGATGCACCCCTTTCGGTGGACACCACGTGTGGTGGACACTCAAAGTCGGGCCCCCCTAATTTCTGGTCAATTCGAGGTAATTACAAAGTCAAGAAAAAGCTTCCTCAGCCATGTGCAGCCCCTAACAACATCTCGAGGGGAAACCAGACTCCAGCTCTGGACGGAAAAGCTTGAGAGTGACCCTCCTGCAACTGGCATGGGAATCCCACCTGCTGAAGACTTCCCTCCTGGCTCAGATGCACCATGGATTCAGTGGAAGACACTCAACCGCCTGAGAACTAGAACGGGACGATCAAAAGATGCTTTGGTCAGATGGGGCTACAGGACCGGCCCAACCACCTGTGAATGTGGAGAGGCAGACCATACTATGGAACACTGCCTTGTCTGTGCTCTACTACCCAACCTCTGCAGCTCAAAAGACCTTGCGGAGTTCAATGAAAATGCAAGGGGCTGTGTAAGAAAATGGGAAACTGTAATTTAACATCGCGCTTCGAAGAATCGCAAAGAAGAAGATCGGCCAATTGATTAATGGGTGTTTTTTTTAGTTGTGTCAGTAAAACCGGAGAACCCAGAGGAAACCCACGCAAAACAGGGGGAGAGAACACACCATCTCCACGCAGAAAGGCGCCCAAAACGGGAATTGAACCGCCTCGGGCAAGACCATTCTTTCTGTGAGACGCAGATGATACCACTGCGCCACCCTGCCACAGTGGCTGGTGGCCATGATGGCGTCACCTCTAATCCCCTCTGGGACGGGAGCAGCTGTGAGGGGAGTGCACGAGCAATGATTGTTTTCCGTGGCTCTCGGCAAGATTAAGCCTCGCGTTGGGCGCCGGCACACGACCCTTCTATAAATACTCCCGTGCAGTTTGGAATTAATCACACGGCCTTTGGCTTTAACAAGGCGGCCAGTGAAGGTATTTGGCCGATAATGGCAAAAGGTTCAAGTTATGGGTTTACGTTGTTTAACCAGGTGAGAACTCGAGCCACTACAAGAGACCGGTGCAACCAAAATGCTTCTATGCCGGCTGCTCCACGTTTTTGGAACAATATTGTCATGAGCTTCAGGCTAGTCACTACCTTCGATGAGCAACCTTAGATCCCAATTAGAATTGAAGTTTCTGCCTAGCTGTGATTGATGTGTGTTTGAAATGTTGCAAATGTGGCATATGTTCGCTTTTTTAACATACAATAAGCTCGTTATAATGTATTCCCATCACAATGTTTAACTGTTTAAACCACTTTGTATTATTTACTTATTTGGTCACTTTTGTCTTGAGCAATGCTGTGTGTAAATGTTTACGTTATGTTTTTTGTGGTTCGTTGTGTTAACTTGTCATTTTTATATTTTATTTATCAATTCGTGCATTTGCTTTATCGTAAGCTCACTGGGTATTTTCTGCTGCAATAATATACATCCATCTATTTTTAGAGATAGGAGCCAGTGTTGGATGGCAGGAATCCCGCAAAGAGTTTGCAGACTCCATGGGTATTTTCTGCTGTAATCATAAACATCTAACTACAAAAATGCAACACGTCGAAATCAGGGCAAAAACAAGCACACACAAATTGGAGCACTTGCACTCCAACTTGCTCGTGTATTCTGTGGCCCTCACCTCTTCCACCAGCTGCAGCATGCGCCTGGTGCTCTCCAGGGACTGTGGGGAGAAGAAGAAGCAGCACAAGGTCAAATCAAACCTCATTCATTCTCCATCAAACACCCGTCACGGGGTCTCGGGAAAACCCGAGGGTTTGTTACATAACTTGAAAAGACGAGCGTGCTGGGCACAAACTCTGCCAAAGTGTGGACGGGGTTGGGTGTATTACACGGGATTAGGCAGTCGTAGACAGTAATGATTTGGCAGGGTGGTGCGGTGGTAACATCTGCGCCTCACAGAAAGAATGGTCATGCCCGAGGCGGTTCAATTCCTGACTCAGGCACCTTTTTGTGTAGAGTTTCTATGTTCTCCACCTGTTCTGCGTTGGTTTCCTCCGCGTTCTCCGGTTCCCTCCCACAACTTAAAAAAACCACTCATTAATTAATTGGCAATATGTTGGCGCCGGCTAACCGCCTGGCTGCTTCCTCGGCTTTTCTGTAGTTTCCTCACACCTCTGAGTTATTCTCTGTTCAAATTCTCTCTTTGAATACCTTCGAAATTGAATGAATATGTGCCATGCGTTATAAATAGGGTGTATGATTATATCACTCCATGTCCCCGCGAGGGTGGCCACGACCTGAAACCTGGTCCTTACAACTCTGATGGTGTGACCGGGCGTGAAGATAGTTTATTATTATTATCCTCCACGCAATGAAGTGGGTGCGCAGGCAAACAAGACGTGCAGACATACAGATAAGCAGACACAGGGACGGACGCTCAGACACACAGATGTTCGGACAATCTTCCTGCAGCCCGGCCGGGACGAACCGAGCTCTGGGATGGGGTTAGGTCGACACAACAACGTGTTCACAACCCATATCAATCGTGAGTTTATTTACTTTGTGATTATCTACACTGGATTGTGAGAATTGATCTTCGACTTACTGCCGAGCTAAAACAATTATAATCGGTGCACAAAATGTACGAGTCTTATTCTTCTTTGCAATTCTTCGAAGCACGATGGGTCAGCTTCTGGACATCGTTGTCTTTCAGCTCGGCTTCGAAGCGTTTGGTAGAATTCGCAGGCAACACCAAGTATTACCTGACAGGGATCGCGACGTGAACGCTTCTACCTTGACCCCCAAAATGTACGAGTAATAATAATATATTTCATAACACGCCACGCAAATTCCAAGCCTGGTCATGGACGAGATGCGGATATGGACGTGCGAGGAAACGTGCAGAGAGGGTGGAGTCAGCCAGGCGGCCAGCCGGTACCAACCCACCAGACCCTGCTTCCTATATATTATGTGATAGGCCAATTCATTAATGAGTGGGGGTCAAGGTAGAAGCGTTCACGTCGCGATCCCTGTCAGGTAGTACTTGGTATTGCCTGCGAATTCTACCAAACACTTCGAAGCCAAGCTGAAAGACAACGATGTCCAGAAGCTAGCCATCGTGCTTCGAAGAATCGCAAAGAAGAAGATTAATGAGTGTTTTTTTAGTTGTGGAAGGAAACCAGCGCACCCAGAGGAAACCCACACAGAACAGGGGGGAGAGAACACACATACTCCACACAGAAAGGAGCGCAAGGTGGGAATCGAACCGCCTTGGGCAGGACCTGCTTTCTGTGCAGAGTTTGTGTGTTCTCCCCCTGTTCTCCATGGGTTTCCTCCGGGTTCTCCGGTTTCCTCCCACAATTTACAAAAAACACGCATTAATTAATTGGCCGATAACATCATAATATATAGGACACAGTGTGTGCCAATATGTTGACATGGGCTAATTGCCTGACTACCTTCCCCCCTCCCCCGCTTCTCTGCGGTTTTCTCGCGCCTCTGAGTCGTTCTCTCTTCAAATTAATACCTTCGACATTGAATGAATATGTGCCACACGTTATAAATTGTAATTATTATTATTATTCCTTTCAGTGAGGAGGCACGACGTTACCGCTGAACAGACACCCTGCCACCAAGTGTTTTTGCATGTGACAGTTTGTCTGCGTCGGATGGCGGGGAGCCTTCTTGAGATGGAGTTGGCGACATCTTAGTGCCTAGGGTGGCACGGTGGCGCGGTGAGTAGTGCTGTAGCCTCACAGCAAGAAGGTCCCAGGCTTGATTCCCGGCTCGGGGGCCTTTCCGTGTGGAGTTTGCATGTTCTCCCCGTGTCCGGTTTCCTCCCACAGTCCAAAGACATGCCGCTGCACAGGTTAATTGGCCTGCGGACTAAATTGCCCCCGGTGCCCTGTGATGGATTGGCGTCCCATCCTGGGTATGACCCTGCCTTGGGCCCTGTGCCTGCCGGGATAGGCTCCGGCTCACCACGACCCTGTACAGGGTTAAGCGGTTTCTGACAATGGATGGATGGGCATCTTAGTGGCTGAACACGACAATGGATTGTGGGCAGGTCACTGACGGCACCCCCGCGCAGCGCTCCACGGGTTTGTGTCGGCGAGGAGGAGCTCACCTCGTCTGTCAGCTGCTCCGCCTGCTGCTGCATCCCCTCCAGCTCCGTGCGCATGTCTTCCTCGGCCATCGTGAAGCCGCTCCTCTGCACAATCTCGGTGAAGACAGATCGACAAATGTTTATTATTATTACAGCAGAAAAATACCCAGTGAGCTAGCGAGCTCTTTTACAGGAGTCCTGCGACATGACAACCGCGTGAATTGCTGAAAATAAATCAATACATCGCAAAAAATTACCACTTACACACAGCATTATATATTGTTACCAAATAAATACATAATGCAATGTAGTTACAACAGTTAAACATTGCAATGGGAATAGTTTTTTTTTTTTATGTAGCTTGTTGCACATCAAGAGAGTGAACAAGTGCAACATCTGCAACATTTCAAACACACGTAAAAATTCGGAACGCTTCAGGAATTTGCCGTGGAGGGGGATGTGGTATAAGCAGAGCTCAGTGAGAGGACACACGGCGACAGAACTCGGGGGTGGAGGCAGGGGTGGAGCAGCGATTTTAAAAGTGTGGGAGTTCTAGGGCAGGTGGGACACGAGCACCGCAACCCCCCGCCTTCGGCCGGCACGTACCGTACTTCAACGATTTACGCTTCCCACCCTTGGCCTAGCGGGTTGGTCAAATGGCTGTGATTGGCTGGATGGCCGTTCAACCAATCTAACTTGACCAATATGTTTTCATATGTTGGGAACTCAGTTTCGTTTAATCAGACTACCCATATATATATATATATGAGACTACCTCAGGAAAAATTGGGGATGGAATCATGTTTCTATGAAAGTGCGGGTGTCGCAACACCCGTAAGACCCGCGGCTGCGACGCGCCTAGGTGGGGGGGGAGAGAAGGGTGGGGGGGGGCCAGACCCTCCCCCCCTCCCCGCACACAAGTTAATTGGCGTGCTGACTACATTGCCCTGAGATGTTGTAACTTGCTTACACCTACCCGTTGAACAACTGTTAGAAAGAGCTACATAGCTCAACATATCCTCTATCCATACATTTTCTAAACCTCTTGTCCTGGAGGGTGGACCAGACATTCCTTTCGTCAGAAACAGATTCCAGCTCTTCTTGAGGAATTCCAAGGAGTTCCCAAGCCAGTCAAGAGATATAATCCCTCCAGCGTGTCCTGGGTCGGCCTCTAGGTCTCCGCCCAGTGGGCCGTGCCTGGTAGACTTCCCGGGGGAGCCTCCCAGGGGGCATCATCCTAAATAGATCCCCAACCACGTCAACTGGCTCCTCTCAATCCAAAGGAGCAGCGACTCAACTTCGAGGTCCTCTCGGATTTCTGTGCTCCTCACCTCGCCAACGTTTCCTTCCAGATGAAATACAAACTAACTGACTGACGGGTTCATCACCTGAAGTTGCATTTGCGGTTTGGAGCGACGTTTGGCCTATGGTTTAAAGCAAAAGAAACGCGTTCCACGTGTGTTTTATTCTGTGCGGGTTTCATTCCGTTTGCGTTTCTGTGCCATTTGATTCCAAATGACATGCGAGAGATTTTACAGAAGTCTTGGGCCCCGCGCGAACACGAACAGATGATATCAATCAGCATCTGTTGCATGGCTGCACACTCACACAGCTACACAACAACAACCGCTGTTCGCCACTAAGTGGTGGTGATGTCACCACGGCGCCTGTGCCAGGCCAGGTGCATCTTGAGACCACGCAGTGTGTCGAAGGCTCACTGACAGTAGGTCATGGGACAGACCCAGGTGCCACGGGCTGACTGACTTAGATGACTGGCTGGGGCACCACCTCTGCTCCCTACCATGCCAAAGCTACACAGTTACGCGGCTCCACAACTACAATGGCGCAACTACACACTGGAACACCTACACACAGTACAACGGATTCTCCGCTGGCATGTATCCAAGTGAAGCCAAACACGCGAATGTAACGTGATGGGTTTCTCTGCTGAGACCCATTAACGCCGCGGCTCTTGAGCCCATTTAATCGCGGGAGCGGCTGAGACCTGGATTCGGACCCGAGCTCCGGTAGCTCAGCGCTCTGACCTCTGACACCCCGAGGCAGAGGCGGTAAACAATGCCTCCCCCCACCACCACCACCACCACCGCGCACTTGTAGAACCCTGACCCCTAAACCTGACACATGCGGAGTGAAGGGGGTGGGAGACGCGGGGGTGTCGGGGAACATAGCGGGGGAGAGCTCACAGCGGGAGGGGGAGAAGCTTACAAAGCAGGGGGTGTGGATGGAGGACACAGCGAGAGGGGGTTCGGTCACGAGTGTTGCTCACAGTGGCTCCGCTCGCCTCACAGTCCGGTCACGCGCGCGGTCATAGCGCACCTTCCTCCACCTCTTCCTGTCCACCTCCTCCTGAATGCATCCCGCCCGCCCTCTTCCTCCTATCGCCTCTTTTCTGTTGTCTTTCTGAACCTCCTCCTTCTGTCTGCATCCGTTTCCTCCCGTCTGCCGCGGAAATCGCCTCACATCTACAGCTCGCCACCCCCTCCTCGCCAAACAAAACAGGCGATTGCCCACTCGTGTGCCGTGCCGGCCCTCCCGGGCGCTACTCGCTCACAGCACTCGCCCATACGGCATATTGTTAAGCCGCATCGATGCCTCTCTCTACCTGTACCTCGGCGTCTCTCTCTGCCTTCACATTTCTCCGTAAGTCCGAGAATGCCCCGGTAGCCGGTCTGCTGCCACCCGCCTCCTCCCGCCCCAGCTGCATCATTATAATTCCTCCTCCTCGTCGGACATCATCATCATCTCCTCGGCGACATTTTTATCACCATCTCCTCCTCCTCGACTAAATCATCTCCTCCTCGGCGACATCCTCATGATCTCCTTCTCTCGCCGATATCATCATCATGTCCTCCTCCTCCACGCCCCGGGCTGCGCTGGTGGAGGCATGGCATCCTGTGGCGGTGTCGCCGAAGCCATAACACTGCATCGTAATGCAACAAATCTGCTTCTGTATTTATTCTAAACCGCCCCGGTTAATCCAATCGCCCCGTCTGCTCTCCTAATGCTATTTTCTTAAATCTGGCTTTTAGGCTCAACATATCAAATAAACACGGCAAGGCGTGAAGGAGTTTCCAAGCCGTTGGGTTCCTTCCGCCTCCCGATGTGGACACCCCCTCCTGCCGTGGGGTCTGCACACACCGTCCACCATCATCAACACGTGCACCACGTCCGCTGCGCTATGGAGACGCCACTTCTCACGGACATCACAGCGAGCGCCTCTATCGTGCCACCGGGCACGACGGTGCGCCCGATTGAAGTGGGGTTTACCTAACGGCGAGGTGGGTGGGTCTTGTTGTGCGCCGGCTCCCATCTTCCTTCTCGTCGTATCGCACATCGCAAAATGGCTGCGCGCGTCTCCACCCCCATTACTTCTATCGCGCGTTCTGTGAATTTCCAGATCGTGGCGCTGGACGGGGAGGGTACGGACGCGATGATGGCGAGGGCTCCCGCGTCCGATCCCCTTCGCCCCATATTGTTCATCCCGGGACCCCCTCTGCCAGGTTTCACCCCAGCAGTCCCGCATCGCGCCCAACTGCGGCAGCGCGCTCACGGAGTGGCGCGAACCACGCAGCACGGCTGCACGTGATGTCACCAGGCGCGTGATCGGCATTTCAGTCAGATCGGGGAGCGCTACGAACCCGACGACCCGAGTTCGATTCCCGCTCACGACCAACACCGGTGACGATTTTCTCAACCGGTCCCGGGCTTCCCCTAGGTCGGCTCAGCCTCAAATGAGTACCTGGCTTGGCATGTTAACATCGGCACTCGGGAGACGAAGGCGGGTGTGGTGTTCGCAACCCATCGCCTCGTGTGACGTGCTGGCCTTTACAAGTGGTCGCTGACAGCACTTGACCCTACAGTGTGTTAAGGCTATACGAGGAGGGGGGGGTGGGGGTTTGTCTTTGCTGTCGCGTCGCCATTTGGGCGGCGTGTCAATACAAAGGCGGCGCGCGTCGCTTTGCAGGCGGCGCACGCAGCAGCAGCAGCAGCAGCGCCCCCCGCGCCCTGATTATTGATCTCTGCTGCAGTCCCCGCCACACCCGCCCCTCTTCCTCGCCCGGCCATGACGCACGGCAATGGGGGGCTCTTACCCCCCCCCACCTCCTTCCATCATCTTCGTCCAGAAAAAGGGGGCACTCCTGCCCCCCCCTCCCGGAGGAGTACCCCCAGCCCCCACCCACAGTCACCCTCACTACCCGGGGGGCAGGCGACGTCGTGGCGACAAAGCGCGACCACAAATAGCCGCGGACAGACACGCCGCCGCCGACGCCGCCGCGTCTGACCGTCTCGTTGTCTGATCGCAGAAACAAATCACGGAGGTTCTTTGTCCTCTGCACAAGGCTGCTTGCTACTGCAGCCGCGCTCGTCTGGAGGCGCTAATGCTGCGCGCTCATCGCGAGTGACCGCGACGGCCAGGCGCCAATAAGCCGATCACGACGGAACAAGCAGGCGTGCGTGCGTGCGTGCAGACGGGTACCTGTGGGGCAGCTCAGCGTGCGGCCCGGGCGCGACCTGGGGTGCCGATGGAGGGAGCCGCGAGTCGCGCTTCGTCCTGGAAGGAGCTGCGGTGGTAGGTGCTGCTGGGGAGAGAGCGCGGCTCATAAATACGGGGAGGGGTGGCACAGCCGCCGCGCCGTGACGCACGGCACACCGACGCATCCATTGGCTGGCGAGCAGCACCAGCGAGGAGCGAGGCGCGGGCGGGATGATGAGCGGTGCGCTCGCAGGCGCCTCGCCTCCCCCGCCCTCCGCTCACTCATTGCGCATCCGCCTCTGGCTGCCGGACCCACGACGATTGCAACCGTACGGGCCAGAGAGGCGCGGAGAGCCGCCGGTTAGCGCCGAGATGGGAGCGCGAACCGCAGCTGCGCGCATCGCGTCTTTACTGTGAGACGGGAGCCGCCGCGCAGACAACTTGCAGACAATGGCTGAACGAGGAGACTCACCACACAGACCCACAGACTCACCACACAGAGACCCACAGACTCACCACACAGACCCACAGACTCACCACACAGACCCACAGACTCACCACACAGACCCACAGACTCACCACACAGACCCACAGACTCACCAAGATCCCCCCCGTATAGCCTTGACAGGCTGTAGGGTCAAGTGCTGTTAGCAAGTAGCACCTACAACACAGAGACCCACAGATGCACCACACAGCGACCCACAGACTCACCACAACATCCATGGGGCACAGCGTCCACAATGGCCACACAGGTGATTACCACCTAACCCCTCTCTGCCACTCGCAGCACCACGAGGGTTCTTGAGTGATTTTTTTCGCGTGTTTGTTGTGTCGCAGGAATCCCGGAAAGAGCTTGCAAGCTCACTGGTAATTTTATGCTGTAATAATAAACATCTATCCACCTATTTATTTGGACAAAGTTGAGGTGTTTTGATTCATCTCGCCTTCACCGGACGATGTTGGAATTCTACTTATTACGAGTGTCATGGACTCTTGATGATGCATCCAACGTGGGAGGCGAAACGGCTATTCCGAAAGAACAGCTCTGGAGCACAATTCTCAGTTTAGTAACTGATCGAAGGTGTTGAAACATAATGATGAGCCGTGCTGGATGAAGGCGTCTCCAAGCCGCCACCACGTCTCACGCTCCTGTTGAAGCCCCGCACACGAGCTCACCTCATCGCTCCATCTCCAAGGGTCTCGTCCTCCGGACGCGTTTCGGTCCTTAGTCGCCATTCAGTTGCTGCCGTGACTACTGGACTCTCCTTTGTGGTTACGTTTCACACAAGTAGTTAATTTAGAGGTGACATTCTCAACCGGCGGGTCGCGACCTATCAGTGCTCCCGGGCCCCTGGGCCACCCTGAGCCCGCTCACCCAGTGAGATTCACCCATGTGTGCGTGGGTTTATTGAGATGTCGATACAAGTTGTGTGAGGTGGTGGGAATGGAACTGAGATGGCTAGATTTCCCCTGGTACCCACTACACTGTATCCCACTACAAGGTGCGCTCAGAGAGGAATCCCTCGCTCGAAACGCCGTCTCGCATTAGCATGAGTGTGGTGGCTTCCTCCACGTCTCCGTGGGCGGTTGGGCGGTGGGGTTAACAGGCCGGGCTGCCCTGGGGGTGAAGCAGGCGTTTTCAAGGCCCACTTGGCCCACTCGGGTCTGGTCTCCACGGATCACGAGGCGCCGCTGGCGGCCCACTGATGGGTCGCGACCCACCAGTTGAAAATGGCCGGGGGGAGGCAGATGAAAGCTCGGCAGCTGTAGAGGAGTTGCGGGGGGGGGAGCTGGGAGAGGTGTTGAGAAACCCCCTACCGCCCCGCATGCGTCACGGGCGGTTCTCCAGACATCCCCCGCGTGTCGTTACCTAGCAACTGAGCGAGCCCGTTACCTAGCAACTGCGCGAGCTCGCACGTGGTGGGATTCTCGATGTGGCGGAAGGACTGCCCCGGGTTCCCCGGCCACAACCGTGAGCGGCGGCGGCGGCGTCGTGACTCCGGGATCTGTGCCTTTGTCGGGGAGCGGGAGTACAGTGGTTAGCACAATGCGCCACGACCCCTGGCCAACCCGACTTTGGTTCCCGCTCACGGCCAACATCAGAGAAATATCTGAACTGGTCTGGGCCTTCCCTCGGTCGACTCAACATAAACTGTATTGCTTGGTGCGGTTTAAAGATCGCCACTAGGGAGACAAAGCCGGCCGAGCGTCGTGATGGCCACCCACTCCCTCAGGTGCCGTGTCGGCCCATGAGTTGTTGCTGATTATCCGTACTCTGTCGTTGTTGACATGTCGTTCTCTCCGCAGCTTTGTGCAGCGCTTAGTGACCCTCGGGTGAAAGGCGCTATATAAATGCTAGTATTATTATTATAGGTCCTCGCTAACGGCACTTGACCCTGCAGTCTGTTAAGGCTATATGGGGGATCTTGTCTTTGGTGTAAACATCATCACTGCGCAAACAAAGGCAGCCAGGCAAGATGATAGGCACTCCACCCCGTCCGTGTCGGTGGTTGCCCCAACAGTAAGGCTGTCGGAATCTGTGCCTGTTTGTACGTGGGTGTGTTCGTCACGTCATTGATACATTATCTCAAAGCAGCAATGCTTTATATACTGGAAGTTATGGACAGAACAGCGACATGACTCGATCAGGGCCTGTAATCAAGTGGATAATATGATCAGGTCAGAGGCGACCCAGACCCTACGCGGGTTCCTGACTCCCCCTCTCCCCCACCCTCCAGTGTCTGAAATCATTCAAGTGGAGCCCTTTTTCACCATCCACACGCGAAGACATCAATGCGAAGCGTCACCGAGCAACACAATGCACTGGCGGCTATTCGCCAAAGATGTGCGCGTGCTTGCTAACACGCGTGTACCGGACAATACGTGGCCCCGTGTTCACGGTTTTAGCGATGGGGTTTTCCGAATTTAAAACAATACATCGGTCAACAGATCTCCCCAATACTGTGTTTTGCGTGGGTTAGGTGATAGACTCGGACTATGTATAGAGCCATTCCAACCATCCATCCATTTTCTAAACCGCTTGTCCTGGTGAGGGTCGCGGCGGCAGCTGTTTAAGGAGGGTGGACCAGTCGGCCTCTAAGTCTTCCCCCAATGAGCCGTGCCTGATAGACTTCCCGGGGGAGCCTCCCAGGGGGCATCCTTAACAGATGCCGAAACTACCTCAACTGGCTCCTCTCAATCCATGTCAACTCAAGTAGAGCTTCTCGCCGTGTGAATTTCATGTAAGGTTCCGACCAATAAGGTCTGTAACCAGAACAAATATTTCATCTCGGTGATGCATATTTAATGACGTCTCGGCATGACATCACAGCGGCTGGAGTTGCCCGACACTTGTCTGGCTGCGAGGCCTCGCCTTAATCTCACGCTGCGTCTGTGTGCGTCGGGGCACGGATAACCATTCTATGGTTAATGAATGTCTTTCCATGTGTGGGGCAAGACTTATTTTCAAACGTACGCCTACAAAATCATGTTATTATGCCGTCACAGCAGCAACGTAGAGCAGAGGTGTCATTCCTTGGGTCATCATTACGACATTATCACACAGAACTCACTGGCAGGCTTAAGGGCTTAAGATCCCGCCTGAGGTAATTCAGCACCTCCCCCCCCGGCTGGACAGCTTCCGGCCTGGTGCTCCAACTGGAGATCAGCACCTCCTGGTGGACAGCTCCCGGCCATGACCGCGTCCGACAGTTTCGTAAATCTCTGCCGAAGCCGAATAAGCAGCCCCCTGCTGGACAGCTCCGCTTGGTGCTACGACTGAACTGGAGATCAGCACCCCCTGCTGGACAGCTCCCGGCCATGACCGCGTCCGACTGTTGTGTAAATATCTGCCGAGAGGCGACAAAACGCATAGGGGCATAACCCAGCGTGCAGCACTTCTACTCCGAACCAGGGAGGTCCTACTTCGTCAGCTGCTCCTGGAGAGCACGTGTGAATCTTTGGCACTGGTAACATTTCACATGGTCACTGTGTGCATTAGACATTTTTTTTATTGGTACAGCATTGGGTCATAAACAGATTTCCATATGCAAATACTCGAAGCAATTAATAATTGTTCTTTTGGTAAGACAGAAAAAGATAACCTTAAGGCCACAGGCTGTGTCAGCCAAACCGGGGCACATGCGCACATGAGTATTGGCGCCGCACCAGTAACGTCACTGGCATGCAACCCCCGATACACATGGGGGCACCACAGCTCCACACTCGTTAACACGAGGCAATAAATGGCTGAGTTGGCACAATGCACAAGCCACCGATACAGCAGTGGCACTGGCAGCTGTACTGTTTGATCTGTGAGGCTTTAAACAACATATATACTCTAGTTAGAGTTCCCACCTTTTTATCAGACCAATGCCAGATGGATTTTTCCGTCAGCCTATGTCTATGTACTGATGTAGGTTTTCACGGCTCGATTCATGTTGGTTGCTCTTCAGAGCTGTTTTTTTTGGATAGCCGTGTCGAGCACTCTCTTTCTATCTCGTGACGTTTTACCTCCTACGTTGAAAGCATCATCAGGTGTTCTAATTGTATTTATCACTGGTCAGTTTCAACATACAATTAGAACGCCTGAAGATGCTTCCAAAGTGGGAGGTGAAACGTCACAAAGGAGAGAGGGGGAGCGTTCGATACGGCTATCCCGAAAGAACAGCTCTGAAGAGCAACAATTATCAGCCTGTCTGTGAAAACTGTGCAGTTCTCTATACAGGTCAATCCACTAAACACTAGGTACAAATACACTTCTGCCACATTACCACAAGTACCAATTTTGCATCTGTCCAGGTAAACTTCCCCACACAAGGCTCATGGTTTATGCTAATCCTGCAAGAGAGGAGGACATTACTCTGCAACGCCGAGCGCACGTGCCTTCTCACCACGCAGTGTCGGGGTTTGACCTCTCGCGATGACCGCTAGTCCCTCGAATCCAGCGCGCCAAACTGGTCGGCGCGCTGCGTGACCCCCTTTTGAAAGGGCATCTGGAATCCTGGGAAATCGACGTCCTCTGAGAAGCGCTGCCTCAGGGACTCCTTCTGCTGCAGCAGAGCCGGAGTGCTGGCTTGCGATCGCCAGTCCTGCAGCGCCACAGTAACACGCACATACGCAGACAAAGATCCCCCATATAGCCTACACAGGCTGACGCGACGACGAATGGAATGCGACGGTTGTCGGTGCCCGTGTGGAGCGGCAGGAGCTCACCGTCCGCGGAGTGAACGTGATGTCGACCTGGTTGGCTCGCCGGGCGAATCGCGTCGCTTCGTGTAGCATGCCGCCGCCGTGCGGTCCCCGCTGCTCCCTCGCGACTCCCTCCGCGTGCACCTGACGCCGCCCGTCACACAGAGACATCCGACGCACACGCGGCTTTCATCGCGGGTTTCGGTGACGAGCTCCGGTGGAAGCACGCTCGCCGCCTGTTGGAGAGTTTCGCATTTCACGTCCGGTGGGCCGCCCTGCATAACACAGTGATCCTTCGCTTTATGATATTAATCCGTTCCAGAACACGTATCGTAATATGAAACCGTCGTAAAATTAGATCAATAATACCTTAGTACAGTAACAGCAGCACACACGTGTTTCAAACAAAGGAGACGTAAGAACTGAGATGTAAACACTAAAAGTGCTGCTATTGGCTGAGCAACTACCCAAGCGGCATTCGTTTGCATCGCTGATTGGCTGCCGCGCCACCCACGCTCACGCGCAGCTGTATCGTAACACGTATCGTAAAGTTAAATGTTATCGTAGTGTGGCACTAATGTTCTCATAGAGCGTATATCGTAAAGCGATGTCATCGTATTTTGAGGCCATCCTAAACCGAGGGGCCACTGTACCGCAGTTGCATTAATTTTCACATTATACACACTCTACTTCACGGGGGACGTTCACAATCCACTCACGCTGTTCGCAAGAGGAGGCCAGTGTGCCAGCGTCATTGTAAAATTTTCCCAAATTCAACAAAAAAAATACTCAATTTGAATTACGCACAGCAACATCACCACATGGTGGCAGACTAATGCCCACTCGGGTACGCAGTGCTCAGTCACCTTGTTCCCTACAGGGACAGCTGCCACTGGGGGTTCCCCTTTAAATGTGTGAATTGGAATGTGATGTAAGGGACGTACGTTACCGAGACAAATGATCAGCGTGATATATAAGACAGCACGATTATTCTCGATTCGGAAGAAAGTTGAATCCCCTCATTAAAACGTGACACTTAAACTGTGTAGACTGCCGACCTTGTGACTGAGGAGCTGGTCTCTGGCGGGCTGGCGGGCTGGCGGGGAGGTGTGAGGCCGGGAGCTCGGCCTAGCCGATGCCGACCTCACGTTGCCCTTCTTCCCGCCGCGGCTCTCTTTGACTCTGGGCAGGGCATCGAACCGTGCCTGCAGCGCGACGGTGACGCGAGGGTCCCCAAACGCCTGCGCCACTTCCAGCACCGTGTCGTCTGGCAGAATAGCGGCACGACGTTTTGCATTTAAATTATTATATCGGGCCGTTTGTGCCAATTGCGTCCGAAACACTCGACGATTAGTAACGTTCCCAGGCGTTGCGCACGGAGGCCTGGAAACCACAGAGAAGGCGGGAAGGCGGCCAGAACCAGCGCCAAACAATCGTACAAGCTCTGCGATTCTACATCGGGATGGTCGGACAGGCGTTAATACGCTCGCAAAAGCTCGTCGTTTTAAGGCCGTGCTCGGCTTTACCTCGCTTGTTCCTGTGGGCGAGGCGGGCGCCCCGCTCCAGCAGCAGAGTCACGCAGTCCAGCCGCCCGCTCTCCGCGGCTCGCATGAGCGGCGTGGAGCCGCCCAGCGTCAAGGCGTCGGCGTCCGCGCCGGCGTCCAGGAGCAGCGCCGCCACGTCAGCCCGGCCCGCGTGGCACGCGTGGTGCAGCGCTGTCCAGCGGTACGCGTCGCGGGCCTTCGGGTCGGCCCTGCAGGGAGCCCCACGCGCGCCGTTAAATGCACGCGGCGTGAGGCCGTCGTCGCGACGGCCCTCCGTGTCACGGTCTGCAGTTAAGTCTATGAGCGCCTTTTTGTCACTGTGTGCAGATAATGTAAAAAAAGATACAATGTTTCTCCTTTTCTGGCAATCTTAAAAACACCAAATGGACACCTTTTTGCAAAGGGTCCAATTTGCAACAAGCCACACACTGCGTCCTATATATGATGATGTTATCGGCCAATTAATTAATTAGTTTTTTTTAGTTGTGGGAGGAAACCGGAGAGCCCAGGAAAACCCACGCAGAACACACATAAAGGTGCCCGAGCCGGGAATCGAACTGCCTCGGGCAAGACCATTCTTTCTGTGAGGCGCAGATGTTACCACTGACTGCACCACCCTGCCGCCAATGCAGTGCACACTCACAGACGGGCTGTGTGACTCCGCTCACAGACGGTAAGGGTGTCGCTATCCTGGGTAAACAATCATCTGCACAGGAAATGACCAACATCACATGAGTAGATGGATGGACAAAGGCCTGTCAATATTAATATGACTGTAAGTTGGTCAGAACACAGAGGGAGCGCACACATAAAGTGCACACAGGCAGAATATGTCTGCGCTTCACTACCGATCGCTAGGCTGTGCCTCGTTACTGGCATTTAGGGCATACGGCTCGACGCAAGACGAACGTCAAAGCGATTTCATGCTTAAATGAGCGTTGAAGCAGGTGATTATCTGTTTCGAGACCTGAGCCAGTGATGGAAACTTCACCATCCTGTGATGGGGGCAAACATTTCCATGAGACAATCTCTGCACACTCCTCCACAAAGCGGTACTCATTTTAATTGACCCTGAAGGAAGGGATGATGGGTGGAGTCGACTCCACACCGGATTTGAACTCACACCCTTGCGATTGCGACCCACTGGGCCACCCGTGCACGCTAGCGCTGCGCGAGCGGCCGGGAGTGTCGGCCACCCGTGCACACTGTGTGAGCGGCTGTGTGAGCGGCCGTGAGCGTCGTCCGAACCCGAGTTGCAGGAGGTGCGCGGCGAGCTCCACGCTCCCGTGGGCGGCGGCGGCGGCCATGAGCGGCGTCTTGTAGAAGGAGTCCCGCACGTCGACGGGCACGCCGCGGGAGAACGCACGCAGCAGCGAGTCGCGGTCGCCGGCACGCACCGCCGCGGTCACGCCCACGAACGCGCGCTCCGGGGCTGCCGTGTACCTGGCGGGCAGGGGGGTCACTCGTCGGGGTCACGACGCCCCGTCACGCGCCAACATCGCACGTCGACAACCCGCCGTTTGCTGTATGCATGCGGCGCACCGGAAACCGTCCCTCCGTCCGCTGTCAGAAAACCACTTAATCCTGCACAGGGTCGCGGTGAGCAGGAGCCAATCCCGGCAAGACACAGGGCTCAAGGCAGGGCTATAATCAGGATGGCACACCAGTCCATCAGGGCACCGGGGGCAATTTAGTCAGCAGGCCAATTAACCTATGCAGCAGCTAGTATTTGCATTGTGCGAGGAAACCGGAGTGCCCGGCAAAAACCCATGCGGACACGGGGAGAACATGCAAACTCCATACAGAATGGCCTCCGAGCAGGGATTCAACTACAGGACCTTTTTGCTGTGAGGTGGCAGCGCTACTCACCACACCAACGTGCCTCCCCCAAACTGGAAACCATTCACCACATTTTTGTGCGATCATTGGGAACGAAAGAAAGCTAATTCTAATGATCCAGGTAATCATATCAAATTCCAAAATATTTCCGCCTGATGAGATGGCATTGTGTAACGTCCCCTGTGTTTGAGTTGCTGGTCCCTGTGCTCACCTCCATGTCGCCATTTACATTGTCTGTAGTTAACAGTTACTGTTGTTGTGCGAGGTTCTGTAACCTTATGCCGGGCAGCATTGATCAAGGATCTTTGTTCCATTCCACAAAACCCTCGGCTTAGGTCTCTACGTTTCATCCGTGAGTACCAGGACAATAGTTTCATTGTGAGGAAACGGTGTGGGGTGAGAGACCAGGCCGAGTCGTCCTCGATGGGGTGAGTAGGGCGGTGGTCCCGGTCAAAGCGGGCGCAGTCGGTGGTCAGGCCCAGCTGCTCGATGACGTGAAGCGGAGGCCCCCCGTCCGCCCGCCGCGGGGTCGCCCGCTCCGGGGCCACGCAGATGGGTAGGGGCGCCTGCCGCGGACGGTTGGCACGCACGCACGCAGCACATTACACCGCGCAGAACAACATCTGGCAGAAAATACGCGCGTTAACGTTTACGTAACCGGCGCGACGTTCACCGCTTCACCGTGAATTTCTTGGCCTTCCCTTTGCGGCGACCCTTCTTCCCTTTCTTTGCTTTCGGCTCGAAGGCGCTCATCAGGTAAGACTTGGCCAGGTACTTGTTCCCCTTTAAGAACTCTTCCAAGACGATGGTTCCGTTTTTGTTGGGGTCATGAGCCTCGAGCAGGAGTTGCTGCTCCGATGGCTCCAAAGGGGGTGCACGCTGCCGATGGAGAACGTCCAACAGCCGCTCCCAGGGCAGGGAACCTTCCGGCCCACACGCCGCTCCCAGCTCTCTACGCAGCTCCTCCGTGTATTCCTGCATCCAGACAGTTGATTCTCTTTAACCGAGTGAGCCTTGTGCCCTGTTTCTATTGGGATAGGCTCCGGCTCGCCACAAACCTGTACAGGATTAAGCGGTTTCTGAGGACGAATGAATAAATGTTGCACTTTTATGTAATCAGACAAGGACATCTGTCAAACACACCGTTAGAACCTTGCACTCGTGACCATAGAAGAATAGAAGGAGTGCAACTGTGAAGCGAGTGGGTTACGAGATCCATTCACTCGGCACGCAAGCTCCCTGCCTGTGTCCAGTCATAGAGGCGAACGGCCCAGGGCTGGGCACACACTCCCTTCTGGGACCGCACGAACGCGCGTTCGTCCTTGCGGAGGAGCTTCACCACCGCCTTGTGGCCAGACTCCTTGGCGAGCATGCGACCCGTCCGGCGGCCGGCGTTCTTCAGCTTGGGGTTACAACCTGGAAGGAGATGGCGGCACAAAAGTAAATCGATGACATACACGTGAGATGCATGGCAGTGAGATTCTTTGTTCCAGTTTTTTCTCTCAACTGTGTGAAACAATGCGCAAAACCAATTTGTGCAATAACGTATATGCTTAAGTATTAAATAAAAGGTCAAGAATACTATGATATGATAAACATGTACTAATAGCGTATGCACAGACAATGAGTGTAGTAACATTCATAGCAGCGTAGCAGCATTGGCGGTAATGTCCAATGCGGTTGGGGGTACCTCTGCAGCTCAAAAGACCTTGCGGAGTTCAATGAAAATGCAAGGGGCTGTGTAGGAAAATGGGAAACTGTAATTTAACCAACGCGCTTCGAAGAATCGCATAGAAGAAGGGGGTACGTTGGGGGGGAGGTTGAATGGGGTAGGAGGGAGCAGAATAAGGTGTTGTTGGGGTTTGGGCAGCTGTTGGGCTGGCTGAGTATCCGGATGGTCTGGGGATAGAAGCTGTCCCTGAGGCGGCTGGCGTCAGCCGCGATGCAGACGTAGCCGGGCATCCTCTTGGACACGCGCTTAGTCGGCCTACGTGCAACGCAAAGCGGACTTGCTGGGGTCGCCACCCTTCGGGAGCCTCTAGTAAAGGATGGAGCCCAGAACACATTCCTCGCCTCGCTGAGCCAGGAAGTGGCAGCAGGTGGCGTGGCCGTTCTGTGCAGCGAGGTGCAGCGGGGTGCTCCCATCGAGAGCAGCAGCAAGCCCCACATCCGCTCCCATCGCCGCGAGCACCTGCAACACCTTCTCACACACACGAGGTACACACACAAACACACGGGGTACATGTGCGACACCTTCTCACAAACAGGGTACATGTACACCCACACACAGGGCACACACACACAGGGTGTATGTACACACACAAGGTACGCACACACAGGGTACACACACACACAGTGTTCCCGTGACTGACGGCCACACCTGGAAGTGTCCATTGAGGGCGGCGCGGTGTGCGGCACAGCTGCCCTGCTCGTCGCGAGCGTCCACGTCGCCGCCGCTCCGCACGATGAGCCGCACGACCTCGACGGCCCCGACCGCGGCGGCCTCCATCAGGGCGCTCCGGCCCGTCGCCTGAGCGGCACACAACCCGTCTCGTGGGTAGGGTCGCGGTGCACACCGGCAACACTTTAACTACCTTGTTTTTTTTATTATTACTTATTTTGTCGCTTATGTGCAATGCTGTGTGTAAGTAGATTGTTGATTATTACAGCACAAAAATACCCAGTAAGCTTGCAAGCTCTTTACAGGATTCCTGTGACAAAACACGCAACTAAATAATTAATGTAAAGACAGCAAATTAACAAAACTAAAAATAACCATTTACACACAGCATTGCACATGGTTATTTTTTGTGTTTGTTTGGTTAATTTGTTATTTTTCATATTGTATGTATTTTTGTCAATTCGCGTGTTTGTTGTGTTGTAGGAATCCTGTAAAGAGATTGCAAGCTCACTGGGTGTTTTTCTACTGTAATAATAAACATCTATCTAACGTAGCAAGAGGGGCCTAGGTTCATGACCCGATTTGGGTGCCTTTCTGTATGGAGTTTGTAAGTTCTCTGCTCTGCGTGGGGTTTCTCCAGGTTCTCTGGTTTCCAAAACAAAAACATACACCGTTGCTGGTATTGACCAAACATTCCATCCATCCATTTTCAGAAACCGCTTAATCCTGTACAGGGTCGCGGTGAGCCGGAGCCTATCCCGGCAGACACAGGGCGCAAGGCCAAACATTCTGATATTGACCAAACATTCTGATATTGAAAATGTTCTTTACATCACGCTATTGCAGTTACGCATAGCGGCATGCCCTCCTACTGCAAAAACTTAAACAAACGTTTTGAAACTCACTTTGTAAACAAGTGTGATACTAATACGCATCTTGATAGACTTGGAGAACCGTAGTGCTCTGATTCATTCATTGTCAGAAACCGCTTAAACCTGTACAGGGTTGCGGTGAGCCGGAGCCTATCATGGCAGACACAGGGCACAAGGCAGGGCTATACCCAGGATGTGATTATCAAAGCTAAACCATGGAAAACATTGTCCAGGGATGTGCGAAGCTTCACATGATCGCTGAATACATCTCTCGCCCTCACTTCGCCTCATAGGATTCCAAGCAGAGCAGCAGTCAAGATGATGGATGATCCGGCACCGATTCACTCCAGTTAAACTCACTAATAATAATCATATAATAACCTTGGGCGGCACGGTGGTGCGGTGAGTAGTGCTGTCACATCACAGAAAGAAGGTCCCTGGTTAAAATACCGGCTCAGGGGCCTTTCTGTGTGGAGTTTGGATGTTCTCGCCGTGTCCACGTGGGTTTTCGCCGGGAACTCCGGTTTCCTCCCACAGTCCAAAGACTTGCTGCTGCATAGGTTAATTGGCCTGCTGACTAAGTTGCCCCCGTGCCCTGATGGAATGGCGTCCGATCCTAGGTATAGCCCTGCCTTGAGCCCTGTGTCTGCCGGGATTGGCTCCGGCTCACTGCAACCCTGTACAGTGTACAGGATTAAGCGGCTTATGACAATGAATTAATGAATTAATTCAAGAAATGTGTCAACTTTCATCCTGGTTCTGTTTGTTCGCCTTAGCAACTGGGTTTAAAAAACAAAACACTGGCTCACCAAGCTTGACATCAACCAACAATGCCGATAACCACCTCCCCGTGCGCTCACAATGTCCACACTATGCTCGCAACTTGACACCGCCCACACTACACTCACAACGCTACGCTCAGAACTTCCCCATCACAAAAACAAAGATCCCCGTATAGTCTTCACAGACTGTCGGCTCAAGTGCGGTCAGCAAGCACCTATGAAGGTCGACACGGCACACAAGAGGGTGGGTGACCAGCACCACGCCCGGCTGCCTTTATCTCCATAGTGGCAATGTTTACACACCGCACAAGGGACTCATTTGAGGCTGAGTCGACCTAGGGGAGGCCCAGGACCGGTTCATAAAATCATCACTGGTGTTGGCCGTGAGCAGGATTCAAACTCGGGTGGCCAGGTTTGTAGCCCAGCATAGCGCTAACCGCTGAGCCACCGCTCCTACACAACCTCCTTATCATACACGCATGGGGAGAAGCTGCGGCGATGACGGAGCCTGTCTCGCTGCCGTGCAGCACGGGGAACACTGCTGTCGCATCGCATCGGAGCTCAATCACGCAATTACATGACACTGCACCCGTGCTACGGCAGGATAGCAACACGTGACATACGTTGCTACAGTGACTGAACAGTGCCGTCACATGAGGCACAAACTTACTCTTGCTGCTGCGTGACAAACGACGCAGTGATTCACGCTGTCACGCGAAACAGAAGCTCACGCACGCCACTTGACTATGAAGTCACGTGACAGTAATTCACTCTGTGCTGGCAATGAGACTAGGCTATGAAGAAAGCTGTCTCTGGTGCGGGCCAATCAGTTTCAAGGACAATGGATATATTATCATAACATTTTGTTTGCATGTTTTTGCCACAAGCATGTGGCTTCTTGCAAACTGGACCCGTTGCAAAAAGGTGTCCATTTGGTGTTTTTAAGATCTTAACACTTGTCTCATTTCCAGAAAAGGAAAAAACTTGTATATAATAATAATAATAGCATTTATAGAGCGCCTTTCACCCGAGGGTCACAAAGCGCTGCACAAGGCTGCGGAGAGAACGACACATTATCTGTACACTGGAAAAAATGTGCTCATAGACTCACTCTGTGCTATCGCATGACAGCAACTCCGTCCTACTTCTGTCATGACCCAGTCACGTTGTCACGCGACCCAGTCACACTGTCACGTGACACGATCGAGATGTCACGTGACACAGCCACTCACGCTGTCCTTCGCGTTGGGGTCGGCTCCGCGCCGAAGCAGCTGCAGGCTCAGCTCGGGGCTGAGCGCCGCGAGCTGGGCGGCCAGGAAGAGTGGGTGGGCGCCCGCCCGCGACACCGCGTTCACGTCGGCGTCGCCGTCGAGCGCCAGCTGCATGCAGCGCTCGTGCCGCCTCGACGGCTGGAGGCAGTAGAAGAGAACCCCTGCGAGACGCACGGAGACACGCAGACCCGCCGCCGGGCTGTCGTCTCAACACAACGCAACTCTGCGCGGGATCGCCAGCGCCCATCGGTGTCCTTGGGAAAGCGAGTTGCGGCCACCGGCTATCAAACTGATGTGATGCGTTTATGGCAACGTCTGGTTTGGTCGAATAGAGGTGGCTAAACGGGTGCAGCACCGGCCGGAGAAGAGATGGACTGATGTGGTGCAGAACGATGTAGAGCTGATTGGACTCGCCGATGATTGGTCCCAGCGGTGTTAAGATCGACCTCTGTGGAGGAGGTTCGTGAAGGACGCTACTGGGCAATTGGAGGCAGTCGCCTTCCAACAACAACAGAGGGCAGAGGAGCGACGCTCACAACAGCGAGCCGAGTGCCGGGTGGATATAACTCAGCAATCTGGCATGGTAGGTAGCAGAGGTGGTGCCTCAGCCAGTCATCTCAGTCAGTCAGCCCGTGGCACCTGGGTCTGCCTCATGACCTGGCTTTTCTCAGCGTTACTGTACTGTATAGTGGGAATGGATCAGAAATGTTTTACACATACACGGGCCGAGTCTTCATCTTGCTTTCTATTCCAATCACATTATAAACGAATAGTGCTTCTGGCATCACGAACAAGGAAAATAACTTTTCACCAAGAACGCTTGCAGACGATAATGTTACTTTAATAGCAACAAGGGGAGCACCCTCTATATCCGCCATTTTCAACTGGGGGGTCGCGACCCCTCAGTGACCCGTGAGCGCCACCTAGTGATCCGTGCAGACCAGACCCGAGTGGGCCAAGGGAGCCTTGAGGTGCAAAAGGTTGAGAAGCCCTGGTCTATGTTCCCTTTAAAGATTGTGCATCACTGCCAAGCAATATGACCTATGTGAAAAACAACTTTAAAATGCCAGTTTGCTTATGCAGTCACTGGTCATCACAGTCGCGTTGAGGCAGTCCTCGCCTCCTGTTTACGGCAGAGACGAGTGTCTCAATAAGAGAACATTTGATTACCGCAAAAAGCGGTACCTATTTTGTCAACCCACAATAATAACTTTTACTGACAACCATCCAATTGCGTGGCTAAAACTTGGATTCAAATTCAAAATCTCACACCTCAAACGGGCGACGTGGTATTAGCCACCTACAAGTCTTCACATTTTACACGCCTTTCTCATTCGAAAATTAGATTAACCGCACAGGCAAGGCTGCATGTGGGAAGCCCATTTTCTGGCTACCTTCCAACACACAACACAGCCCATGCAGCAATCTAGCTGTATGTCTATGAGCACTTTTTTGCCACTGTACAGATTATGTAAAAAAGATAGAAGGTTGTACCTTTTCTGTCAATGAGACAAGTGTTAAGATCTCCAAAACACCAAATAGACACCTTTTTACAAAGGGTCTATTGTGTTGCGGAAAGGCAAGCAGTTTTGGACAATGCAAATATCAATCCATTAGTTGCTTGGGTTTTATCTCTTTTGTAAATTCGCGTGTTTGTTAAGGCCCAGAAATCCTGTGAAGAGATTGCAAGCTTCCCGGGAATTTTTCTGCTGTAATAATACATACATATCTAGCAAAGCCTATGAGCACCTTTTTGCCAGTTGAGGTGGTTCGGGCATCTGGTAAGGATGCCCCCTGGAAGGCTCCCCCAGGAAGTCTACCAGGCACGGCCCACTGGACGGAGACCTACAGGCCGACCCAGGACACGCTGGAGGGATTATATCCTTCGGCTGGCCTTGGAATGCCTGGGAATCCCCCAGGAAGAGCTGGAATCTGTTGCTGAGGAAAGGGATGTCTGGTCCACCACCCTCCTTGGACTGCTGCCGCCGCGACCCTCACCAGGACAAGCGGTTTATAAAATGGATGGATAGATGGACTTTGTAAAAAAAGTGTCCATTTGGTGTTTTCAAAATCTTAACACTTGTCTCATTGCCAGAAAAGGAAAAAACATTGTATCTTTTTTCACATTAGATATCGAAATGTTCATCAATGTGAGTCCACAAGGAAAGAGAATCTTGCAGGAAGTGTTACTTAGAGGTTTGCCGGCTGCTTGATGGTTCAGGGTGTTTGGGCCTGCGTCCGTGGCTACGTTCAACAAACAACACATTCAAACAAGGCGACGAGGCGCGCGGCCCAGCGCGTCGCCCATCCGGCCTGTACCTCTGCCGTCGCGGTCCAGCACGGCCATGCTGGCCCCGGTGCGGGCCAGCACCTCCACGACGGCCTCGTGGCCCAGCGCCGCGGCCACCATGACGGGGCTGCGGCCCCGCAAGTCCTGCGCGTCTGGTCGCGCGCCGAGCGCCAGCAACGTGCCGCACATGTCACGCAGGTTCATGGCGGCGGCCACGTGCAGACCGCGCTGGCCCGTCTCGGGCTCCGCGGCGTTCACCAGGCCCGGGGAGCCCAGGCGGCACAGCTTCCGAACCTTTTGTGGAAAACGGCGGCGGTTAGACCGGTGGTTGTGAGCGACTGCCAACCACTCCGGGCGGCGCGGTGGCATAAAGGTAACGCACGCTGCCGCTTCACAGCAAGAAGGTCCCGGGTTCGTATCCCGGCTCGGGTGCCTTTCTGCGTTGGAGTGTGTTTTCGCCAGTTTCCTCCCACAGTCCAAAGACATGCTGCTGCATAGGTTATTAATTGGCCTGCAGGCTAAATTGCCCTAGATACCCTGTGATGGCCTGGCGTCCCATCCTGGGTATAACCCTGACTTGCGCCCTGTGCATGCCGGGATAGGCTTCGGCTCACCGCAACCCTGTACAGGATTAAGTGGTTTCGAACAATGAATGAATGCCAACCACTCCAACAGGGTCATAAGCTAGAGACTAGCGTGGGCAAAGACCAATGCACGATCGCCACTGAACACCACCATCTCCACGACAGGAGCATCACTCACAACACCTTGACTCAGCACCATCACAGTACCGTCACACACAATACCAACACAGCACCATCACTCGCAGCAGTCACCTTTACACCCACAGCGACACCACTGACTCGCAACACCACTCACAACACCATCACCTGCGCCTCGTCCTGGGCGCGAATGAGCTGCATGAGCTTGTAGGTCTGCAGCGAGAGCAGGCGGCTGTCTCCCCCGTCAGAGCCTCCCCGCTCTGCGCCGACAGGGCCCCCCACTCTCGGATGCACCATGTTGTCTGCGTTACACGGCAATCACGTACCGGCACCCCGAGACGCGGGGACACGGAGACACGGGACACGGAGACACCAACGCGCGTTTGGTTGCCACGGAAACCGCTGACCCCGCCCACGTGACCTCAACAAGCGGTGCGTCACGTGACCTCTGTAAACACTCAGAACATCATCACTCCCATCACTTCACGAAAATGGGAAACTGTAATTTAACCATCGCGCTTCGAAGAATCGCAAAGAAGACCCGACCATCACTAGAATCCCTCCCAACACACAATCACTTCCATGACCTAAGCTTACCATCACTCCCAACACTTCCATTATTACCAATAAGCAACCTATACTTTTTTTTTCCATCGCAATGTTTAACTGTTTCAACTGCCTTGAGTGTTTTATTTATTTCTGTTTTACTTATTTGGTCAATTATGCGCAATGCTGTGTGTAAATGGTTGTTTTTTGTTTTGTAAATTTGTACGTTTTATATATTTATTTAGTTATGTTGATTCGGGCGGCACGGTGGCGTAGTGGGTAGCGCTTCCGCCTCACAGCAAGAAGGTCCCGGGTTCGAATCTCGGCTCGGGGTGCCTTTCTGTGTGGA
>JAZEWU010000029.1:3242914-3262384 GCA_036362915.1 Geotria australis | reverse complement strand
CCCCGCCCCCCGTAGCTCCGCCCGCCGTGCAGCTGCTCACGCCGGAGCAGCTCGTGCTGGAGCCGGGGGAGCGCGTGTTTCTACGGTGCGCCATCGTGGGGGGCGACCCCGATCCCTCCGTCACATGGTCACGAAGCCCGGGGGGTCTCCCTCCCACGTGTCTCACCGGCAAGGACAACTTGACCATCCAGTCAGTGCGCGAGAGCGACTCGGGCACCTACACGTGCCTCGTTAGTAACGGTGTCGGGGCAGCTGTGCGCAGAGCCGTCAACGTCACAGTGAGATGTACGCGGCACCACGCACGCGCACGCGCACCGTACCCCACGCACACCCGCTCCGTACCCCACGCACAGGCGGGGGAGGGGGGAAGGCAGCCAGGCGGTTTGCCGGCGCCAACATTTTGCCACACACTGCGTCATATATATTGTGATGTTATCGGCCAATGAATTAACGGGTGGGAGAATACACAAATTCGACACAGAAAAGACCCCGAGGCGGGAATCGAACCGTCTCAGGCAGGTCTTTCTTTCTGGGTGGCAGGGTGGTGCAGTAGTAACATCTGCGCCACTCCGCCACCCTGTTTATAAATTTGCTTCATTGTTGCAATAGTTATTTCTTGTCGCTTTGGTCATTTTGCAGATCCAGTTCACTCTTGCAAATGATACTACAGTATATTGGTCTCTTGAATGTTCACCTTGTTAAACACCGTTAACTTGAACTTCAAACTCTATTTCATACTGCGGTAAGAAATTTAATACTGATGTAACTACGGTGGTGGTGGGAGGGGGGTGTTTTGATCATTCGTGGCATGATCTATTGTGAATTTGGTTGACTCTTCACAAGCGTGGAGTAGTTATTAAGATAACGAGGGCTGTGTGGGCTGCGTACCACGGTTAGGGGAGTGCTGGCTCTTGGTGGGTGGAGGAGGCGGCACGTGTGGCGGATAATCGTAAAGGTGCCGCATCTGTGTGACGCCGTTATGGGATAAACGAATCTACCGTACCACGCCGTATACGCTTAAAGTTTTGAACATCGCGGTTTCTTCTGTTGCCGTCCTCTTCTGGAACGTAACCCCCGCGATAGCCGAGGGTCACAGCGCACAGCGCGTCTGCGTTTAACCCTCAGCGCTCCGCAACGGCCGCTTCTGGATCACCCCCGACCCGTACCACGAGGACGACAACATCCAGATCGGACGAGAGGTCAAGATCTCCTGCCAGGTGGACGCCGTGCCCATCGAGGAGCTCACCTTCGCGTGGTACCGCAACGCGCACCCGCTGCAGCCGTCTGCCCGGCTCGTCATCTCCAAGAGCGACTCGGACTTTGCTCCGGGAACCTCGAGCCTCGACATCATAGACCTCAAGTTCACGGACTTCGGGACGTACACGTGCACCGCGAGACTGTCCCGCGCGCGGAGCCTCGGCGACATCAGCATGGACGTCAACATCTCCAGCAGCACCGGTGAGGATGGGACGGAGCCACGCTCATACGCGACGGGTCTGACTGAGGTCATGGCTGTGCATTCGAACAAGGTCCGATGCATTTTATAATATAATATAACGCGCACATATTCGTTCTACATCGAAGGTATTCAGTAAAAGAGAGAACGACTCAGGCGGTGCGAGGAAACGGCAGAGAGGCGGAGGAGGCAGTGTATTGCCACACACTGGGTCCGATATATTTTGATGTTATCGGCCAATTCATTAATGGGTGTTTTTTTTTAAGTTGTGAGAGGAACCCGGAGTGCCCAGCGAAAACCCATTCGCACATGGCGAGAACATGCAAACTCCACACAAAAAGGCAATAGAGCCGTGAATCGAACCCGGGACCTTCTTGCTGTGAGGCGGCAGCGCTACTCACCGCGCCACCCCGTGATTTTTATATTTTTTTTTATTTTTGTCAATTCGCATATTTGTTGTGTCGCAGGAATCCTGCAAAGAGCTTGCAAGCTCATTGGGTATTTTCTGCTGTAATAATAAACATCCAGCTAACCATCCATAACAGCCCATGTTGCTGAATATATGCACACGTCTACGGCTTGCAGCGTATAGCTAGCTCTACTCGGTAACGAGACTTCTGCGTGAGAAGCCTCTCCGCGTGTCGCCGCAGTGCCGCCCACGATCGGCGTCCCGCGCGGCCGCTCGCCCGTGGTGGCGCGGGAGGGCTCCGCGGCCGAGCTGCGGTGCCTCGTCACCGGGAAGCCCAAGCCCGCGGTGCTGTGGTCTCGCGCGGAGCGAGACGCCCTCATGCCGGGCGGGGCACCGTACGCGGAGAGCCGCGACGGGACTCTGCTCCTCGCCAACGTGACGCGGAACGCGGCCGGCTCCTACCGCTGCCACACGGCACGGGCCAACGGCTTCAACGTGAGCCCGCGCGAGGCCACCGTCCAGCTCGTCGTGCAGTGTGAGCGTCGCTGTGCCGCGCCCCGCGCACGCACACTCCGACTGGCGACGAGGTGACGGGGGGGGGGAGGGGCGCGCCGGTGTGACGAGAGGTGGAGGAGGCAGCCAGGCGGTTTGCCGGCGCTAATATAGTGCCACACACTGTGTCCTATATATTATGATGTTATCGGCCAATTAATGAGTGGTTTTTTTAGTTGTGGGAAGAAACCAGAGAGCCCGGAGGAAAACTCCACCAGAACAGGGGGAGAACACACAAACTGCACACAGAAAGGCGCCCGAGGTAGGAATCGAACCACCTCGGGCAAGAACATTCTTTCTGTAAGGCGAAAAGATGTTAGCCCTGCGCCACCCTGCAGCAACAACAACAACCAGAGGCAAGGGGTGCTGAACAGGAGCGATGTGCCTGTGCGGTGCGCACACAGACCCCCCAGTGGTCGAGCCGCCCATCGCCGAGCTGCGCCAGGGCCTGGGCCAGAGCGTGAGCATGGAGTGCCGCGTGCGGAGCGCTAACCCCGCGCGCATCATCGCCCACGAGTGGCGCTTCAAGGGCAAGGTGGGTCGCGCGTCGTGAGTGCGTTGCTCAAGTATAGGGTTGAAGCCACGTGTGCAGGAGGCGCACTGTCTACTCAGTTATTGTTTAATTCAACACGAAGGCTTTCGTGGGGTTAGGTCACGTAAAAAAAAATGTCATAAAAACCCGCTTCCACCCGACACAGCCAATTTAGTTAGGTTTGTCACGTGAACAAAACGTGCCAATTCTTTGCTACTTCAGCATCGCACCGAGATGTTGCACTATCAGCGAAACGTCGTACCTTCATTGTAAATGTCGTGGGTTTGCTCGCCGACATAGTGGTGTGCTGAAGTCGTAACAATTTTGTTCGCGTGACAAATATTACTAATTTGCTGTGTCGGTTTGAGGCGGGTTTTACGACACTAACATTTTTTACGTGACCTAACTTATTTATTTTGACTTATTTTCCACTGACGCTGGCGATTATCTTGTGTCGTGTATTATAGTTTTCCGTTGAGCTTGGACCCGTAGCAAATGGAGAAGGCGCTTGTTTGTGAACATCTCACAGTTCGCTGGCTTTGGTTCAAACAGGTCTGACTGCTGATGAGACAGTGGATGGCGAAACCGGTCCAGAGTTTGGTTGTGTATAACAAATGCTGCTGAAACACAATCGCTCCCAGAAGGCCGTAAAGCCAATGGGATGTGTACATGCTTCTAGACTTTATGGGAATGGATAGATATAGGAAGTAGAGAAATTGTCTGCTTATTTATTTTCCTTCTACGATGGCTGTATAATCTACTTATTAGATGTATTATGTAGGTTTGCAGAGTGCATGTGCGTTATACACGGGTGGCCCTGTGTTACCACGGGCAGTGACGGGCTCCGTGTTGCGTACGTCTGGGCTGAGTGGTGATGGCTGTGCCAGCACGGGACCTTGGCCAGGCTCTGCATCTTTAGTGAACCAATGACATCTCCAGTCATTTTTGTTACAGAGTTGCCAAGCACAGGCCCAAAGGCCCAAAACGTAAAGTGGCGAGCAATAAAGTTAAAACTGAGCACGGTTATAATAAAATAGACGTGGAAGGGAGGGATTTCCAAAGTTGGGCAGTGCCATAAATGAAGCAGAAAGAGACACGTGGCACAAGATGGCTATATTCCGTAGGAACACTAGAAGGTGCTCTGCTCCTGAACACACAGATACAGTGTTTCATAATGTGTCTGTATCTCTCTCCAGGTCTCTCTCCCTGTCTTGTTTCGTCTCATCTGTTGCTCAGGTCCCTCTGACCCCCATTTGCACAGGATCACCGTAAGGTGTGTGGGTGAATGAGTGAGTGTGTGGGTGGGTGAGTGGGGGTCAAGGTAGAAGCGTTCACGTCGCGATCCCTGTCAGGAAGTACTTGGTACTGCCTGCGAATTCTACCTAACACTTCGAGGCCGAGCTGAAAGACAACGATGTCCAGAGGCTGACCATCGTGCTTCGAAGAATCACAAAGAAGATGACTGTAAGCGTGAGATCACTGCCTATATTGACCGCCAACACCTGTCCCCAATAACACTATTTCATTCCATCTCCTGTTTACCTTCACTGTCATACGCACTCCTTTCAAAATGACAACTGTGTAATGGATACATTTGCTCATCGAAGGTAGTGACTGTAGCTTCAAGCTCATGGCAATATTGTTCCAAAAACGTGCGTCAGCCGCCACAACAGCTTTTTCCCCATATCTTGATGTGAACCCAGGAATATTTAGCAGAAAGTACTTTGAGCTTTTAAGGTTTACTTTGTTAATCAGTGTGGCAGCCAAGGAATGGAATGAATCGGAGAGGACGTGCATCTAGGAGATGGAGTAATGATATCAGTCATGTGCAGGCGCTGCATGGATTGTTGCATGGCAGGATTGTGAAATGTAGCGGTGTCTTGGGGAGGCCTTCGTCCAGCAGTGGATTCATTATGGCTGATGATGATGATGAGATGCTGTGATGATCGCTTCTAGGTTGGTTTCTTCTCTGCTGAAGTTTGATGCAGGTTTCAATCTCACAACATCGGTGTGTACGGAGTAGGTGCTGGCGACGAGCCGCCTTGACTCCAATGGGTTTCTCTCGAGTCACAGGATCTCAAGCCTCTCGCACGACGACTATGGGAACTACTCCTGCATCCTGGCCAATGAGGCTGGCTCCAGCAGCTGCACGTTTACCCTGACAGGTTAGCCACGAGATAAAGCCAACAACATTTCATTACCGGCTTGCCAATTTACACTTTACAGTAAACACTTTACAGTAAATCCCGAAAATCGTGAATACCATTCTTACGTTTCACTAGATGCACTTGCACACGCTTTTATTTTAGGGGCTATATTAACGACTACACAATGACGAGACTGCGGCAGGGTGGCACAGGGGTAACATCTGCGCCTCACAGAAAGAACGGTCCTGCCAGAGGCGGTTCAATTCCCACCTCGGGTGCCTTTCTGCGTGGAGTTTGTGTGTTCTCCCGTTGTTCTGCTTGGGTTTCCTCCGGGCTCTCCGGTTTCCTCCCACAGCAAAAAAAAACACTAATTAATTACTTGGCCGATAACATCTCAACATATAGGATGCAGTGTGTGGCAATATGTTGGAGCCGGCAAACTGCCTGGCTGCCTCCTACGCCTCTCTGCGATTTCCTCGCCCCTCTGAGTCATTCTCTCTTCGAATTAATACCTTTGACACTGAATGAATATGTGCACGTTACAAATATAATTTATCATTATTAATAACTCACCCACAGACAGGTGTCGACAGGGGCAAAATGTCGCTAAGGAAAAAAACGCTCGCCACGACAAGCAGCTGTTAAGAGCAATTATCAGCATGGATGTAATCTAACCTAACAACGAAAGGTTTTAAAAGGTAACTTGTCGGTGCCAACTCTGGTTATGGGAAATGTAATTATTTAGAAAAGATTCATGTTTGTGAAATATATTCCATTTATATTGTAACAGTTGTTTAGGTTTGAATCCATTTGGTTGGTTTTGCTCTGATTACTATTTGCTTTGTGATTGTACTTGCTATACTATTGTACGTGTTGTTATTGTGCTTGTCATCTTGGTGATACGGGTCATGTTACGAGTGAGACCAGCGAGACTCACCGGCTTAAACAAAATAAGCTTCAGCTATGAATGTACACGTCCTGCCAAACTGTGTATTCTAGTCATGAACAGGCAAAAAAAACAATTACTTTATATTTTTTTGAATAAATATGTCGTGAATACAGTTGATACATATTTATTTGAAATAATTTAAACGTTGTAGTAATCCTCCGGCATACATATACTAACATTGTAGATGTGTAGATGTTGATTATTACAGCAGAAAAACACCGAGTGAGCTTGCAAGCTCTTTACGGGACTCCTGCGACGGAGATATATTTTATTTAAAAAACATATGTCTGTAATCAGAATGCTACTTAACAATACTAGTGACAGCCATTAAATGGAAAACATTTCCGTATTGTGAAATAGTAAGCTACTTAGCGGAGATGGACATGATGTCAATTTGAATAAACAGTTATTCCTACTACAGTACTAACTGAATCTCCACCACATGGCTCAGTGGGACAGCAAACAGCTTGCAATGGGAAGTTTGGGAAGTCTATTCCTGATTAGAGAGGACGACTCGGCAGATCATCCCTCTGGGACTGATAAAATATGTTCCGCTTTGTGTCAATAGGGGCAATCGTGTGGATAGACTCAATTCTCATTTGCGCAGGAACACACTTTGACTTTTGACCTCGTATGGACAGCCGTTTGACGGAGGCTTACGGCGGCAGGTCGGGGTGACGCGGAGTGTGCGCCCGTGCTTGTGTGGGAAAGGAAAGGCACACGCTCCCGAGTTTTACTACGACACCGCGTCACCAGTTCACCTGCAGCATCCCTGGGTCTACTCGTACCTGGTGCAGTGGACTCAAGCTGCGCCCACAGCCGTCGATCCTGTCACCGAGTACCACCTGGAGGTGCTGCAGGTCAGGACTGTGATTCACTCCGTTCACTCACCGTCAGTACGTCACCTGCTTATCTCTCTCTTCGCTACTGGAATTGTGATCGTGAAATTCACTCGTTCATTTCTCCAGCCACACTGAGGAGCCAGTCTACGACACCAACGAGTCTGTCTCAACCACCATACTGTGTCCGACCAATGAGCTGCAAGTCGCAACAACGCACTCGCCCACTCACACGATCGTTCGCTCACTACCGCAGGTCCAAACACTCCTATCTCTAAATTTAACACGAAGGCTTTCGTGACCAATGTTATCCATAGTCTAGCTCTGTTTATGAGTTACGTCACGTAAACATGAATAAGTGTCATAAACCCGCCTCCACCCGACACAGCCAAAGAGTAAAGAGTTGTCATGTGAACAAAAACGTGCCAATTCGTTACTACTTCAGCACACCGGTGTGTTGGAGAGCGAGACCACAACATTTAAAATGAAGGACGTTTCGCTGATAGTTGCAATCAGCTTCATCAGGAACAAGGATCTGACAAGTCCCAACTCGCCCTTCCCGGGGCCCTATATATAGGCGGGAGAGGGAAGGGAGGGGGTGGGGTGCGGTTTATGGGGGGATTGTGGCGTCATCACCGTGTGCCAACCTATGCGCAGGAGCCGAGAGGTGATCCAATCACATTACTTACGTTAATTCGCAACGCGTGTACAATACTTCAATTACGCACGTGATTCAAATGCCTTACATTATCCACCAATTTGGGTTTATTGCGTAACAATGATACGTTTCCAGGCTGCACTTAGTCTATAACAATCATAACGATTAAAGTTCTTTTTATTCCTTTCAATTTCGATAGACTCCTGAATGAGTCTGGAGACACTATACATAGCATGATGGAGTGTGCGCCCTCTCAGCGTCTGAAAGCGCACAATTACATTCACAACTCAAGTGGAGTACGTGAATTGAAGGCAGTTACACTGTTAAATATTTGAGTAGCATTTACAGACTGCGCATTACATATCTACGAAAAGCGTAAAAGCCTTCTAAAATAAGGTGACTTTAAAATGAAAAAAAACATGACGTTAAATTAGATACTTAATATTTAATACTGTACACTGTACGTCTAGGCTTTCAAAGCCATGGTGCAGAAAAGGTTTTTAACTGAAATGACCTCACAGTGCACTTGTGTGTAAACTAGTCTGTATAATAGTAATAAATACAATTTATAACGTGCACATATTCCTTTAATTTCGAAGGTATTAATTCGAAGAGAGAACAACTCAGGCGCGAGGAAACCGCAGAGAGGCGGAGGAGGCAGCCAGGCGGTTTACCGACGCCAACATATTTCCACACACTGTGTCCTATATATTATGATATTGGCCAAAAAGACGGGGGGAGTCAGCCATGTGGTTACCCGGTGCCAACCCGCCAGACACTGTGTCCTAGATATTATGATGTTATCGGGCGATTCATTAATGAGTTGGGGGAGAAAACCGGAGAACACGGGGAAACCCACGCAGAACAGGGGGAGAACACATAAACTCCACACGAAAATGCGCCCAAGGTGGGACGCGAACTGTCTCAGTCAGGACTTTCTTTCTGTGAGGCGCAAATGTTACCACTATGCCAACCTGCCACCCTGTATGGACGGCAGAGTAGATATACATTCGGATGTATGTGGACTCTGTTGTGTGTTGAACATATGTACATCGGTGCTATCAGTGTGGTTTTATATTCAACGTGGGTGGTGATGCAGGGGTTGTTTGTATTCACCCATATGCTGCTCTATGTGTATGAGTGCCGCTATGTATTTATGTGGTCATGGCTATTGATGAAATTAAATGCCCTTTAATTTGTTAAACTGGGCACTTCCAGAACCGTTTGACTTTGTTCCTACAAGTAGCAACAAACCACTACTACTGCATGAGCCTAACAGCTATGGGAACTTCCTGACACAGTGGTGTAGCGAGTAGCCTCATTCCTGGTTTCGATTCCTGGCTCGGGTACCTTTCTGTGTGGAGTTTGCATGTTCTCCCCGTGTCCGTGCGGGTTTTCGTCAGATACTCTGGTTTCCTCCCACAGTTCAAATACATGCTGCTGCCTAGGTTAATTGTCCTACCTATATTGCCCACGGTGCCCTGAGATGTTGTAACTTGCTTACCCCTCCCCACTGAACAACTATTAAAGAGCTCAACATAGCTCAATGCTTCCTTCCAGCTTAGATACAAAGTGACCTGACCAAGGTATTCAAAATGGACTTGGCTCACTTAAAACAAATTCTGGTGCTTTAAAAAAGTAAAAAAAAAAATTAGCACTTGAAATGTTGTTTTTTTACACGAGCAGCGTTAAAAACCTCCAGATGCAAACATGGGACGGATTATGTAAAAAAATGCCAACAAATGGAATTTTCACCCCAAAGGTTTGGGGCCCAAATAAAAAAACTCTGATTTAGCATTTCAAAGTCGTATTTGACATTGAAAACAGCACATTTCATTATGTCCATACACAAACTGTCACTACCCTTGGAGTTCTTGGAGTTTTTGGAGCCAAAACAGGAACAAATAAAATCTAGTTAGAAACTCAACTGGAGTTCTTCCAAATTTCCGATGTTTAACCATTTCATTACATCATTATCATTTACATGTAACTCGTGAGTCTCAATGGTAATACGGGTGATACAATCTTAAACTAGTATGTGAAATAAAACTGAATCACATTTCAATTACAATAAAATGGAAATGTTTTCTTAAATATCACACCATATAATTGTACGTTTTTAAAATGTGAATGAAAGAAATTTTATAATTTGGAATAAAGCAATGCTTCTGCATTAAAACACAATGGCTGTTAAAAATATTAGATTTTCTAAATAAACAAATCCGAGCATTTGCGGCAGTTCTGCAACGCACTTTCCAGAACTACAGATTGTGAAGCACTGGTATAAGCAATCATAATAATACCAATTATATACATTCGGTATTTGTGCGTCTATTTTTACAATGTAGAGCTATCATAAATGCGCAATTTTTCATAGATTGAGTGTCATACCAGTTGAGGAATTTGTGAACAATCTTTCAAATTGAACCAGAATGCTGCAATACAACAGCCTACTTGTCTTGAATGACGGCAAGGATATTTAACGTCCAATGTGAAGTAAACGGCGCATATCCGTACGGTTAATACACCCATGAGTAATAACCTCGGTAGCCTGCCGAATTCGAACCGCGGACATCTGCAGCAAGCGGCGAACGTGCTACCGTTAGGCTACGTGACTGCCTGAACCACAACCGGAGCCTGAGCGTGCAACAACGTGTGTGTGTGTAGGACGGGAGAGACTTATGGCAGAGTGTGCGGGTGCCCATAGCCGACCCTGTGCAGAGGGGAGACCTGCTGAGCCACAGCCTCGCAGAACTCGCCGTGCCGCACGCACACCAACTACGCCTCACTCCCTTCACCAGCTTCGGTCTGGGGGAATCGGCCACGCGATGGATCCACTACTCCGACGGTAGGGCGCGCTCCGAGACACGCGGGGAGCCGGCCGCGCCGCGGGAGCCGGCCGCAACCCGCGCGAACGTGGGTGCTGCGTGTGTTTTTCAGGCGAGGCTTTCTGTGGCTTCGAGGAGCTGCTGCTGTGTGGATTCATGCAAGACACGCACGACGACTTCGACTGGAAGCAGCGTCGCGTGGCGGCGGAGTGGGCCCGACCGACGCTCCCCCCCAGGCCCCACGGTCCTCCCGGGCTCCCTGGTTGCCCCCCGTCCCCTCACCTCTCCACCACTGCCCGTCCATTTGGTCCGTCGGCTTACGAAGTCTCTGCTACTTTTGCTGACGATCGCTTCCAGTCCAGGCTGACTCGACCACAAGGTGACCGCAACAGATCATTCTCAGCAGCAGCAAAACGGGTGTAGCCGCTAGCTTACGCTTGTCAGAGGTGCGGCCCTGCAAGTGCTTGCTCACGCCACTACTAGCAGAAGGGCCTCCAGTAGAACACACCTTAGGTGTCCAGTTTGCAAGAAGCCACACATTCCTGTGGCAAAAACATGCAAACAAAATGCCATGATCAAATATGCATTGTCCTTGAATCTGATTGGCCCACACCAGAAACAGCTTTATTATAGCCTAGTCTCAGTTTTAGCCAAGTGTTGTCGAAAAGCAAGCAGTTTTGAACAATGCAAATATCAATGCATAAGTAGCTCGTGTCGAGCTGTTAAGACTATTAGCACCTTTTTGCCAAAAGGTGTCCATTTGGTGTTTATAAGATCTTTACACTTGCCTCTTTGCCAGAAAAGATAAAACCTTGAATCTTTTTACATTATCTGTATACAATGGAAAAAGGTGCTCATAGACACCTAGGCGTATTTGATACACTCTCCACAATTCGAATTCGATTAGATTTTTCGAAGCGTGATGGTTATATGACAGTTTCCCATTGCAACAAGTTCTTCTTTAGTTTCAGACAGCGCTTCAACATTTACAGATGTAATAGTGCTGGCCTTAAAGGCGGTGGGCATCGGCCTCTCTTCTTGCTCCAGACTGAGGGGCTTCTGGCATCTGTTGAGCTTCTGGACATCGTTGTCTTTCAGCTCCTCGGCTTCGAAGTGTTTGGTAGAATTTGCAGGTAATACCAAGTATTACTTGACAGGGATCGCGACGTGAACGCTTTTACCTTGATCCCCACTCTCCACAATGACCAGACTTTGTGGTTGAGGTGGTCGCATACCCACATTTACCCCACCGCACATGACCTGCTGATCTGCTTGGTAATATTTATACTTCTGGGTGGCGTGACAAAATGTCCCCATTATCTCAACTGGCACATCGTGAGATGGAGTAGCTCTTAAATATTGACATTTGAAGAAATAATAATGTCATACATTATGACCAAATATCATTTTAAGAATTTCTACACAGATAAAAAGTATTTCAAGCGTTCTTAATAGCAAGTGAAGGGAGGTGTATGTAATGGTGTCTACACACTTCAATATGAATTGCTGCACCTAGCTTGAATCTGGTGATGAGTGGGCGAGTTCACGGGCGCTTGGGCTACACTGGGGAGCAGCGGCTCAGTGGTTAGCACGCTGAGCTACAAACCTAGCAACCCAAGTTCGAATCTTGCTCACGGCAAACACCGGTGACGATTTTCTGAACCGGTCTTGGGCCTCCCCTAGGTCAACTGAGCCTCAAATTAGTACCTAGTGCAGTGCGTAAACATTGCCACTAGGGAGACAAAGGCGCCTCAGCGTGGTGCTGGCCACCCACCCCGTTTTGTGCCATGCCAGCCTTTATAGGCGCTTGCTAAGAGCACTTCACTCTACAGTCTGTTAAGGGTATACAGGTGATCTTTGTCTTTATGCGTGTCACGTGGTTGCCATCCAAATGTCCTGTACTCAGGTCACTTCATGTACGCGGAGGCCTCACAGCAAGGCCAGGCGGGCCAGCGAGCTCGCCTCATCAGCCCCATTTACAACATGAGTGGAAGCGGCCCGGGTCTCAAGTCCGCCTGCCTGGAGTTCCATTTCCACAGCCGTGGGAACAGCTCGGGTCAGCATCCGTTTCGGCGTGACCTCCATCGGTTTTGCAAATAGGGTGGCCACCTCTCCCACAGACCAAACCCGCACGTATTTATCAGTTAGCCTCGGTCTTTCAAAACCGTGCAGTTCAAGGAAACGGCAGTTCCCTGGACTGTCAATCACGGGCAGATGGCAACCCTCGCTGCAAGTGACCAAGCGTTTGACATTAATCTCGTGTTTGCTGTATTAATCCCTGTAGACTGAATGTTGGCCGTGTTGTCTCACTGCTGTTATTGTCATTTTTATCGTTTTAAGTGTGGTTCACGATATTCAGCTTGTGATGCAGTTTGCACGAATGACTCAATGTAAAATAGATAACGATAATTATTATAAACGCTATTCACGCAAACATCAAATTATCATTGGCATCTGTATGATACATGCCGTTTCCTCCATGCAAAACAAATGTTCAATTACATAAAGTGCAGATCACACGTCTGTATTGACAGCTATTGTATACATTAGCATGTTAATAGTGTGATGCTCAAGTATTTGTAAAATATGCTCTGTCTCCGACAATGAATGCTCTGTCTCCACTGATGGTTGTACATTTTATTTGAACTCATAGATAATATGGTAGAGGGTATATACTTCCAACCTACACTAAATATGAACACTGCTGAAGCGCTGCACAAGGGCCGCGAAGAGGTCGGCATGTCAACAACGAAAGCAAAACAATAAAAACCAAAGCAACAGAAAATAAATGAATAAGGCTACTTTGAATATACTAAAAGGTTGTGAAATATGGTAGAGGGTATATACTTCCAACCTACACTAAATATGAACACTGCTGAAAAAACAAAAGTGTATCACCACACATGAAGACTATTTAAATGGAAAATGTGGAAATCCATTGGAAAAGGGGCGGCATGGTGGCGCGTTGAGTAGCGCCGCCGCCTTACAGCAAGAAAACCCGGGTTGGAATCCCGGCATGGGTGCCTTTCTATGTGGAGTTTGCATGTTCTCCCCGTGTCGGCTTGGGTTTTTGCCGTGCACTCCGGTTTCCTCCCACAGTCCAAAGACATGCTGCTGCTGCATAGGTTGCTGCTGCATAGGTTAAGTGGCCTGCCGACTAAATTGCCCTCAGTGCCCTGTGCTGGACTGGCGTCCGATCCTGGGCATAGCCCTGCCTTGCGCCCTGTGTCTGCCGGGATAGGCTCCAGCTCACCCCAACCCTGTAGAGGATTAAGCGGTTTGTGACAATGAATGAATGAACATTGTAAAAGGGCGAGACTAGTGGCTGTTTAGTGGCTTGTAACTGGTTAGAGTGCAGATCACCAGATACCACAGCGTGCGTGGTCTTCACACGCTGTCCGACTGCCACAAGTGTCCCTGTCCTATGACATGTCGCTCTTGTGTCCTCTGCTGCAGGGATTTTGAATGTGCTTGTTCGAGTTGGGCCCAGCCAGGACAGGCGTGTGTGGGTATCCAAGAGCCGGCACATGGAGGAATGGCGCTTGGTGCAGCTACCCGTCAACCCTGCCAGGCCCTTTCAAGTAAGTCATGCACCTCCCAGGATGGTAAATTAAAAGGTGCGGCCCTGCAATGGGCCGCTCGCACCACTGCTGGCGGAGGGGCCTCCATTAGAGCGAACTCTAGTAGTCATTTGGTCTACTCTTCCACGTTAGCCAGATGTGTTGGAAGTGGTGGGTGTACCCACGCTATACCCCAACACGCACTACCACGTGATAAACTAGCAGTAGTGAACCCACTAACCAAACGGACACAATCTCAACCACAGCAGTTTGATGTCACTTTCTTTAACCCAATATTATGAATGCTAAATGGATTGTTTGGCAACGCAAAGAACAGCACCTGACGTAGGTAAACACGACTGGAACTGGGTCTATGAGCACCATTTTGCCATTGTACGGATAATATATAAAAGATACAAGGCTTTACCTTTCCCGACAATGATCTTAAAAACACCAAATGGACACCTTTTTGCAAAGGGTCCAGTTTGCAAGAAGTCACACGTGCTTGCGGCGAAAACATGCAAACAAAACTACTGGGACTGTGGGACTATCCCACTGGAAACAATGCACACGTTCGCCATCTTCACCAATCTCTTGTACTCAGAGCAGTCCCTCTGTGCTCGCGGTAACGCATGCGAGCGACACACTGTGCTCCGGCAGGTTGTGTTTGAAGCAGTGAGAGTGCCTGGCGGACAGGGCAGCTTCGGGATTGAAGATGTGAGCATCTCGGAGGGTGCGTGCCCAGAGGAGAAACAGAAGGCCACTCTTAACCGTAAGCACCAGCACATCACCCACAACATATGGTGTGCCTTGTATTCGCGTGTACGGACAGGTGGCAACCCTAACTGCCAGTGACCAAGCATTTGACATTAATCTCGTGTATGCTGTATTTATCCCTGTAGCCCGAATCTTGGTCGCGTTGTCTCACTGCAGCGCTTTGTGACCCTCGGGTGAAAGGCGCTATATAAATTGAAATTATTAGTATTATTATTATTATCGTTTTAAATTGTGGTTTACAATATTCAGCTTTTTGTGATGCAGTTTGCATAAATGACTCAAGGTAAAATAAGATAGTTATAATTATTATAAACGCTGTTCACACAAACATCAACTTATAATTATAATCCTCGGGTGCCTTTGTGTGGAGTTTGCATGTTCTTCCCGTGTCTGCGTGGGTTTTCGTCAGGCACTCCGGTTTCCTCCCATTGTCCAAAGACATCCTGCTGCATAGGTTAATTGGCCTGCGGACTAAATTGCCCCCGGTGGCTTATGATGGACTGGCGTCCCATCCTGGGTATAACCCTGTCTTGCGCCCTGTGTCTGCCGGGATAGGATTAAGCGGTTTCTGACAATGGATGGATGGATGATAAATGCCGTTTTCTCCATGCAAATTTTTTTTTCTCAATTTCACAAAGTGCAGCTCACAGGTCTGTATTGACAGCTATGTTAATAGTGTGATGCTGAAGTATTTGTAAAATATGTTCTATCTCCACTGATAGTTGTACATTTTATTTGAGCTCATAGATAATAAAATAGAGGGAATGTATACTGTGCCATGGAATAAACACTGCAGTACAATATTACTCAGTATGGTTGATTGTTAATAGATACGCAGACAATGGAGTCCCATTTTTAGAATAATTTTTTTACACATCTATTCAACAGCCTAATAGGAGTCATAGTTTTAGCAACATTGATTTAGTTAGTACAAGCAATTTCGGGACTGGTTTTGCTTGAATCAGTGCCGGTGAACTGCCAGAGGCTATAGGCAAAGTCTCTCTCCGGTTTCGTCCCACAACGAAAAAAACACTCATTATTGAATTGGCCTAAATTCCCTAAAACATAATCTATGTCTGGTGGGTTGGCGCCGGCTGACCGCGTGGCTGACTCCCCCCTCTCTCTGTGGTTTCTTTGTGCTTCCGAGTTGTTAGCTCTTGGAATGAAAACCTTCGACATTGAACAAATGCGATGCCACGTGATATGTTTTTATTTAATTATTTGTCTAAGTCTGCTACTACTAACTATAGTGCAGTGTGGCTTTGCTGTCAATCACAAGTTGGTTGGTCTCCGCATACCTGCTCTGCCTGTACATCTTCATGACTTGTTGTTGAGGCTTATATGTGCATTACCGTTCAGTTCGTGATTTGAGAACGTTCACTGAACAGTTATTAAACAAGGCATGTGAAATGTGATACTTTGCAATGAAAATACAGTCTAATGTTTCTCACTGTGATCATAGCTACTGTTACATGTAACTCGTGTTGATACATGTAGCAGTCTGATACTTTAAGCAAGCCTGTCTGTTGATGAGACACTGAATGTCGAAGCTAGTCCCCAGAGTTTGCTTGCATTAAACAAATGCTGCTGAAAACAATCACTCCCAGAAGGCCGTGTGGTATAAGGAATGTTAAAAATTACTTTTGTTTTTACACGGAGTAATTGATGTGGTTAGGAGACAAATTGTCTCCTTTTTTATTTCATTATATTCTCCACAATCACGCCAATTATCGTTTTGGTTTTAACCACACAGGGTTTATGCTACACTCACGTCACATTGTGTTATTAATTGCGAGTGCTTGCGCTTCAGGTGCAACGGGAGGGTTGGCAGGGCCGCTCTCTGCCTCGTGTCTGCCTCTCCTCAGTGTCGCCACGGCCTGGCTGTCCCTCTCATGATGGAAGGAGCGCACCAGCGGTTTGTCTGACGGATTGGTGATTCACAAGGTCAAGCGTCCGCATGAATACCTTTGATCACTTGGTGGAACTCTATATGAGCCGCAGTGTATTATAATGTATAGCATCAGTACCTCTTCCACCACTGATTAAGCATATTCCGGTAGTGTTTGTGGTTTGCAAGAAGACAAAACAGGATATCTGAGCATAGGAACATCAAGTGTTTAGTGCAAGAAGCATTTTCCGGCTCTTGCTGAATGCAGCATAGATGCGCATATTTTCTCGTGGTTTTTGCAAATGTTTTCTAAGACTAATAGATATCCGATGACAATAATGAGATACATTATCACAAGTAATTTTATACAACACTCAATAATTTTGATTTAGTTTTCTTAATTGTTGTTTGTAAAGTGAAGCACAGCTTTCTTATAAGAATCCCATATAAAGCAAAATTAATGTATAAAATATTAATTATCATCTGCATGATACACATTTTATATTGTGTTCCTTTTTGTACGCATTGTAGACAACTGAGCCCAGGTTTCCTTTACAAGAGAGACTCGCTGTATCCAGAGGCTCTCGTCTGGTGAGGGTTCCCGCGTGTGCCGTGCACGCTGTCACCACTGTGCACACAATGTGGGGAAACCTGCTGGTGCCCGACTGTAAATATACACTTCAGAGACAAACTGGGCAGAGTTGTGAAGCTCTGAAACCCAATGTGAGTTGGCCAGAAGATTGCAGTACAGAACATTAATTTGTCCTTACATTTAAGTTTTATGCCCTGTCACGTGCATGCAAAATACAAAATGTAAATAGAACTGGCCAAATATATTTCAATGTCTCCCTCCTGAGGATGTCTTGACTCAATGATCCTTTTGCTAGCTAAAAGGATTACACTATTATTATTATTATGTGTACCATATATCAGAAGATGCTCAAGATGCACTGTGTGGTGGAATTTATGTCTGACAAGACTCATGACTATCTTGGCATGATCCTCACTCCTGTTCACGATCACGTTACCCATAGCGAGGGCCTTAGACAAGGTGAGGCAGCTAAGTAAAAAGGAGATTAAGTCGCATTATTTATCAGCACCTATGTCCACTTTGAATGTGTACACATTTTTGAAGTAAGATCACGGCTTATATATACTCTCATGTAAAATGTATAATGTATGCCATAGTAACACTTTACATCAATAATGCACTGCTGCACAACGTATCCAGGAGTGTTACCCCTGTGGCCATCAGCGAGACAGACCCGCATACCTATTCATGCTCCCCGCATGTCTGCCCGAAGGAAAGCGATCCTATTGATATGCACAACCGCTGTGTGGCAGTCAGCATTCAGCTCAGATTGAGCCAATGCGTGCATTTTCTGTGATAATTTCAAATAGTGTGATGTTTGTCAAATGGTTGAGAATTTATAATGTATGCTGTTATTTTAAATTCGATAACACAGACATGCTAAGCTGATTAAAATGTAGTGGCACGCAGTTAAAGTAATTATTGAATTACTCTTTTTAAATAAAGAGGGCTTAAACTAGCAAGGGGAATGTGGATATGCTATCTATAATAGAGTCCTCATATCTCATAGAATAAAGCACATCGAAAATTGTCTTCAGACAAAGTCACAGGTCAATGAAGTCTCAATTTCAGTACTCTCAAAAAATAAAATAAAACTCACATCGATATTCATAGTTGTGAAGCACATACCACTGAAAATTACTCTAGGTCAAAAAAATGCAATGGTTTTCCCCATGATGTAATAGATACAGTGCACAGAGGACTACAGTGTGTTAAGTGCCTAAACTCACAAAACCAGCAACTGATTACATAGCTTTAGGAAAGGACCCAAAGACATGCATGCACACGCCTCACTTCATTAAGACATGCATGCACTCAGTGTCACTGTTATACACTAATACAGTGATTATGATTGTGACAAACCTGCCTAACAACACCAAATCACGTTTTTTTAGATATCAAAAATGTCCACAATTTATTTCGTACATTGCAAGATAAAATGTACATTTACAATACAGATCACACACTCATGACATGCCATGCACGAGCGAAAGTTATACAACACAAAATTCCATATAATTTATGGTGCAATATAGATAATCATTACAATATGTGTATAATACATGTTATTACTGTATAATGCAATTCACTATAGTGCAGTTAATGCGTTTAAATAGTAGGTTATCATATTTGGGATGTTGTTTATGGCAGTCACAGCGGCCTCATTTAGCAACTGACTTCAACAATCATGATCAATCCACTGCTGTATGAAACGCTTTCTAAGCCGACGCCATCTCTCAGTCCTGCGATGTTACGAGCCACCTGACCGCTGCATATAATAAGTCAGTGTCATCAGCTTGTGCGGTCTTTGTGGTGGGCTGCTATGGACGTAGTTTCAGGCATGGAATTCCCTCCTTCGGCTGCCACTCCGTCATCCTTGACCATCGGCCAACATCCCTTGGCATCACGTATGCAGACCAAGTTCAGTGTCCCTAACGATCAATACGATGTATTTAATCTGCATATGCGCTCTAATCCATTAGTTTATTTTTCTACCTAAATGCAAGTTCAAGTGTGAATAATTTTTACGCACTTTTTAGCTTCTGATTAAACATGTTTTGTATAAGCACCATTGGTCTGTTGTTTTAATGATGTAGATAGTTTTCTATATGCACTCTGACCTGTTCTCGTCTTTCTGCCTAAAACAATTGGTTTCTAGTTGTGTCCTCATCCATCCATCCATTGACAGAAACCGCTTAATCCTACATAGGGTTGCGGTGAGCCGGAGCCTTACTCGGCAGACACAGGGCGCAAGGCAGGGCTATACCCAGGATCGGACGCCAG
>JAZEWU010000029.1:3221819-3239851 GCA_036362915.1 Geotria australis | reverse complement strand
TGCTAAGAAGAAGAATCTGCACGGAAAAATATCTTTCAGACAGTCCATCCAACATAAGGAAGTAGAAATGTGTTCTATATAATTGACGATAGAGCAATGTCACGTACATAAGCTGTTTGTGTTTCCAACAGGCCCTGGAGGCTGTCAATATCCGACTACGCAAGCTCTACCCAGACAGTGACCAGATATTTGATGTGGTGCTGATGACAAATAACCACGCACAAGTCGGGGTCAGACTCATCAACAGCATCAACCATTATGGTGTGTCTTCTGAACAAGTCCTGCCAGACACGCGCATGTTGCTAATAACCCACGCGTCTAGATCATTCCAAATGGGAGCTTCCAAGGTGTAATGGTTAGCACACTGATCTTGCAATACAGATGTAACTGGTTTGACTCCATTTTCCGGTGCAACAGCCGAAAAACAATGTGCAAGTTTCTCAAATCCCCCTGCAAAGAAGAAGACCCATCCCTGCTGGACAACTGTTAAAAAGAGTTACATAGCTCAACTGTTCTTTCCAGCTTAAATTAAAACTGACTGACACATGTAGAAAGACAAAGATGCCTGGTATACAGACCGCACCCATTGCTTCTCGTCCCATTCCTTCATTCCTACACTCTGCCTCGGTAGAGCAGTGGTAAACGATGTCGTTTTTTTGCGTCTTTAAGGTACGTTCATTTTTATAGTAATTATCTTCTGTCATGGTTTGTTGATTAATGTAGTTTCCTTTCAGATATTTATAGTACAGCTGCACTGTTACTTTGTTAATTAAGGCTTGTTAATGCTTCCATAATATTATTGGGCATATTCATGTTGATTTGGGGGTCAAGGTAGAAGCGTTCACGTCGCGATCCCTGTCAGGTAATACTTGGTATTGCCTGCGAATTCTACCAAACACTTCGAGGCTGAGCTGAAAGACAACGATGTCCAGAGGCTGACCATCGTGCTTCGAAGAATCGCAAAGAAGAAGATGTTGATTTGCAGGGTATGTTGTGTAGATGGGACAGGTGCTGCACTATCCACGGTCACTGTTGTACCCTATCCCCCACGAAGGAGGACTAAGTGTATTGGTGTTGACCTTGGATGTGTAAGGGTGTATGATAGTTGCTTTTCAAAGCTGTTACAGAGTAATGACGTTAACAGGTCATAAATGTTTCCGTGGCAGACACTGCACTAACCTTCACGTGGCCCTCTCAACAGGTCTGAACATTGAGAGGTTTTGCATGACTGGTGGAAAAAGCCCTATTGGCTACCTGAAAGCGTATCTCACAAATTTGTACTTATCCGCCGATGGGGATAAGGTCCAAGAAGCCATCGAGGAAGGTCAGTATTCAATTCAACTTTATTGTCAATTCTGCCATATGTACAGGACATATAGAGGATCGAAATGCCGTTTCTCGCAGACCCCGGTGTTGGCAGATACATGGACTGGAACACGACAACAAGGGTTTAAACATACTAGGATATAAAAACAAAATACTAACATTTTTTTATATTTACAAGTTAAGCTAAGCTGGGGGTCGGGGGGGCGACAATAACAAGGCACAGATCTAGAACAAAAACCATAACTAGAGCAAATAGAGTGCAAATAGAACTAATATAGTGCATATATAGATGAAAAGATGTGCAAGTAATTATGCCATCTACAGGACGAGTAGTTAGCAGCAGTCTTTGTAGTGTTTTGGACAAAGTGGTTAGTGCTGAGTGTAGGTGTGTGTGTGCTTATATGCTTGTATAAATATGTTCTTATGACTGGTGCTGTTGGACGTGTAGTGGGTAGGATGGGTATCGCTTTATCCCCAAGGATTACACATCTTGCCATCCATCCATTTTCAGAAACCGCTTAAACCTATAAAAGGTCGCGGTGAGCGGGAGCCTATCCCGGCAGACACAGGGCACAAGGCAGGGGCATACCCAGGATGGGACGCCAGTTCATCACAGCGAACCGGGGGCGATTTAGTCAGCAGGCCAATTAACCTATGCAGCAGCATGTCTTTGGGCTGTGGGAGGAAACCGGCGTGCCCAGCAAAAATCCACGGGCACATGGGGATAACATGCAAACTCCACACAGAAAGGCACCCGTGCCAGTATTCGAACCCAGGGCCTTCTTGCTGTGAGGTGGCAGCGCTACACACCGCACCCACATAACAACAACAACAACCGCCATTCGCCACTAGGTGGCGGTGACGTTAGCACGGCGCCTGTGTCAGGCCATATGCACCTTGAGGCCACGTGAAGTGTTAAAGGCTCGCCGACAGGTCACGGGACAGACCCAGGTGTCATGGGCTGCCTGACTGAGATGACCGCGCCATCGTGCCACCCCCATGACACGTGTTTCCGTAAAGTCTGATACTCGTGAATTAACGTGCTGGTGTTGACTTATTTCCTGCAGGGATTGCTGCAGCAACCGTGTTCAACCCACCAGAGAATCGCGAATTGAAAACCGACGAGCTGCGAGTGGCTTTTGACGGGGACGCGGTACTCTTTTCAGACGAATCGGAGATAATAGTAAAGGAACATGGACTCGATACCTTCTTTCAACATGAAAAGGAGTTTGTTGACAATCCCCTTGCACAGGTATTGCTCTGCACGAATTCATTTATTTTGGCGTACTGCAGAAATATGTTGATGTAGGTTTTCACGGTTCGTTGCACTATAATTTTTCTCAAGATAGCCGTGTTGACCAAAAGAGCAGCAGCTCTTAAGAGCAATTCTTTCACTGCAGAAATAGTCAGAGTGATTGTAATGCGAGTATGCTAATGCGAGTGTAAGATATATAGAAACCTTACATTCCCTGCAGTATTTGATTCTTGAAATTCCCTCCCATCGTCTGTCTTCCAAATTTCGTTAAGCCCTGCTCATTTCAAGAAACATGTTAACACTCATCTGGCCGGCAGGGTGGCACAGTGGTACCATCTGCGCCTCATAGAAAGAATGGTCTTGCCCAAGGAGGTTCGATTCCTGCCTCGGGCGCCTTTCTGTTGGCGTTTGTGTTCTCCCCCTCTTCAGCGTCCGAGTCGTTCTCTCTTCGAATTAATACCTTCGAAATTGAATGAATATGTGCGCGTTCTAGATATAGTTTACTATTGTTTTACAACTTTGATATTGCTGTTCATTGCTGGCCAGTTAACATTTTAGGCTTTTTTGAACTGTGTAACAAAACATGCACATTTAATGCATCCCCAGGGTCCACTGAAGGCGTTCTTGGAGACCCTAGGCCGCTTGCAAAGAAAGTTTCACGCGAAAGGTGAACGGCTGGGGTGCCCCATTCGCACCTACCTGGTAACCGCACGCAGCGCGGCCAGCTCGGGGGCCCGGGCGCTGAAGACCCTGCGGACATGGGGCCTGGAGGTGGATGAGGCCCTCTTCCTGGCCGGAGCCCCTAAAGGGCCGCTGCTTGAAAAGATCAGACCCCATCTTTACTTCGACGACCAAATGTTCCACGTTGAGGGTGCACACGAGCACGGCACAGTGGCGGCGCACGTGCCGTTCGGAATCGGTCAGAGATACAACAAGTCGCAAAAGAAAGAGTAGAATGGCCATTCTCAGTCTGTGGTTATAACATGTCTGAAAGGTACCATTCAGGAGATAAACCTATCAGTTTATATGCTTGCCTTTTACGAGGTTTTTTTAAGGTTGGGGTTTTTTTTCAGATCCCTTTATTTCTGCTAAGGGTACATGTTACAGGGTGGAAGTGTTGCCAGAATTTGGACTGAGAATGGGACACTTCTTGAGATATATGTTTTTGGACTCCTACTGCTCAGGGTTTTACTATGAACAATAGCACTGTACAAGTACGTGTTATATAAAAAGCAGATGTTAAAATCTTTGCATTGAGAAATGCCGCAAAAGCAACAGACCTCACCTAACGATATAGCACTTATCATTAGTCCTTTATGAGAAAACCCTTAGAAAGTCAAGTGTGGATAAAAGCAAAAACTTGGCAAGCTTTCTGTATACCAAAACCAAACGAGAGTGCCTTAGAGTATAACCAAGTAGGGTGCAATTATGGATGGTGATAATGATGGAAGTACATTTCATGTTTGTTATGGACACCTTTCGTCCCAAGTGTGGCACTGCATGTTGTCTGTTTCAGGGTGCCCGAATACCTCCATCAGCCTCCCGTTTCCCAACCACCTCGCCGCACTGTCCAACTTCCCCCACCTCCCTCAACTGTCTTGGGTTTGGAATAAATTTGGATCGTCGAAAACCGTTTTACTGGCAGATGGATTACTCATGATACGCGTCATAGCGTCTTAAACTTCTTCACGCAGTTCGTTGGTTGTCTTACCAATAATAGTAATAATAATTATGCACATCGTTAAATTGGTATTTAATAATAATAATAATAGCATTTATATAGCGCCTTTCACCCGAGGGTCACAAAGCGCTGCACAGAGCTGCAGAGAGAACGACGAAACGCAAGTTTAGAGTTTGGGGTCGGGGTTCAGGGATGACGGTTAGTGTCCACGAGGAGAACATGCAAACTCCACATGGAAAGGCACGCGAGCTGAGATTCGACCCAGAGTTCTTTTTGCTGGTAAGGCAGCAGTGACGTAGGCCTTTTCTCAGTCTTTTTCTTTGCGATTCTTCGAAGCACATTGGCTAGCTTCTAGACATCGTTGTCTTTCAGCTCGGCTTCGAGTGTTTGGCAGAATTCGCAGGCAATACCAAGTACTATCTGACAGGGATCGCGACGTGAACGCCTCTACCTTGACCCCCTTTTAAAAGGTGCAACACTGCCCATGGCTTGCCTACGCCACTGCCGGCAGGCGAGCCTCCACTAGGGGGAGCTGTACAGGAGATTTGGTATACTCTTTCACACTGACGTCTTGAGAGATTTATAATAATAGCATTTATAGAGCGCCTTTCACCCAAGGGTCGCAAAGCGCTGCACAAGGCTGTGGAGAGAAGGGCATGTCAACATCAACGCAGATTAACTTAACAGATCCACACTTTACCACACATAACATACAAGTAACGGGTGAACCCATTTATATTGCTGGGTAGACGGGTGGTCGTGGGTTTTTCTAAAAGCGTTCCCATGGTTTCAATGAGCCAATAGAACCAGCAACTCCTGCATTGCAAGTCCAGTTTGCCTTAAATGTTGTAAAGAAAAGTCAAACTCTCGCATTTTGTAAGCAACTAACTTTATTTCGTAATCAACGCACTTTACAACAGCAACTTTTTTTAAAGATGACTTCAAAGCTATATTATAGCAAATTATTTAGTGTTTTCCACTTTTTGCTTCTGTAGTTAAAAAAGTTCAGTAAACCATACAAATAGAAACCATTCGGTGGGCAGGATGGTTTTTGCCCATCCAAGTACAACCAAAATCTGAATTGGGCAGCATTAATAAACATTATAATTCCACAGCTTTTATTTAGGTTACAATAACAATAACCCTGATAGTCATGAAGACTGGAATCTTGTTGGTAGCTGAAACGTTTTCAGAAATGAGGACTCAATAACCACAGCATCATTGCAACTTTTAGCAATCGTCTTTTGTCACGTACAGTTCAGATTTGTTTTCATATTTAGGTTATAATAATCAGGATTTTATTTGGGAATAAGCCCGAAGGTGGGGGCTGAACAAGGGCGTCCACAACCGTCTCCATCTCCTCCCCACCGCACGATGCCCCAACACGAGCTGACCAATGTCCTCAACAGACGGTCACTGACACATGCCCCAAGACCAGTCTAGCTGGGACTCACCATAGACTTCTCACCTCAAGGTCCTCTCAACCAAAACAGCACAGAGCAAGGGAATAAACTGCCTATTGAACACGTGCCTGTGATGCAAGTTAATCAGTGGGTGTACTTTGCACATGAGGGGTTATCTTAACGAATTGAATACAGGTTTTTAAATATAGATTATGTATTTGAATTAACTTATTCTAATATTTGTGATTCGTGTCATGTTCGGGAATGCGGCCTTAAGTACACAGATTTTGGACATCCTTCCATGACAATACACAACATTTCAAAAAAGACAAGGACCTGAACAAGACGCTCAACTTTGACACAAGAGTAGTGCATATTCATCATGGGAAACCTATTCATATAATAGGTGTGGTCCTCTCTGACATATTGTCATATTTTCAGTTTGTATAATGATGTCTTCAACGTGGGAGGCGAAACGTCGCGGAGGATAGAGCAAGAACACACAACAGAGCTATCCCGAAAGTGCAGCTATAGAGAGCAATTTTCCATTAGTGTTTTAAAGCATTAATTGGCCTGCTGACTGAATTGCCCCCTGTGGAAGGACTGGCTTCGCATCCTAGGTATAACCCTGCCTTGCATCCGGTGTCTACCGGGATAGGCTCCAGCTCACCGCAACCCTGTACAAGATTAAGCGGTTTCTAACAACGAATGAGTGTATTAAAGTGCGTTCACAAAGACGGTGAACATATCGATGTGAAACAAAACAATCCAATTATTTTGATTGGCAGCCTTAACTCCTACTTCACATTCATTATTGATTACCCTGCGTGGGCAGATTAAGGCAAAGCGAATGCCAGAATTTCAACTGAGCTACTGCACTGCCTCACGGCACTTCCAGCGGGAGGCGGGGGGGCATCCCGTGACCCCCACCGCGGCGGTGGCGGGACTCACGGCGGCACGGCGAGTGCCTCCACCTTGTGGACAAAGCGCCGCACTGCCTCCGCCAGTAGCAGCGGCTGCTCGAAGGCGGCAAAGTGGCCGCCGCGCGGCATGTACTCGTAGGAGACGATGTTGCGGTACTTGGGAGCGAGCCACGGGCGTGGGGCGTGCATGAGCTCGCTGGGGAAGGCGGCCATCCCCGTGGGAACTCGCACGGGCATCCTGTCGGGCACACCTTGCACGTGACTACGGCGACACACTGCCCAGGCACTCAAACACTATGACACACTGCCTCGACGACACTCATCGATTGTGACTAATTATTGTAAACACCTACACGTTAACTTACAGGGTATCTTTACGTGCGAAGATGTTGCGAGAAAAGTTCTCCTTGTAGAAGCGCATGGAGGAGGTGATGCAGCCACTCACCCAGTAGATCATCACCATGCACAGGAGCTCATCCAGCTCAAACAGACTGGGCAACAACACACGCACAATGAACACCTCGTCAACGATTTGTGATGCGTGCCAGTCGTGAAACAGGACTGCTCGTGCATGTGTGCCCATGTGCTCAAATCGCCTAGCCCTGAGTAACAGCTGTGCCTGCACGGTGCCTGAAATGTGAGTTTAGATGTGTTGATGACTGGCTGGTACCCTGTGCTATGCAGTACTGCCAACAATCCAGGTTAAATTCTGCACAATGTACACAAGCCAAGATTGGCATCTGAATCTCAACTGAGACTTGCTCAAGTTGAAGCTATAGATGGCATTCAATGTATAGCAGCGGTTGGGGATGGGGGTCAAGGTAGAAGCGTTCACGTCGCGATCCCTGTCAGGTAATACTTGGTATTGCCTGCGAATTCTACCAAACACTTCGAGGCCGAGCTGAAAGACAACGATGTCCAGAAGCTGACCATCGTGCTTCGAAGAATCGTAAAGAAGAAGAAGCGGTTGGGGATTAGATTATGCCATCAAATGATCGTGTGTGTAATCAGATGCCAATACCACTTCTGTACATGGCTAATGGTCTCGCGTCCCGTGTCCACACGTACGTTGCAAGGCCCCCATCCTCCTGGTCCGTGTTCTCCATATTGGTCCAGGTGCTGAACTTCTCCAGGATGTAAGCAGCCAGTCCGGCAGGGGAATCACTGAGCGCAACACCTGTAATCACACAGAGCAAGTCTTACATGACTGCATTCACCATGACACCTGTAATCACACAGCGAAACAGGCTAAAGTGAACACACTCATCAGACACTTGCACAACGTGAAAATCCTTCACAGCGCAACCATATTAATTTACATCAAGCTGCCAAGCCATCGCTTAGAGCGCACACCTCGAGTCTCCAGGATTAGCCGTGAGACTCATGCTCTGTCACGATGTCGAGTACCTCGCGGCCATGCAATGGATTATTACATTTGGAATTGTTCACCTGAAAATATCTCGACCCTATTTACTGCAGTGTCTCACCAGCAGCTGCTACTGATGCGTCAGGTCAGATGTAAGGGTCAGCTCCAAAAGCCTATATTTTACTTGCAGTCCTTTTATGAGAAAGGAAACTGTAATTTAACATCGCGCTTCGAAGAATCGCAAAGAAGAAGATGAGAAAGGAGTAGGATACTAATAACTATGCATGATTATGATTGACCTACTGTGCAGGTGTTTACTATGTGGTGACATTATCCGACTACTGCTACACGGAGCAGACTCGGCCTCACCTGGAATGTTCGTGTGCCTCTGTTGATCAGGTTTTTCTCTATTCCTCGGGTTTTCTCTCTCACTTTCTTGGATTTTTCCCAAGGTTTTAATTATGGCACGGATTTGAATCCTTTAGGGTGGACATGTATGTTACGGTGACCAGCCATCCTTGTATTCTGATGCCATTCAGCCAAGAGCATATTCTACTGTTGCATTTAGGGCTTGAACAAGCCTCTCTCTCCCTCTCGAATATTCATTATTCTCCATTCATCAAATGCACAGCTGCCAAGGTGCTAGGTAGTTGGCTGTTTTTTGATTACTCAACAAGTGTATATAGCTAATGGTGTTGGTGTCTTGCAATCACCTATGATGTAAAGTAATATCTAAAGTTATCACTGAATAATGCAATAATATGCAAAGAAACTAGAATGCCACACAACAGATTAACGTGCCGCCATAACAGAAACTATGCAAGTGACAGCACGGGGCAACCCACCAATGGTGTCTGGTTTAGTGGCCTGGATGTGCATGTAGCCACTTTCGCGCAGCATGTTTTTCATCAATGGTAAACGAGGAAATGCTCTCTTGATATCCGTGCGGGTGAGGCCAAACAGCCCAGGCATCCAAGGCCCCAGCACCATAGATGGCAGCAAGCGAACCCAGCTTCCAGTGACTGGAAGAGGGTTCAGGTGTAGACCTTTCACGCACCTGTATTCGTACACACCGGAGGAACAATGCAGAAGCAGCACTGTTACACACCCGCTTCTTCTTCTTAGCGATTCTTCGAAGCAGCGCGATGGTCAAATTACAGTTTCCCATTTTCTTACACAGCCCCTTGCATTTTCATTGAACTCCGCAAGGTCTTTTGAGCTGCAGAGGTTGGGTAGTAGAGCACAGACAAGGCAGTGTTCCATAGTAGTATGGTCTGCCTCTCCACATTCACAGGTGGTTGGGCCGGTCCTGTAGCCCCATCTGACCAAAGCATCTCTTGATCGTCCCGTTCTACTTCTCAGGCGGTTGAGTGTCTTCCACTGAATCCATGGTGCATCTGAGCCAGGAGGGAAGTCTTCAGCAGGTGGGATTCCCATGCCAGTTGCAGGAGGGTCACTCTCAAGCTTTTCCGTCCAGAGCTGGAGTCTGGTTTCCCCTCGAGATGTTGTTAGGGGCTGCACATGGCTGAGGAAGCTTTTTCTTGACTTCAGTCGTTGGGCCGGGGGTTGACGTCCATGAAGGAGGTGGCGTTCATCGCTAGTAGCATTTGTCATCTCGACTCGACTGGCCACTTCCCGTCTGATATCAGCAGGGGCAATGCCAGCGAGGAGGTACAGGTTGTTTGTACACACCCGCTCATTCACTTCCTTGATTTAAGACCAAATAAGAGCTCATTGAGACCAGGGGCACGACTACTCAAAATCATTGTAAAATGTTGTCCTCGGGCCGTGATTGTAGTCAGATCTGATATAGCGTTAGGATAAGTAAACATTATTATTATACCGCATGTGCAGGCCATTTAACAATATGATACATACATACGATATCGCAATAAGATAGTGCAGTGATCCTCAGACTGACACAGCTCTCAGATGGGTCTATGTGGGAGTGACCATATGGACTCGGAATGTACTAGAAGGGTGGACGCTCACCGTGGTCGCAAGATTGCCATGTTGGTGCAAATGAGGGAACCCCAGTCTCCACCCTGCACATAGTATTGGTCGTGTCCCAATCTCTCCATCAGCTTACAGAACAACCGTGCTGCACACAGCGCGTCAAACCCTGCACATCCATGCCACACAAAAACACGAACAGGTCACACAATCACCAGGTGCCCCAATGGTTTCAATTCTGGAAACGACAGGATAGTGAAGTTTGCAAACTCTAAAATTAACTCGTAGGCTTTCATGACCAATGTTATCCATAGCGAAGCTCTGTTTGTGAGTTTAGGTCATGTGAACTCTGTAAATTATTGGTGTTTCCTTTTAAAAGCTGTTCTTTTGGGATAGCCGTGTTAAGCTTGCTCTCTTGCGATGTTTCACCTCCCATGTTGAAGGCATCGTCAGGCGATGGCTTCTGAGAGAGTACTCGACACGGCAATCCTGAAAGAATGGCTTTGAAAAGTAACCATCATGAACCTAGCCGTGAAAACCTACATCAGTACATCTGTAAATTGTTGTTGAAATGCATTTTATAAGAAAACAATATTAACGTATGCATTGTTTGTTGTTTAAAAATATATATGTAATGTGCTGCTCGAACATTTTTACTTAACTTTAGTCTTGGTTTTTTTTGCAGCCAGCCAGCAGCATCACCATTAGCAGAAGGCAGCAGGGTTCAAAGATCTCCGCTTAGTTTGGCTAGCCGATACTAGCTTCACCCTGACGCCCATTTTACAAGTCCTACCTAAGCCATTCTTAATAGTTTGGATTATCCTGCGTATTGCCTAATCCATGTGTTCCTTATTCTGTCTCAACGAAATTCCGATCAGGCATACACCATCGCCATGTGGTTTTTCATGTCCAAGTTCAGCTTCAAAAGCAGTCAAACCTGCTCTCGTGGTTTTGCTGACCGCCTGCACTAGCTATCCCAGATACGCGTACTGTGGAGTTTTGCATTCGTGTCCCTCTCCCAGATACCTCCAACTGTTAAGCGAACTGTTGTCTTTTGTTCATGATAATTTGTGAATTCCACAACTTATAAACTGTTCAGAAAGTAAATGGGATGGCCGAGCAAAGTGGGACACGAGAGCCGTGTTTAAAATGCAAAGTACACTTGCAACACAAAGTTCAGTTCAGATTGGTAAAACCGTAAAAAAACACTCGGGTATCTTGGAACAGATGATTTGATGATGGTCAGAGCTGAGGAATAGGTTTTAAATATAAATGAAAAGCAACACGTGTCTGCAGCCATGGAATACTGTTACACATTTAATTTGAACTGACATTCAAAACACGAGTTACCTTGTTTATGTGGAGCCTCCGAGAAGCTGTAGCCAGGGATAGAAGGACAGACGACCTCAAACACCTCCGTAGTACCAGGGCCCTGCGGCTCAACCAGCAGTGGCAGGATCTTGTAGAATTCATAGAAGGAGCCAGGCCAGCCGTGTGCCATTAACAGGACTTTCGGTTTTGCACTTTCAGGGACTCCCGAAGGACGTACATGTACAAAATGCACATCAATACCTGGGTAACCATGCACACAAACAACACTTCTCCTGTTAGACATTCAGCCGTGGAAAGTATTTTTATTTGCAAGCATCCAAGGTTATCTGGGCAGCATGCAACAAAAGTTTTGCAACAGCAGCGCCTTCCTCAGATGCTAGGCCTCACAATGAGTGCCAGCAATGTTTGTTGATTTTTTGCAATATCATAACCAAGTTATTAATGAGGCTACTTTAAAATCAAATTATCAGTGAAACAATAAAACAAACGGATATATTTCAATATGACAATAGCATGAAGCACTTTTACAATAAATAATAATTATATCATTTTATATAGCGCCTTTCACCCGAGGGTCACAAAGCGCTGCACAAGGGCTAGGAAGAGGACAGCATGTCAACAACGAAAGAAAAAAACAATCAATAAAAACCAAAGCATCTTAATTAAGGTCACCAATGTCTTCTTGTCTGCATGTGCTCTCTTAATAAGCATGGGCTACACCAGAAGTCATCTTAAGGGCACTGACAATTTGACGGCTGGAAAGTCGTTAAATAGTTGATACAATTCACATGCATCTGAAAATGAATACATACATTTGTACCAAGCGTGAATTTTGAATAAAATGGCAAGCACTCTCAATGACTATCTCGCACTATTCAACCGTTGCCTCCGAGGCCGGTGTTGCCGTAATCATGCTGTACAGCAGTCCCTCGCCAACCACGGTTTTACCAACCACGGGGGGTTTTCAGCACTGGTAACCCCCTCGGTTGGCGAGGGAAAGCCGTACCTTCGATGTTCGTGAGGTACTGCGGGTACTTGTTCAGAACTTCTACGGTACGCTCCCAGTCAAACTCTTCAGCCCAGTACTTGAGCACTCGCCGGAGGTACGTGGAGTTAAAGCCATAGTGGAAACGACTCTGCTCCAACGGCTCGGCCAGACGGAGCGACGCGAGGCGCCGACGGACATCCTGCAGGGCACTCACAGAGCTCACACAGTCACCTACGCACAAGCGGTCGGGCACACACATGACTAGTGCACACAGCTAATCATTGAATATCTGTACAGGTATTGCATTAAAGTGTCAACATTTATATTATCCACTGGCATGTTTGCAAAGACAGTGCATTATGCATCCATCCAGCAGACACAGGACGCAAGGCAGGGCTATACCCACGATGGGACGCCAGTCCATCACAGGGCACCGGGGGCAATTTAGTCCGCAGGCTAATTAACCTGCGGACTAAAACACACAGTCTTTGGACCGTGTGTTTCCTTTGGACTGTGGGAGGAAACCAGAGGGCCCGGCAAAAACCCACACGGACACGGGGAGAACATACAAACTCCACACAGAAAGGCACCCGAGCTGGGATTCGAACCCGCGGCTGTAGTTGTTCTTGCTGCGAGGCGGCAGCGCTGCTGACCGCGCCACCCTGACAGTGTATAATGGATTTGCCAATTGTTGATTCTGCATTATTTTTGCAATTCCTTGGTTTAAAAAAAAATCTCACCGTCACATTGCGCTACATCAACACCCCTGCCGATGCGGATACATTAGTTTGTAATGAAAACTATACATGACTGCCATTTTAAACAACTGTAGTTTTCTAGCGCGACTTATGAGGAACAATGTTCAAAGCGATCCTGTGAAGCCAGTTTAATAAGCTCATGTATTAAAGTATCTTAACACAGAACTAATAATCAACATCTACCACTAACGCATTACCTGCATGACGTCGGGAGAGTATGGGACCTTGAAGGGCCTGATTGTCTCATCGTCAGGATGCTGAGATGGCTCCCCTTTGCCCCACCATCCATCTCCCTCTGGGAGGAAGTCTTTGCCCCCTTTAGACTCCCTCAGTAACTTCCACAACCCAATGAACACCAGTGCCAGCAGCACTACCGCCACCACCACGCCAGCCGCCATGCCGTTCTCCTGCACACAGTGACGAGCAACACAGGCGCTCATGCACAGATTGGGTGGCACTCAGAAACGGTTCACTCACTCGCCACAGATGTTCGCCGTGGCCGCAAATAGAACTCAGATCGCCGGGTTCATTATACAAGTAGTATAAAAAAAACTGCCAGCGACCCCGTTGCCTGTACATTGCAAATATACAACTTTCCCTCTGAACTTTGCCCTAAAACTGGGCGCAAAGCGAGGAGCCAGTGCTCGAGGTGTTAAGTCCAGAGTCCCGTCTTCTTCTTTGCGATTCTTCGAAGCACGATGGTCAGCCTCCGGACATCGTTGTCTTTCAGCTCGGCCTCGAAGTGTTTGGTAGAATTCGCAGGCAACACCAAGTATTACCTGACAGGGATCGCGACGTGAACGCTTATGGAGGGGTAGAGGCAGTGGGCCTCCACACAGACAAGCGAGGGGGTGAGGAGGGGCGGGAGGGAGGTCACTGCGGTTTACGGGGTAAGCGAGGCCGCGAGCCGTGCTCGGGCTGCTCCTGAATTGCCCTCATTGCTCACGTCTCATTTATAGTTCCAAGCACGCAACCTTCAGCGACGAGTGAACTTCATAAAAGCCACCGAGATGTGTAAAAGTCAAATCTTTGAACCACCTTGAGAATAAGCCGTCAAAGGCTTACACAATCCGCGCGAGAATGCGCGGATTGTGGAGCTCCGGCCACAAATCCTCAGGCGCTCGTACTCAGCCCATCACGAGGCCCGCCTCTTTGCCTTAGTCTGTCTGCCTCTCTGATCCTTGTGCATCCGCAGCGTTGCGAGTGACCACCAGCAGGGTGTGTACGAGCAGTGTGTAGTTGTAGGTGTAAGAGCAATGTGTAGGTGTCTAAGAGCAGTGTGTAGGGGTGTAAGAGCAGTGGATTTGTCGCGCTCTCTCACCTGCGAGCACCGCCTGCAGCTCTAACCCCAGACGTGACCCCGACCCGCGCCCACGTGACTAGCGTCCGCAGCCCGCGCAGCGCGACACACGTCGACTCAGGGCGGTGTGTGAAGATGGGCGCCATCTTACGTGAGGACAGCGCCGTGCCGACGCAGATAAAGAGCTTGCAAGCTCACTGCATAGGGTCGCGGTGAGCCGGAGCCTATCCCGGCAGGCACAGGACGCAAGGCAGGGCTATACCCATGATGAGACGCCAGTCCATCACAGGGCACCGGGGGAAGTGTATGCTCATAACATGTCAACATAGCTATACAGTACCGAATTGTGCGCTGAAAGTTTGTTGTAATAATAGTAGAAAACGCATCTCCATGTTATAGTTATTTCTTTTCAAAATGTTCCTTTTTTTTCCGATAGTTAAACGGTTGAAACATCAGAAAAGTTACGTTATCGCGTTCCATGGGGAACACATGCGAAGAGAATTGTTGAAAATATTTGAGAGAGAAAAATGCAGTTGACATTACAATGTTAAAGTAAATAAAGCAGCGTGATCTCGGTCACCGTGTACTGACCCACCCGGCATCGTGTCAGGATGTGCCGTCGGGTGTTGTATCACACTCATGTCCCCGGGTTTCGACAACATGAAGTGGAGAGCCCGAGTCTCCGGGCTCATGGCAGGAGCTACCGTGGCTGTCTCCGCCGCTCCCTCCGCCTGCGTGAGCTGGGATCTGCTGTTACGCTTCCGCGTCATCCTCACAACAGATGAAGTCCGAAGCGTGAAGTATTCCAAAGCAACTTGTAGTTGTACGGCGATATCCGGCGAGTAAATCCGCAGCTCGATCCGTGACTTCTCCCGGACCAACCTGTCTCGGGTCCAGGCCAGCAGTGGACCCTCTCTCACGTAAAACCACTCTCCCAGCCCCGCTCCGCAGCTTGCTTCCCGCACAATGCCCCTGGCAGAATCCTCCCGCCTCTCTCCCTAATCTCTCCCCTTTATCCAGATTCCTGCTCACGTCATCCGCCTCCCTGTCGCCGTTCTCTTGAACGTGTGATCTTTAATACAATAAGTGTGAAGCCGAAACAAAGAGGTTGGGTGTCGAATTGCCCCCTTTTCCCCCTGAGCCCCCTTCCTCCGACGGGCCTGTCTCAACATGTCTTTTACGATTTCCTCATCACATTGTCCACCACTACAGCGGGCACTCAACCTGGTTGTCTCTCTCCCCCCGCGGTTATTTCGTCCACCAGTTTCTGATCATATGTAGGTCACTGCAACCTTGTGCCAGAACATTGTAAACTTGAGATAATAATGTAAACTATTATTCAACGTGGAGACGATGCCACAGAGAGGGATTCACAAGTTAATTAATTGTGAGAAACCGCTTAATCCTGTACAAGGTTGCGGTGAGCCAGAGCCTATCCCGGCAGACAGGGCGCAAGGCAGGGATATGCCCAGGATCAGACGCCAGTCCGTCACAGGGCACCGGGGGAAATTTAGTCAGTAGGCCAATTAACCTATGGAACAGCATGTCTTAGGATTGTGGGAGGAAACCGGAGTGCCCGGCGAAAACATTCACAAGTTAGGAAAGCCAATTTCAGCAGGGTCTTGCCACGTGTTTGGAGTGGGGAGTGATGTTGCTGTATTCCCGATTGAGTTCCCGAACTTCGCCAGTAATGTTTTCACTGCATTGTCTCTTTTCCAGATGTGGGAGGAGACTGGAGAATCCGGAGGAAACCCAAGGAGAACAGGAGGAGGATATACCAACTCCACATAGAGAGGCGCCAGTCAGTAATGTGTTATGATGTGAAGTTTGATGTGAGGCGCAAATGGTATTACTGCGCCACCCTGCCGCCCAGTCACACATGGTTTATTATAACTAGAGTATCCGCCCTATGGATGATCTCGTTCCAAGTGTCAAACACGTTCTTCTCAAGAGGGTTGATTTTAGTGCAAAAGTCGGAATTTCAAGCTAAAATAATGTTTAGGTTACAGAAGTATAATCAATAAGTGGGAAGTAAAGCTGAAATAAGACCTAAAAGCTTTAGTAGTTTTGTGCAGACACAATTGGTACTGATGAAGGATCCGAACCCAGTACCCTCAGTGTGGACATATGGATGAGAGTTATGCCCTACCTTCTCTATGCTTTTGAAACGTGGACCCCTATGATGGAACATCTGCGCTGGCTTGAAACACGCTGGCCTGCCTATGATCAATCCTGGGTCTAACCAGGCTTCATTTGTGTGAGGAGATCATAAATACGTGAAAGATTTGGATTGAATTTGCTTATCGGTGAGGTCCTCCAGCAGGTGAGGCTGTGTTGTGTGGGCCATGTAGCCCGCATGCCCAGCCACTGGACCAAGCAGGTACCGTTTGGCTGGATAGAGGGATCCAGACAGGTGCAGCACGGACTAGAGAAAACATGGACTGATGTGGTAGAGAAGGGTGTGCAGCTGGTGATTGGTCCCAGGGATCTCAAGATCGACCTCTGTGGAGGAGATTCATGAAGGACGCTACTGGGGAGTTGGAGGCATTCGCCCTCCATCAGCAACAAAGGGTGGAGGGGCAACGCTGACAACACCGAGCAGAGTGCCACATAGCTATTACACAACATCTCAGTTAACCCATTGCACCTGTATCTGTTCCGGGGCCTGCCAGGAAGGTTGCGACACTTTACGTCGCCTCAAATTGCAGCTAGCCTGGCGCAAGCACCGTGGTGATAATACTGCCACTTAGTGGGGAATGTTGTACTATGAGCCTCAAGTTGCGAAATTATACCCTTGAGAAGGAGGCCTCAGATTTCCCGTGGTTTAACTGAAATAACTGTAAAAACTAGAAGTGTTAAAACAATAACACAGCAGATCTCTCCATTCATTCAAACATGAAGGCTTTTGTGAGCAATGTTATCTCTCCATTATCCCAGATAACAGAACTAACGCCGGTGAAGAGGTTTACCTTTCTCGGCAGCATAGCTAAACGGACCACGGACGTCTGTGGAAGCAGCACGAAGGTCGACAGCAGTCGTCAAAGTTCAGCGCTATGGGGCACAGAGCTGGATCCCACACTGACGGCATATCAGAGCCATTGTTGCTTTCAATAAGAAGAATACTGAGGAAGATTCTAAATATTTACTGGCAAGTAACATTTCCAAACAACAAGCTCCTTGAAAGAGCTGGACTTGAAAATGAATTTTAGTTATCATTTCGCTGCGACAGCCATTAATTTAATATCCATCCATTTTCTAAACCACCTGTCGTGGTGAGGGTCGTGGCGACAGCTTTTTAAGGAGCGTGGACTAGAGATCCCTTTCCTCAGCAACAGATTCCAGCTCTTCCTGGGGGATTCCCAGGCGTTCCCAGGCCAGCCGAAGAATAAAATCCCTCCAGCGTGTCCTGGGTCAGCCTCTAGGTCTCCACCCAGTGGGCCGTGTCTGGTAGACGGCGGAGCCTCCCAGGGGGCATCCTTAACAGATGCCCGAACCACCTCAACTGGCTCCTAAATCCCAAGGAGCAGCGACTCTACTTTGAGGTTCTCTCGGATTTCTGTGCTCCTCACCTTGTCACGGAGAGTGAGCCCAGCAACCCTGCGGAGAAAACGTATTTCTGCCGCTTGTATCCGTTCTTTTGGTCACTGAGAACGAACGCAATCTCGTTCTTTTGGTCACTGTAATAACATTTCAATAATTGTCATGGGGATCAAGGTAGAAGCGTTCACGTCACGATCCCTGTCAAGT
>JAZEWU010000029.1:3208631-3220161 GCA_036362915.1 Geotria australis | reverse complement strand
CAAATTTCTAATAATTCATTCGGTTTGGATGAAGAGCATAGATAATTGAAATATAATGTCATGGGCCGGTGTCTGTGTGGAGTTTGCACGTTCCCCCCCGTGTCCGCGTGGGTTTTCGCCAGGCACTCCGTTTCCCTTCCACGGTCCATAGACATGCTGCTGCATAGGGTTAATTGGCCTGTGGACTAAATTGCCCCCGGTGCCCTGTGATGGACTGGCGCCCCATCCTGGGTATAGCCCTGCCTTGCCCGCCCCCGTGTGTCTGCCGGGATAGGCCCCGGCTCACCGCGACCCCGTACAGGATAAAGCGGTTTTTGACAATGATGATAATGTCATGGGCTGGAGTCACATGGGGCAGAGTACCACCCCCTGCCCACGCACCCCCACCCCTCCCTCACCATCTCTTTCTGGCCCCATATCTAGCGACCCCGCTGTCCTCCCTGCATTTACGCGCACCCATCAAGCTGCTGAACGCTGAAGATCCCTGTCCTTGGAGCAATGGCCGAGGGTCTCGCCGCCACGACGTTTGTGGTTTTCATCAACGGCAAAAAGGTAGAGGCTGTTTCATGTGGCCGGCTGAGCGCTGGGCTATGGCTCTCGTCACGGGTACAGGTGCAGGGACGGAAAGCTTCAACAGGGATTTAAATATGAGATGGGAAGACAGGCGGCAGTAGTAAGGGCGTGGAGGGAAGGTGATGATAGTCTTTTGAAGATAGATGTTTATTATTATTATTATAGCCGAAAAATACCCAGTGAGCTTGGAAGCTGTTTACGGGACTCCTGTGACACAACAAACATGCGAATTGCTGACAATAATTTAAAATATATGCAAGATTCATATATAACCAAATTTAAATCAACCAACAAAAAAAACATTTACACATAGCATTATTGCGCACATTTTTAAAATACAATAGTACAAAATACACAGCATTGCACACATTTTTCAAGTAACTAGGTAAGATTAAGGTTGTGCATTGCGATAGTGAATAAACACTAAAGCATATCAAAGGAGATCTTTCTTACCAGCTTTCCGAGGGCTTCACTTGGGGAAGCGAGCAACTTCTGTAAATTAATTGCTCCGGGTAGATAGGGTCCTGGGATCACAATCATAATCGGTTTAAGCAACTTTAGTAAGTTTAACACGAAGGCTTTCATGACCAATGTTATCCATAGTCTAGCGCCTTTTATGAGTTATGTCACATGAAAAGTGTGTAAGTGTCGTAAACCCGTCGGTTTGTTGGAGAGCGAGCGAGCTCACAACACTTACAAAGAAGGTACGAAGCTGGCTGTACCTGCCAGCGAAAGGTCGTACCAGCTTCCTGATGAAGCTGGCTGTACCTGCCAGCGAAAGGTCGTACCAGCTTCCTGATGAAGCTGGCTGTAGCTGCCAGCAAAACGTCGTACCTTCTTTGTAAGTGTTGTGGGCTCGCTCGCTCTTCAACATACCGATGGGTTACGACACTTACACATTTTTCACATGACCTAACTCATGAAACGAACTAGAATATGGACAACTTCAGTAAGAAATGTCTTTACACACCTACCACCGACTTGGATTGTGTATGTTTATGCCTTTAAATGACGTGTGGTTTCTATAATTCTTTGAGCATTATCACATCTACCTGAAACACTGTGAAAACAAATCTCTTGGATATATTTATATCATAAAATTTCGGAGCACTGAATACACCCGCCATGATCCATTCACTGCTTGATCAAAGCTGCTTCGCAATACTACAGTCCATCTTGCGCAAATGAGTCAATTTCATCGCTCAATCTCTGCAGTGGGGGATCTTAGCCACGTTCCATCCTTTGGTTGCTAATCCCTTAACAGTCTCATCCATCAGGTAATATCCCTTCTGGCAATGTGTCCTACCCAATCCCACTTTTCTTCCATCCATCCATCCATTTTCTAAACCGCTTGTCCTGGTGAGGGTCGCGGTGCCCACTTTTCTTAATAAGTATAATTCCAAGCGTATACCTCTGCATGCCTCCCTCTCTTGTGCTCTCCATATTCACTTCCTCTTCAGCTCTTGTTCCATAATCTGTGTTTGCGATCTACATGCCATGGCACGTCATATCCACCCATAGGTACAGCGCCATGTTATTGTCATGAACAAAATTCCATTTGCCCAACACACTGATGTTGCTCGCCTCTAATTACTTGTCATGTTCTTTGCCTGCTGTCAATAACTGCCCTTGGTATACAAAATGTGCTGCGGTTTCCAGTTGCATACCACCAACAATGATTTACATAGTCAACAAACTTGTTGTTTTCGACTTTTCTATTTTTCACATGCTTTACGTTCTTACGTAACTTCCCGTTTCTCACTTTCATTAATTGTGATGATTCTGAGGTTATCATCTCTTAATTTATATTTGTGGCTTTATTTCTCCGAAACAATTTTTGGAAAATTATCAATGAATGTTCTGCTGCTAGCTCGGGTGAGAGCATATCTTATTGTATCTCTATGAAGGCCTTAGATATAGATAGATGTGTATTATTACAGCAGAACATATCCAGTGAGCTTGCACGCCCTTTGCGGGATTCCTGCGACACAACAAACAGGCGAATTGACAAAAAATAATCAAAATATAAAAATCAAAAGTTAACACAACGAACTACAAAAACAAAAGGTAAACATTTACACACAGCATTGCGGAGACCTAGAGGCGGACCCAGGCCACGTGGAGGGATTATATCTCTCGGCTGGCCTGGGAACGCCTGGGAATCCCTCAGGAAGAGCTGGAATCTTTTTCTAAGGAAAGAGATGTCTTGTCCACGCTCCTTGAACAGCTGTCGCAGGACAAGCGGATTAGAAAATGGATGGATGGAACTTAAAACCATTACAATTTGATTCGAAAAGCGTATTCCAAGGCCCGTGTATGTGACCGGCACTTGTGCTGTGCTAATATTTTATTTCTGTCCCTGCGTCTTCGCACTCTGGGTCTGCTCAGCCACTGATGTGCGCCGTGCCCTTTGGACATCAGCCCTGACCCTTGACGGTGCACTAAAAGCAACGGCAGTAGAACTGCTTCTCAGCACAATACATAACGAATGTTGAACTCTTACTTTGGGACTTTGCCACCACTGTGGTTAGCTATTAAGACCGAGCGTTGGAGCATTGCAGCACTGGCACAACTCGCGGTGGGAGCACACAGAGTGGGCGCGCTGCTACTCGCCAGCACGAGGCAGGTCCTCACATTGGATTTCAAAACACACAGGGGTGTGCACCACTGCATGGTCAACAGCCGTCAGCTTTATCCAGACCACTAGTTCAAAAGAACTGAATTGTGGCAATGTAGTTTTAACAGACGCAAAGAGTGGTGAAAATGTGGCACTCCAACATGCAGCAGTGAAACACACAACTGTGGTCCAGTTTCGTCCTCGTTAGGACTTATCAGTACAGAAATAATAATACAGTAGAACCTTGGTTATCGTTCACCTCTGTTATCGTACGATTCGGTTATCGTTCACTTTTTTCGGCGAAAATACGTCTCGGAAATCGTCCATCCCCTCGGTTATCGAGCAAACAAACCGGTCGGTTTTGTTCGTTTTTGTTCGTTTGCTGCCGTGCGACGACAATGCTCCCAGCCTCCCACGCAAAGCATCATGGGTATGCCGTGTGATGAGTCCCTACGACCGCCTTAGTTTGTCCTTGTCTCTTGCCGAGTGAGCACCTTCCCGCACATTCGTCCGAAACGTTTTCGTTTTATATACTTTACAATTAATTAAGCCCCCCATGGGTCCCAAGAAAGGTGAACATCTTCCCGCGCATTCGTCCGAAACGGATTAATGGTATTTCCATTGTTTCTTATGGGAATTATTGCTTCGGTTTTCGTCCATTTCGGTTTTCGGCCGTCGATCGAGAACCAATTATGGACGATAACTGAGGTTCCACTGTAATCTACTTTTGTAACGCGCGCATTTTCTCCGGGCGCGTTGCACCCGTTGATTCACAGGCGCGGAGCCCTGCTCAGTTGGTTTGTTGTGAGTTGGTGAAGAGGTGACTTTTTAAGAGATTTTTGAAGGCTGTGGGGGACTGTGTTTGACGCAATAGGTGTGGCAGGCTGTTCCAGGTTGTGGGTGCTGCGACCGAGAAGGTTAATGATCACGCTTTTGGGAACTATCTGTATATAATGGTGCAAGTGTTTTATGTATGTATGTATGTCAGCACTAACGGTACCGGGTTCAAATCCTACATTAAGGCAACTTTTATCTGCACAACACCGATGATTGTATTTTTTCCTTCAGCTTTAATCCCACTTGTTGATTACTCCTCTGAAACTTTAGAGAGCCAGCAGCAATATTCCCAAAAGGACATCAGGAACAAATGCAGGTCCAAAGCAGTCATGTCAGGAGAAAATTAAATCATCAAGAGATGTCAAAATAACGTTTTACACGTTTGGAACAAACGGGCACTCAGCTAGTTCAAATAAATCTGATGTGGTGCTGCACAGGCAAATCCAAAACTACTTTCCACATTCATCAGTCGGCAGTGAGCTTCATTATCAGCCGAAGTGAAAGCCCAAAAAGATGAATATGAATCACTGTCTCATAAGCCAGACACACTCACACTGCCCGATAAGAGGGCACATGCAACAAGCCATGAGCTATGTCGATTGCGTGTGAGAGAATGTCCAATAGCAGCTGGCGAGGCTCAGGTGGCTGGGCCATGTAGCCCGCATGCCCAGCCATCGCATGTCAAAGCAACTGCTGTTTGGCCGGATAGAGAGGGATAAACGGGCGCGGCACGGGCTAGAGAAGAGATGGACCGATGCGGCATAAGAGGACCTGGAGCTGGGTGGACTTGCTGATAACTGGTACCAGCGGTGCCAAGATCGACCTCTGTGGAGGAGGTTCGTGAAGGACGCTACTGGGCAGTTGGAGGCAGTCGCCCTCCAGCAAAAAAAAGGAGGGCGGAGGAGCGACGCTCACAACAACGAGCCGAGCGCCGAGCGGCCAAAGCACAGCAAGTTGCACGGTAGGTAGCTCAGGTGGTTCATCTGCCAGTCATCTCAGTCAGGCAGCCCGTGACACCTGGGTCTGTCCCGTGACCTCCTGTCGACGAGCCTTCGACAATTCACGTGGCCTCAAGGTGCATATGGCCTGGCACAGGCGACGTGGTGACGTCACCGCTACTTAGTGGCGAAAGGCGGTTGTTAATAGCAGCTGGAGATCCCAGTCTACGCAATAGCAGCTCAATACTTTACATTTTGTACGCATCTCCGCAGGAAAACAGACTCGTCTCGAACCGCATTTACACCGCAGTCCGTGTCTCGCTATACGACATTCACGCCTTGTGTCTCGACGGCCATATTGATTACAATGCTCAGACCTGTTGGCCATGTTTATCACTGGCTTGCAGATGCTGTAATTTTGAACCTATTGTAATGTATATTTTTGAAGTAATGTGTGTAGTTTGACATCCATCCATTTTCTAAACCGCTTGTCCTGGTGAGGGTCGTGGCGGCAGCTCTTCAAGGAGGGTGGACCAGACATCCCTTTCCTCCGCAACAGATTCCAGCTCTTCCTCAGGGTTTTTCAGACGTTCCCAGGCCAGCCGAAGGATATTAATCTCTCCAGCGTTTGTCATAACAAGCTATTATCATTCAGGATACTCAACTTTGTATTGAGTGGCGCGGCGAGTAGCGCTGGCGCCCTCACAGCAAAAAGGACCCGGGCTCGAAACCCGGTTCGGGTGCCTTTCTGTGTGGCGTTTGCATGTACTTCCCGTGTCCGTGTGAGTTTTCGCCGGGCACCCCGGTTTCCTCCCACAGTTTAAAGACATGCCGCTGCATATGTTAATTGGCCTGCGGACTAAATTGCCCCCGGTTCCCTGTGATGGACTGGCGTCCCATCCTGGATATATTCCTGTCTTTCGCCCTGCGTATGCCGGGATAAGCTCCGGCTCACTGCAACCCATGTACAGAATTAAGCGGCTTCAATCCATAAAAAAGCGCGGTTCATCCGTGTTTACTAAACGTCCAGCAATCACAAAGTCCAGCAATCCACAACCACCCATGTGGGTTGTTCGTGTCCTTCACTTGACATTGCGCGAGGCTCAGTGGAGCCGTGCTGTGAGGCACTGAGGTGGCTTCATGCTCTCCGCTTATCGCATTAGGTTCATGGTTCAAAGCCGGCTTCCAGCTTCCGCCACAATCCTTACTGTGTGTGTAATGGCCTCAATAGCACTAGGCACTTCACAGCAGACGTTAAAGATCGCGTAACGTCATTCGCAAGAGGAGGTATCATGGTCCAACGTTCCTCAACTCGAATATGACCCGCAAATTACTTCTAATGGCACACTAATGCCCCAGGTCACTGACAGTTTTCACGTGGTCAAATACAATGAAAATAAAACTTGACTGTTATTGCTCAGCAAGTCATGGTGACCTCGCAATGCCTCTCTCACCCGTAATAAAGTGGAAATATAACACAGTTGCTGAGCTACGACGGCACCCTCATAAACGTTGATGCTACAGGCTCTATACCACTTTATAGAAGTTCACAGCAAGACGCTTTGCGCAAGTTCTAACAGACTCAGAGTTTTGTTCAACAAACGTTAAAAATTAGCCGTGTAAGATAATACAGCAAATAAACCTTGAGGGTGGAGGCGCCAGCCACACTTAGACTTCGTGGTAGCTGTTCCTACTGTAAGGACCGACGTCGACTCTCGTGTCAGGATGAGCCGTCGAGTCTTTTACCACGTTCCCGGGCGTCAATTCAGACGCCACGAAGACGATAGCACACGTTGGTCGGCGTGACTCAGGAGCCGCCGACTCACCCCCCCCACAGATGAAGGTCGAAGCGCAGGCTTCCAAGCAGATTGTCTTTTAATTCACCAGCAAGACTTCTCACATGAACAGCGGTCCGTCACTACGACAGCTCAAGCTTGCTATCACCGAGCTCCCCGCTCACAGGCACGCCGTTTAGTTACTAGCGAGCAGTGGAGCGCAGCGCGCGCTCCACCCTGCCCCCAGCTCACCGCAGCTGGTCGGCACTGCCACCACGCCTTTCTCACAGGCGACCCGCCCCACAGCGTGTGGAAAACCACGCCTGTGGGACCTCCTCGTTCTGGACACCCCCACCTCAGAACCACGCCTTCAGGAATCCCCCACACCAGGACCCTGACCACAGGGTGCACACGCCCTATATCCTGCAAAGGCTCTGACATCACCTCTGACGTCACCCCCTTCCTGTTAATTATTACCGTCTTTAATCGATCTTTAGCAACTGTGATCTCCTTACACAATGAGGGAATGAGGGGAGGTAGGGGAATTCTATGAGTAAACATTATCGTCATCTTTAATGCCCTTAAACAATAAGAGGCGGAGGAAGGAGCCCCCATTACCCGTTTCGCCCCCTCCATTTTTGGCGAGACGGTCAGGCATGCCTGGACTAGTCCTCATTACATCCCCGTAGGGGGGGGGTGACGCGGTCACTTCTCCCACCAGACTCTGACCACAGGTCATTACACTACTACAGTCGGCCCTCCATATAAGCGGTTTCCGAATTCCCGTTTCACTTACTCAGGGTGGACGGCACGGTGGCGTAGTGGGTAGCGCTGCCGCTTCACAGCAATCCGGTCCAGGGTTCGAATCCCGGCTTGGGGGCCTTTCTGTGTGGAGTTTGCATGTTCTCCCCGTGTCCGCGTGGGTTTTCGCCGGCCACTCCGGTTTCCTCCCACAGTCCAAAGACATGCTGCTGCGTAGGTTAATAGGCCTGCTGCTTAAATTGCCCCCGGTGTCCTGTGATGGACTGGCGTCCTATCCTGGGTATAGCCCTGCCATGCGCCCTATGTCTGCCGGGATAGGCTCCGGCTCACCGCGACCCTGTACAGGATTAAGCGGTTTCTCAAAATGAATGAATGAAAAAAATGAATAACAAGTGTAGATAGCTGTCCAAGCAGCTTCTGTTTGGCTGTATAGAGAGGGCTAAATGTGTGTGCTATGATAGAGAGATGTTTATTATTACAGCAGAAAATACCCAGCGAGCTTGCAAGCTCTTTTCGAGAGTCCTACGAGAAGAGATGGACTGATGTGGCACAGGAAGACCTGGAGTTGAGTGGACTTGCTGAAGACTGGTACCAGTGTTGTTACGATTCGCCTCTATGGAGGAGGCTCTTGAAGGGTGCTATGGGGCAGTTGGTGGCAGTCACCCTCCAACAACAATGGAGGAGCGCCGGGCACTTTAGGGAGCACATCTGGTGCATTTGTCAGTGACCTCAGTCAACTCATAATACCTGGGACTGTCCCGTGACCTGTCGGTGAGGCTTTGACACGTCACGTGGCCTCAAAGTACACCTAACCACCTAGTGCCGAAGTGTGGCAGACAGCATCCAAGGCTGATACTACATTGCTGTGCATACTGTATATAGTGTTATGTCAATCTATTTCCGTGTAATGGACTTGACGCTAATGATGTGGGATGTCCCTTCGTGACAGGTGCTGGACGATCATGTGGATCCCGAGATGACGCTGCTCACCTACATCAGGAACAAGTGTATCCTTCTGCTCAGCGGCAATGTGTGCTTAGTCTCGGGCCTTTTTGTCAGTTCCATGGGAGGGACGGGGTTCAAGGCCCCGCATAGCGTTGTGATGCAAGAGGCTTGTCATGAAACCTTACTCCGAGTGATCCTTGTCTGGCCTCTTGTCTCTGTGGATGTTGTTCGTGCAGATAGACCTACAGTGATACAAGTCAACCATTAATTTTTGTCTCATTTTTGTGGAATTGTTTACTGGAACATTGCTTCCAGCTACACTGCTTCACCTTTGATGCCTAATGGCATCGATCACTGGTGGCTTGGCTTGCGTGCTGCAAGGCCATAGCATGTGGGACACATTGTCTCCGCCTATCCGAAGAGGTCAATCGTTTTTTCCACTTAGATGTTAGATAGCTGTTTATTATTACAACTGAAAATGCCCAACGAGCTTTCAAACTCTTTACATGATTCCTGTGACACGGAAAACACGTGAATTGACAAAACAAATAAAATTAAAACAACAAATTCACAAAACTAAAATTACAAAACTAAAATTACAATTTACACATATAGGTAGCTTATTGCATATTAAAAGAGCAAATAAGTGCAACATTTCAAACACAACATTTAAAACACAACTTGGGTAGTGATGATAGAGGTCTTCACAAGTGAACTGATGATGTCGGTTTTTTTCTGATTGTCAATACTCAACAAGGATACAAAATGGGGCTCCACTCTCTACTGCCCAGATGATCTGTAATATATTGTTGCTGATGACTGTCATGGGCGGCATGGTTGCGCGGTGAGTAGCGCTGCCGCCTCACAGCAAGGTCCCGGGTTCGAATCTCGTCTCGGTTGCCTTTCTGTGTGGAGTTTGCATGTTCTCCCCGTGTCCGCGTGGGTTTCCTCCGGGCACTCCGGTTTCCTCCCATGGTCCAAAGACACGCTGCTGCTGCAAAGGTTAATTGGCTTGCAGCCTAAATTGCCCTCAGTGCCCTGTGATGGACTGGCGTCCTATCCTGGGTATAGCCCTGCCTTCCGCCCTGTGTCTGCCGGGATAGGCTCCGGCTCACCGCGACCCTGCACAGGATTAAGCGGTTTCTGGCAATGAGATGAGAGATGAGATGACTGTCATGTAAGATGGGTATAGCATTACGATAGTTTAGAGTCTTGTATTTAATAGCTTGTATTTCATATTGCGATGCACGGTTTTTATAGGAAGGGACTTGAGTCACCACGTGTTTCTTAACACAGAGAACCAGTGCTGCTCAAGGGGACCAAGCTGGGCTGTGCAGAGGGAGGCTGTGGGGCCTGCACAGTCATGGTGTCAAGATACGACCACAACACCCGTGAAATTTCGTATCCTTATTTGCATAGCATTCTCTCGCGCGTACAAGCGCAATATAACACCCGACAAAATATACTTTGACGAAACACACGATGTGTGGCGGCATTAAGGTTACAACTGTGACAATTCAAAAGGTGGTGTAAGTAACGATGGCTTTAAACAGTGGGCTCAATCCCAACACGAGCGATGCCGGGCGACCTTGACGTGTAACGCAGCCACCTCGCAGTGAACGCGTGCTTGGCCCCCGTGTGCTCCGTGTACGGCTGCGCCGTCACCACCATTGAGGGCATCGGCAGCAGCCGCACCGGCCTGCACCAAGTGCAGGTATTGACAGCACCGGATGTTGTCCACTGCGATCTCTTCTCCAACCTCCATGGACCTCGACCCGGCACGTTGAGCAGAGCACTGCGCCCGGGGATCGTTGTTGTCGACTCTGGCTGCTGGTCTCTGAGAAACTCTAGACATAAGTAGTGCGTGCTGCCTGATAGGTGGTACCGATGCGTGTCACAGAGCCCCCTAATGTAGACACGTGCGCCCAACTGGGTGAAGGATGGGGATCCTGTAAAGGGTTAGGGGCTATGGCTAGCGCAGATGTTACATCCGGTCATAGTGTTGCGTACGCACATGCTCTTATCAACGACACTAACACCAACCACATGCCTTCGGAAACCCATGTGACAAAGCGCCACGTGCAGTGTCCACACCACAGTGTTGTACGGTGCTGGGATGTGTCTCTGTGGGTGAATGTGCACACATTAGGAGCGACTGGTCATGGCCCATGGCTCACAATGTGGGTTCTGCACGCCTGGCATGGTGATGAGCATGTATGCATTACTGCGTACACACCCCCAACCCAGTGCTAAGCAGCTGCAGGACGCCTTCCAAGGTGGGTTGAGAACACAGACACAAACACACAGGGCCATGTCCAGTCAGAGCCAAACGTATGAAGAATGTGATGTCAAGTGAAGCTTCCTTTAAGAAACCAGTTTTGGGCAGGGTGGTGCAGTAGTAATATCTGCGCCTCACAGAAAGAAGGTCTTGCCTGAGGCGGTTCGATTCCTGCCTTGGGCCCCTTTCTGTGGAGTTTGTGTGTTCTCCCCCTATTCTGCGTCGGTTTCCTCCGGGTTCCCCGGTTTCTTCCCACAACTTGAAAAAACCCCTAATTAGTTAATTGGCCGATAACATAACATAGCATGCAGTGTGTGGCAATATGTTGGCGCCGGTAAACCGCCTGACTGCTTCCTCTGCCTCTGGTCGCTCTGGCTTCGATTCACCCAAAACGCGTCAACATGCAAGTGCACACACGTGTACATATGTGTATTCACTTTGGTGAAATGCATGTGTTAACTAACAGCAGCCTATCCAAATAGAACTGAGCCTCTTGGCGTGGAAGGCATTACAGCTGGTCATTATATGGTGGCACGCTGGCACAGTAAAGGATTTGGCTTCGGTTCCTGATCCGTGTGCTTTTATATGTTACATTTGTATGTTCTTCCTCTGTTCTACAAGGGTTTCCTCTGGGTTATCCGGTTTCCTCTCATAAAGTCATCGCGCAACTAGTGATGGACAAACATTCTAAATCAGGCCCCACCTGAAACAAGACTCTTCAGGCTCAGTGCGGTGTTCCTGGGTCTTCTTCTTCTTTGCGATTCTTCGAAGCACGATGGTTAGCCTCTGGACATCGTTGTCTTTC
>JAZEWU010000029.1:3186467-3201263 GCA_036362915.1 Geotria australis | reverse complement strand
CCTTTTTGGGAGCATTCGTTCCTTCCTCTGGCACCTTTTGGGAAGCATTCGTTCCTTCCTCTGGCTTGGATTGTTGGAGTGGGTTATCGGTGCCGTGGCGAGATGTTGGCTCCCTCTCTCTCTCTCTTCCGATCTGTGTCTGGTAGGGGACATTTGTTCCCTCCTTGCTTGTTGTAGAATTATTATTAGTTTCCCTTTTGCATTTTCTTTTGTCCCTTGTCTTATAATTTCGTTGCTATCGCTTGACTCTCAGTTTTCTGTCTCACCGTTATTGTTGTGCCGTTCTCTCCACAGCTCGGATAAAAAAAAAAACCCCAAAAAATTGTTGCTGATTTTCCGTGCTCTGTCGTTATTGACATGTCGTTCTCTCTGCAGCTTTGTGCAGTGCTTTGTGACCCTCGGGTGAAAGGCGCTATATAAATGCTATTATTATTATTATTAATGTTCTTATAGGGCCTATATCGTAAAGTGATTTCATCGTATTGTGAAGCCGTTGTAAAGCGAGGGACCACTGTACGCTAACCACTGCACCACCGTTCTTACTCCACTGTGGCCCCCCCCCTTCCATGTGACCTGCCCAGCCGGGAAGCGGGTTATCCCGATGGACAACGACTTCTTTCCGGAATACCGGCAGACACTGCTGCGGAGCGACGAGCTGCTGCTGGCCGTGTTCGTGCCCTACTCCCACCCGGTGATGCTCCGCGCCGCTTCTCACAACGGCACCGCTGTCTGAGCGATTCCACGTCCACTCGCCGTGTGCCACGTTCGGCACTGACCCCTTCCTGGGGGATCTGCTTGGCTCTTGAGATCGTCTTGTGACCTTTGGATTTAATGGCTTGTCTGTGTGCGGTTACAGTTTTGCTGTTATGTTGCTGATGTCACGAGCGATGGTCTTGGTCGCCAGGACTTAATGTTAATAATGTGGATATTTACATTGTTTCTGTTTTTGTGACGAGTCGCTAGGATATTCACATCATATGAAACTGATCATAAAGGTCTCCCTTGGTAAACGAGATGGCAGTCATAAGTTATTGATGTTTTCACGGCACCGTGTATGAGAATTGCTCTTAAGAAATGGTCTTTCGGGCAGCTGTTAGAGGGCAGATCTTGAGATCAATTCTCAGTCATGACCTAAAGCTTCCATTTATTTGATATTTAATCTGAAATGTCAAAGTAGTCCCTTCACTTGCGACTTTACACTCTGCACGTTCAACGTTTATTAACGTTCATGATGGTGACAATTTGAGGGTGGCACGGTGGCGCGGTGAGTAGTGCTGCCGCCTCACAGCAAGAAGGTCCCGTGTTTGAATCCCGGCTCGGGTGCCTTTCTGTGTGGAGTTTGCACGTTCTCCCGTGTCCTCGTGGGTCTGCCCTGTGTCTGCCGGGATAGGCTCCGGCTCACCACGACCCTGTACAGGATTAAGCGGTTTCTGACAATGGGTGGATGGTGACATTCCAGAGGGAATACGTGATGGCCTTCAAGCAGGCTCAGAGGCACGAGGACGACATCGCCATCGTGAATGCGGGCATGCGCGTGCGCCTGCACGCGGACTCACTGCGTGTCGCCGAGCTCAGCCTGGCCTACGGGGGCATGGCTCCCACCACGCGGCTCATCTCACCGGCCGCCATCCAAGCCTTCACCGAGAGGCAAGCCACATCACTGCTATGAGTGCCTTTACCGAGCATGGCTTCACCGAGACTCAACTCTTCTTGATGGTTGCTCTTCAGAGCTGTTCTTTCGGGATAGCCGTGTCGAGTGATCTCCCTCCCGACGTTTTGCCTCCCACGTTGGAAGCACGGGTGGGGAAAACCTACATCGACTCTTTTTGTCGAGAGAGTCCTGCCAGGTGTTTGCAGCAGGTGTACGATATGTATTGTTTTTTAGCTATGAGAGAAAATTATAATGAAAATAAAGTAATTTGATTTTCAACGTGCGCAAATTCCCCGCCTAGTAATGGACCAGACACGAATACGGAGGCGCGAGAACATTGCAGAGGCTGGGTGAAGGCAGCCATGCAGCCAGCCGGCGCCTACTTTTCCCAGACACTGCATCCTATATATTCTGATGTTATCGACCAATTAATTAATTAGTGTATTTTTTTTTATCCACGGAAGAAAATCGGAGAACCCAGCGGACATTCGTGCAGAACAGGGGGAGAACATGCAAACGCCCCACAGCGAGGCACCCAAGTTGGGAATCGAACCGAGACAGACGCAGCGCGCGCCCTGCTGTCAGCTCGATGCTGTGCGTGCTGTGTGCTGCAGGCGGTGGGACGAGTCTTTGCTCGCGGACGTGTGTGCCGTGCTCGTGAAGGAGCTGCCGCTGGGCCCCGCGGCTCCGGGAGGAATGGTGGCGTTCCGACAAACTCTCGTTCCCAGTTTCTTCTTCAAATTCTACTGGACTGTGCTCAGAAAGCTGCACGAGCAGGTGCGTAGATAAACGGAGTGGTTCCTGAAGGGTTTTTTTTCTTGGAAAACTGGGCGGCAGAGTGATGGCGCATTTGTAACACTGGTGCCTCACAGCAAGAAGGACCTGGGTTCAATAGCTGACTCGGGCTCATTTATGCGTGGAGTTTGTGTGTTTTCCCCTTTTTGCTCATGGGTTTCCTCAGGGTTTGCTTGTTTCCGCTCGTGAATAAAAATACAAGAACACAGTGTTGGTCAAAACATTCCAATACTGAAAGATTACCTGCAAATTAATCAATTGGAATAACACAAAGCAACATCGCCCCCTACTGTCTTCTGAGCTTGTGGGTGGCACGGTGGCGTGGTGAGTAGTGCTGCTGCCTCACAGAACGAAGACCCTGGGTATGATTCCTGGCTCAGGTACTTTTCTGTGTGAGTTTTTGTGTACTCTCCTTGTCCGCGTGGGTTTTCGCCAGGTACTCCGGTTTTCTTTCACAGTCCAAAGACCTGTTGCTTATGTTAATTGGCTTCACTAAATTGCCCCTGGTGTCCTGTGATCGACTGGCGTCACTATGGCTCAAGTTATCTAATAATTTGCTTACCCCTCCCCGCTGGACAACTGTTGAAATAGAGCTACATCGCTCAACGGATCCTTTTATTCATTCATTAATTGTCAGAAACCGCTTACGCTGTAAAGGATCAAGAGCCAGAGCCTATACCCAGGATGGGACACCAGTCCATCACAGGGCATCAGGGGCAATTTATTCAGCAGGCCAATTAACCTATGCAGCAGCATGTCTTTGGACTGTGGGACGAAACCGGAGTGCCTGGCGAAAACCCACGTGGACACGGGGAGAACATGTAAACTCCACGCAGAAAGGCACTCGAGCCAGGATTCGAACCCGGGCCCTTCTTGTTGTGAGGCAGCAGCGCTGCTCATCACGCCACCATGCCGTGCAGCTCAACGGTCCCTTCCAGCTTAAATAAAAACTGACTGACTGCAAATCTATTTTAATCAACGAATCAATTCAGTGGTATGCGCACCTGATAGTCTTATGCTCCTCGCTATTTTCAGAATGAGGATACTGCGGAGATTCCGCAGGAATACCTGAGTGCCACGCAGCCCTACCAGCAGAAGCTCATGGAGAGTGTGCAGCTGTACCAGGTACCCGCACTGCGGTATTCACACCGTCATTCGTGTCGCACGCTGAGGGTAGAACGGCAGTGCAGTGGTGACTCGTTCCTCAGAGCGAGAAGTCCCTGGGTTTGATTCCCAACCGAGGTGCTTTTCTGGATGGAGTTTGTATGTTCTTCGACCGTTTCTGCGTAGGTTTCATTCAGGTTTTCCAGTTTCCTCCTGTAGCTATAAAAAAGCATACAATGTAACTGGGGGACCTTTTCTCCAGTATACAGATGAGGAAAAAAGAAAAGACTTTTCACCATTTCTGGCAGTCGTCAAATTAATTGGTATCGGGCAAAATATCACAATGCACAATGATTACTTGCAGATGACTCAGTTGCTCAATTTGGATTATGCAAAGTAGCATTACTTCCGACTGAAAACCTGGCGGTACCCTCCTGGAAAGGAGGTCACTGAGGCTCTCCTGGGTAAACGAGTGGAATAATAATAACGACGAGTACCTGGTGCGGCGGGTGGCACGGTGGCGCGGTGAGTAGCGCTGCCGCCTCACAGCACGAAGGTTCCGGGCTCGAATCCCGCCTCAGGTGCCTTTCTGTGCGGGGTTTGTATGTTCTCCCTGTGTCCGCGTGGATTTTCGCCGGGCACACCGGTTTCCTCCAACAGTCCACAGGCACGCCGCTGCAGGGGTTAATTGGCCTGCGGACTAAATTGTCCGCGGTGCCCTGTGATGGACTGGCGTCCCATCCTGGGTATAGCCCTGCCTTGCTCCCTGTGTCTGCCGGGATAGGCTCCGGCTGACCGCGACCGTGTACAGGATTAAGCGGTTTTTGACGACAGCTGGATGGATGGCCCCGGTGCGCCGTGTGACCGTCACCGCCGGGGAGACAAAGGCGGCCGGCCCCCCGCGTCCCACACGGGGCCGTCGCTGATGCTCGTTTCCTGGCCAGGAGGTGTCTCCGGGGCAGCGTGCGGAGGACGCGGTGGGGCGCGCCATCCCGCACGTGGCCGCGGCGCGTCAAGCCGCCGGCGAGGCGGTGTACTGCGACGACACTCCGCGCCTCGAGAACGAGCTCTACCTGGCGCTGGTCACCAGCTCGCGGCCACACGCCAACATCGTGTAGGCCACGGCACGGCACACGTGGCCCACTTGGATGTGGTCTCCACGGACCGCTTGGTGGTGCTCGCTGCCCACTAGTGGGAAGCAACTCGCCGATTGAGAATGGCCCAACTTGCTAGGGTGGCGCAGTGGCGACGCTTGCTGGTATTGCTGATCGCGGCAGGAAGGGTTTGGGTTCGATTCCCGATTCTCAAGAGCTATGACAATAAGGTGGCGCATTGGTAACATTTGCGCCTCACAGAAAGAATGGTCTTGCCCTGTCACCAGTCTCATCCACCTGCTTCTTCTTCTTTGCGATTCTTCGAAGCACGATGGTCAGCCTCTGCTAACCCCTCTGATGATGGATCCTGCGCAATGTGATGTCTCAAATATGTATGTGTTCTATGATTTGTGTCTCGGTGTAATTCCCAGCACATACTTCTCAGTGTGTACTTTTCAATGTTTGTGTGATGTCTGCTGTCAGAGTCCGTGCTTCCCTTCGATGTCGCGGCAGGTAACGTGCACGGATTTAATATTTGCTCTTGAAGCACATTGCCATCTTGCTTTGTATTATTTAACGAATTAACCTATAACGCTGGATCCCCGCACGGATACAATACAGATGCGAATTAACCCACTTGCTGTACCAAACCCGCGCGAGCCGGTGGGTTTGGGAGTTTCAGGAATGTGTGTGAGCCAGCAACCACCAACCCTCACCTCCACCACTGGCTAACACGTGTCTACCACAAGCGCTCGGGCGTGACGGGGCGTGACGGGGTGTGACGAGGCCGATGTCCCGTTGTGCGCAGGGCGATCGACGCGGAGGAGGCTCTCGGCCTCCCGGGCGTCGAGGCGTTCGTGAGTGCTCGCGACATCACAGGGACAAACTGCAGCGGCACCTACCACGACGAGACCGTGTTTGCAGACGGCAAAGTGAGTCCGCGCGACACAGTGGAGGGTTCCTATCAACACAAATTTGGTCAGATCATGGTTTAATCCAAAAATAAATATTGGTCACATGCATATTCATTGATAGCTTTTCCAAAACCTCTCGGCGTGTGAAGGTGCAGAACGTTCCATGTCTGAAGCGTGGAGCCACGTTGTCGTGAGATGTCGTGTCGATAGCGATTTGCCGTGCGTCAGGTCACGTGTGTAGGTCAGGTGATCGGAGCGGTGGTGGCCGACACGCAGATGCACGCCCAGCGTGCCGCCAAAGCCGTGAAGGTCACGTACGAAGACCTGCAGCCCGTCATCATCAGCATGCAGGTGACACGCTCGCCGTGTGCGCGCAGGACCGCGCTCCGGCGGGATGTGCAAACTCTCACCGGGTGGACGATTCAAACTCTGCCTCTCCCGTGATGGCTCTTGGCTTCTGCCTGGCGGTGTGAGCGGGATAATGTTGTGTTCCAATGTAGGTTTTGACGGCTCGACGTATGAGAATTGCTCTCCCTAGCTGTTCTATCGGGTTAGCTGTGTCGAGTGTTTCTCTTCTTTCCGTCGCGACGTTCCACCTCCCCCGACGGAGAGAAGGAACACCCGACACAGCTATTCTGAAATTACAGCTACGGAGAGCAATTCGGTGTATGTTGGAGGCAGTGCCGCTGAGTCGAGGCCGTGTGGTTATTAACGGTGTTTAGATCTCCATGCCCTGGTGACGCCGTTCGTGAGCATGCGGATTGTAACGGTTGCTCTCGCTGCAGGACGCCATCGTCCACGGTTCGTTCTTCGAGACGCAGAAGCAGATCGTCAAGGGGAACGTGGACTCCGGCTTTGCTGAGGCAGACCACACGATGGAAGGTCGGTCCTTTCCCACACACGTTTCAGCGTGGAGATTGTCGGTGGCGCAGTAGTAACACTTGCACCTCATAGCAAGATCCCTGGGTTTGATCCCCGACTCGGGTGCCTTACTCTGTGGAGCATGTGCTCTCTCACTATTCTGCAGAGTGTGAGCGAGTGCTCTTTTCTGCGAGGGTTTTTCTCCTGGTTCTCTGGTTTCCTCCGATAGCTAAATACACACAATGTGACTGGTAGTAGCCAATTCATCCCAATGCTGAATTATTACCAGCAAATGTATCCAATTGGGATAAGACATAGGAGCCATAGCCCCCATACTGTTAAATGTCAGCAGGACGCTCTAGCAAAGAGTCTTGAACTTCAGCGAGGCTTTCCCGGGAAAACAAGTGTTGTAATACATTCTCCTTCATCGACAGCCTGATGAACGCCACCATCGCGCTTCGAAGAATCGCAAAGAAGAAGATCGACAGCCTCACCAATATCCCCATTCAACTCATGTGCAGGGTGAAATGTGTTTCCTGCAATACCAGTGCAGCGTTAGTGCCCTGGTGAATGTTGAAGTACAGTGTCCTTGTGTGACGTGTGCCCCGGAACGAGCTTTACATATTTTGTAGAAATGAAGCTACCGCGTGTTTTAAGAGGGCGGCACGGTGGCGCGGTGAGCACGGCTGCTGCCTCACAGCAAGAAGGTCCCGGGTACCGAATCCCGGCTCGGGGGCCGTTCTGTATGGAGTTTGCATGTTCTCCCCGTGTCTGCGTGGGTTTTCGCCGGGATCTCTTGGTTTTCTCCCACAGTCCAAAGACACGCTGCATTGGTTAATTGGTCTGCGGACTAAATTTCCTCCCGGTGCCCTGTGATGGACTGGCGTCCCATCCTAGGTATAGCCTTGCCTTGCGCCCTGTGTCTGCTGGGATAGGCTTCGGCTCACCGCGACCCTGTACATGATTAAACGGTTTCTGACAATGGATGGATGTTATTTGAAGATGGTTGAGCGTAGTGCAGAAAATTCAAAGCGGTGTGGAGGTTTTGCAATGTCGGCGCGGGTGTCTGCCACGCGGACGTGGCCGTGGAAGCTGCTCGTCTGCTCGTTGCTGACTTCCCTCGCAGGAGAGATGCACATCGGAGGGCAAGAGCATTTCTACCTGGAGACAAACTGCACGCTGGCCGTTCCCAACGGCGAAGACGGCGAGATGGAGATCTTCGCCTCTTCTCAAGCGCCCACCAACACGCAGGTAAGTCCTGCTGCCGTGTGCGCACACAGCAAAACAGAACCTTGTTCCTGGTGATGCTGATTGCAACTATCAGCGAAACGTCGTACCTTCACTGTAAATGTCGTGGGTTGGCTCTCCAACATACCGGTGTGCTGAAGTAGTAAAGAATTGGCACGTATTGTTCAGGAACATAGGTTGTTCTGGAGAAGACCACCGGCCTCCAAGCCCCTCTATGTATAGGGGGGGAGGTGGGGGTTGGGGGCTGTTATGTCATCGCCGTGTGCCACCTATGCATAGGAGTCAAAGGAGACAATGTAATCACATTAGTTATGTTATTTCTCCCCCTGTTCTGCATGAGTTTCCTCCAGCTTCTCTAGTTTTGTCCCGTAGCTAAAATTACACAATACGGCTGGTATTGACAAAACATCCCAATAGGATCACACACGGCAACATTGCCCCCTACTGCCAAAACCTAGCAGGATCCTCCAAAAGATAGAGTCTATGATCTCAGTGAGGCTTTCCTGGATAAACACGCATAGAAACAAGGATAACGCCCGTGCCGGTGGGTGCGTGTGCAGATGGAGGCTGCGGCTGTGCTGGGCGTGCCGGCAAACCGCATCTTGTGCCGCGTCCGCCGCATGGGCGGGGGTTTCGGCGGCAAGGAGAGCCGCGCCAGCCTGCTCTCCAACGCCGTGGCAGTGGCGGCGGCGCGGTCAGTGACGCCGCGTGCGCGCACAGCGCTCGCACGCGCGCCACAAGTAACGGGCGGTCGCCGGGTTTACGAATGGCTTCCACTCCCGAGTTCCGTTCACAATTCGGAACACAACACAGTATTCAATATTACGCTGTACCGTATAGGAAGCAGCAAATGCACTCGATGCTTTCAGGATTTGGACATTATTTGTACTGTTGTAGATATGTATAGTTTCCATCCATACATTTTCTAAACCGCTTGTCCTGATGAGGGTCGCGGCAGCAGCAGTCCAAGGAGGGTTGACCATGCAACCCTTCCTCAGCAACAGATTCCAGCACTTCCTGAGAGATTCCAAGGCATTCCCTAGCCAGCCGAGAGATATAATTCCTCCAGCGTGTCCTGGGTCAGCCTCTCGGTCTCCGCCCAGTGTATAGTTTATAAAACTTAAAGTCGGATAACAATATGTAATTCGCCTCCCACGTTGGAGGCATCATCAGGCTTCCCAAGTCGGAGGCATCCAACGTGGGAGGCGTGACAGCATGAAGGAGAGAGCAGGAACACTCCACATGGCTCTCCTGAAAGAACAGCTGTGGAAGAGCAATTCTCACACATCGAGTCGTGACAAACCTACGTCACTTCTTCGCCTTTCCTGTCGGGGTTAACGACACACGGAGTCGCGGCAACCCACATTCACATTGCCGTTGCGAGCGGGTTTGCTCATCACATGCACAATTCAAATCACTCGGCCTTTCATCGGTGTTCGCTCGGAGAGCTGGGAACGCGTGTACCCACATAATGTCGCGTCTGCACACAGCGAGCTCGTGGCTCTGTGTTCGGCTGCTGTGCGGGCGCAGGCTGCGTCGGCCCGTGCGCTGCATGCTGGACCGCGACGAGGACATGGCCATCACTGGGGGGCGGCACCCCTTCCTGGGGAAGTACAAGGTACCGCCGCACCACTCCTGGTTTTATACAGGGAACTCCACGTGTCTTGTGACCCCCCATTTTATTTGTAGTGTCGCACGAATCCCGCTTCCAGAGGTTGCAAGCTCACCGGATATGTTTTAATTGTCCAAGACTCATTATTTGTGTATACCAGTGGGTGTGTAATGTACAAATGACATATAAACGTCGTAACATTTAATCATTGCAAATATAAACAATGTCCGGATTAAGGGTCCAGTAAGTTTGTATGAGAACCGTTTTTTCTTTGCACAGCATAATTCGACGCCATGTTTTATGAGGGATTTTACGCGACATCGCCAGCTCCACTTGAGCAAACGCATTCGCCTGTTATTTAAAACAGAAATGAATGAGAAAACGAAAAACACGTTAGGGGTCAATTCAATTTCACAAGGCATCTGGACTGCCCTGTAAATGTTATCTTAGCGCAGTTGTTGAGCACAGATCCTAAAGGTGAAAAGGCCAGCAACCAATAGCACTTTCAGTAGTAATAGACTAGAGTTCATACGTTGCTTGAATTGAGCAAGGCTATTACAGTGGTAAAGTGAGACCAATAATACCGTACATTATGTTATGGTTTAAAACAAAGTAGAGGTAAACACTGAGATGTAAACACTAAAAAGCGTTGCTATTGGCTGAGAAGCTTCCCAAGCGGCATGCGTTTGTATCGCTAATTGGCTGCTGCGCCACCCACTCTCACGCGCAGCCATATCGCAACACATATCGTCTTCTTCTTTGCGATTCTTCGAAGCACGATGGCTAGCTTCTGGACATCGTTGTCTTTCAGCTCGGCTTCGAAGTTTTTGGTAGAATTCGCAGGCAATACCAAGTACTACCTGACAGGGATCGCGACGTGAATGCATCGTAAAGTGAAATTTGATCGTAATGTGATACAAATGTTCTTATAGAGTGTATATCGTAAAGTGACTTCATCGTATTGTGAGGCCATCGTAAAGCGAGGGACCACTATATAAAAACTTGAAAAAAACAATCCTTGGAGGGTATATCAAGGTGAAGCAGTGTGACGGCCCAGAGCCTGAAGATGCCTCCAACACAGGAAGGAGGCAAAACGTCACGAAGGAGGGGAGATAAATGCTTGCCACGACATCTCACATACACTGGGCTGTGAAAACCTACAGCGATCATAAAGTAATAACATTTTTTTTTATAGCATTTTATAGAGCGCCTTTCACCCGAGGGTCACAAAGCGCCGCACAAGGGCATCAGAGAGAACAGCATGTCAACAACGACATTGTGTCTTATTACGTGATTCTTTGGGTTTGTTACGCATACGGAAGGTTGGTTATCTTTCGATGCTGGGTTGCAGGTGGGCTTCATGAACGATGGTCGAGTGGTCGCCCTCGATCTGGTTATGTACAGCAACGGCGGCAACAGCGTGGATCTCTCACTCGGCGTAAGTATTCCAAACCGACACTCTCCTCATCGCAGCTCTCGCGTCTATATAACACGGAGCTACTTTCACCAGTTCTGCTTTCTTTCGCTGCTAATCGTGATTCCACCACCTGTGACTCTGCTTAATGTAACTCCCGCTGCTGTGGCCTTCTCAAACCCTCACACCCGAGCAATGCACATTATTCAAAATGGCACTGAGACACGAGCGATAAATGTCCGAGATTGTGGAATTCGGAGATACTTCTGCTGGCTCCAAATCCCACAGCAGATGACATTTATGATGGCGAGAATAGTTCTTAACCCCCTCCATCTCATCACGGAGTGCTCCAGTCTCTTTCCAGAAAGCAGCATATATTATGAAAATCCCCGCTTAACTTGGATGGCAGGGTGGTAATACTTTTTTCTCACAGCGAGAAGAGCCTGGGTTAGAATCCCGACTCGTTTACCTTAATGTGTCTTTTTTTTATGTTCTCCCCTTGTTCCGCATGGGTTTCCTCTGGGTTCGTCAGTTTGCTCCCATAGCAAAAACAAACATTCAATGTAACTAAGAATTGCTTTCCAAAGCTGTTCTTTTGGGCGAGCCGTGTCGAGCGCTGCACCCTCACGACTCAACTCCTAATCTAACAGGGCTCTCGCTATGTAACTATTAGACAAGTGTTAGAGTCTCCGTTTCCGATTGAGACGACACTAAGTATCTAAATCCACACCACGAGCTGTGCGCAGGTCGTGCTGAGCGCTGAGAGGGCTGTGTGCGGCAGGTGATGGAACGCGCTCTGTTTCACTTCGACAACGTTTACCGCATCCCAAACGTCCGTGGCAAAGGCATCGTGTGTCGCACGAACCTGCTATCAAACACGGCCTTCCGCGGCTTCGGGGGACCGCAGGGAATGCTGATCGCGGAGAACTGGATCACAGACGTGGCCGTGACCCTTGGTCTGCCTCCCAACGAGGTCAGTGGAGTAGCTAAAACGGTGGATTTTGAAACGTCGTGTGAAGCATCAACAAGTCTTTCCAACTGAACACGTGTTGTGCCTTTAATGTAAAACATCTGCACGGTTTTAGCTTTTCTACCAATGAGACAAGTGTTAAGATCTTAAAAACACCCGATGGACACCTTGTTGCAAAGGGCCCAGTTTGCAAGAAGCCACACATGCTTGTGGCAAAAACATGCCAGCTGTCTCTGGCCCACACCAGAGACAACTTTCTTTATAGCCTAGTCTCAGTGATAGCCAAGTGTTGCCAAAAGGCAAGCAGTTTTGGACAATGCAAATATAAATGCATTAGGTGCTCATAGACGTGTTGTGCCTCTACGCTAGCGCTCATAGGCAGACTGGTGCACTTCCACGAGGCCGTCAGGAGTGACTGTGTCTTGTTGACGTCACTCAAAGGAGATCTCCACCCAACGCTAAGCTCCAAGTAGCGAAATAAGTGTTATCGAGCCTCCGCTTACAGTCACACACTCACAGAACTGATGCGTTATTGCATTCAAGCCTAGATGGGATGAGTTAACACGGATGTCATTGGAATAGCTATCCTGCAAACAGAGCAATCGTGTGCTGGCCAGGGCCACGGCACAAGGGGCCACTAATGCAGGGAGTTTCGGGAGTTCCAGTCAGGGACCAATCATTAGGGGCCACGAATGGAAGGGGATCCCGTTAGGGCCGGCGCTAGGGGGTCCTGGGCTGGGTGCTGCACCACCACATGTCACCACCCACGCTCTCAATCCATAGCTGTGAATCACTGTTTGGTGCCCCCCCACACAGGAGCTCTACTGCCGCCCCAATCTGAGAAGAGTTGGGGCCTGGCCTGGTCCCAGTGTAATGTCACGAGTACGAGCGTTGACTCGCGATATAACCCTTTATCCCATTAATACTCCCTGGCATTTGGCCTGTAGGTGCGTAGAGTGAACATGTACAAAGACGGAGACTTGACGCACTTTAATCAGTGCTTGACGGACTTCACGCTGGAGCGTTGCTGGAACGAGTGCCTGGAGCAGGCGCGTTACGCACAGCGCCGCGCCGACGTCGACAGCTTTAACAGGTACCCGCCGAGCGGCTCGAGCCAGAGCTTCCCTGTGTTACTCCCGACTCGGGTACATTTCTGCGTTCAGTTTGTGTGTTCTCCTATTCTACACAGGTTTCCTCTGGATTATCCGGTTTCTTCCGGAATTGCCAACATATCCCTATGCTGGAAAATGTCCTGCGATTGGATTACACAAAGCAACATGTTCCCCGACTACACAAACATGGCAGGGCCCTCCTGAAAAACAGTCTTGAGACTCATTGAGACTTTTGGGGTAAACAATCATAATAATACGAATGATCCCTAGTGCATTTCTTCTTTACAATGTCCGCCTTTCTAAAGAGACGATGCGTCTCGCGCCCGCACATACATTCGGTTAGAGGGCAACAATGCAATCGTGGTGTTCAAAGATTGCGAACAATTGCATCTCGAGATGAAAGTGCAAGTGTGCAAAGTATTTAGTCAATGTTGTAACAGAGTACAATCATTCGTGTATTTATTGTAAGGAATGCGACCAATCGGCTGGCCAGGGAATGCCTTGGAATCCCCCAGGAAGAGCTGAATCTGTTGCTGAGGAAAGAGATGTCTGGTCCACCCTCCTTAAACAGCTGCCGCCGCGACCCTGGCCAGAACAAGCTGATTAGAAAATGGATGGATGGATGAATGCGACCATCCCAGGCTGACAGCCCGTTGTGTTTGTCAGGCAGAACCGGTGGAGGAAGCGTGGCATCGCGGTCGTACCCACCAAGTTCGGCATCAGCTTCACCGCCAAGTTCTTGAACCAGGTGGGTAGAACGTAGCGACCCACGGCGAGGGGCGTGCGGTAACGGGGCGCGCGCAGCACGCGGCTGCGGAGCGCGCGCGGTCGGGCGGCGCCGCCACTGAGCATCGCGCTGCCGTGCGCCCGTGGTGCCTGTCGCCGCTGCGTGCAGGCCGGCGCGCTGGTGCACGTGTACAAGGACGGCTCGGTGCTGGTCGCACACGGAGGCACGGAGATGGGACAGGGCCTGCACACCAAGATGCTTCAGGTAATCTACCAATTCCTCGATGTGCAATATGTAGCGATGCTGCTACGTGTGATTGCAGCGCGGGATAGCTGTGATCGCAGTATAGCTGTGATCGCGCTGTAGAGAAATCTGCATCACCGTGGTGCACATTCACGCGTGCGTGTGGGCGCGTGTGCGTATCACACGCGCTGGTGCGCATTCAGTGTAATCATTTAATTTTTGTTGCTTTGGTTTTTCTTCGCTGTTTTTTTTCTTCCTGTCGTTGACATGCTGTTCTCTCCAGTGCCCTTGCTTGTTGTAGGATTCTTATCGTTATTATTATTTTCCTGTTGTCTTTATGACCTATGTCCTATAATTTATCGCTACTGCTTGACTCAGTTCATCTGTCTTGATGTTATTGACATGCCGTTCTCTCCACAGCCTTGTGCAGCGCTTTGTGACCCTCGGGTGAAAGGCGCTCTATAAATGCTATTATTGTTATAGCATTTGGCCTGGCATTGGCGCCGTGGTGACGTCACCGCCACTTAGTGGCGAATGGCGGATGCTGTTGTTGTTGTATCATAGGTCGCCAGCCACTGCCTGGGCATCCCGATGTCTGAGATTCATATCAGCGAGACGAGCACCAACACCGTTCCCAACACCTCCCCGACTGCTGCCTCCGTCAGTTCGGATCTCAATGGGATGGCGGTGAAGGTACGGCACGAAACATGCCAGGATCACACGGCTCCTCGCAATGCAAACTCGTGGTCTTTAAGTGAGAGCCAAGCAGCAGTGCAGCGTTGTTAGAACGGCCCAGCATCACGGCTCATCGTTTATACCAGCGCTTCAAGAGCCATGCTGCTGTGTGGCCGCAGAGCCTCCCAGACCTCTCTGTGCCGGCTCGCTGGGCAGTGGCCTTGTGCTACTTTACTGCAGAGAACATCCCAAGAGGCTGCCACACTCAATACATCGCGAGCCATCGGACTGGATAACATCTTCACGGAAGAGATCAAACACTTTGGACCTCTAACGCGGAAATGGATCCTTGAGTTGATGAACAAGTGCATGCTGA
>JAZEWU010000029.1:3173177-3185423 GCA_036362915.1 Geotria australis | reverse complement strand
CTTGCGGAGTTCAATAAAAATGCAAGGGGCTGTGTAAGAAAATGGGAAACTGTAATTTAACATCGCGCTTCGAAGAATCGCAAAGAAGAAGAAGAAGATAGGGGGCGTAGGAGGGGGGTAAACGTTGGATCTAAACCAAGATTCTAAGAAGTTTCGGGATCAGTGTTATTGACATTCTCTTTCTACTGCTCATTATATGAAAATGTTGTCCTTAATTGCGGGTCTCATAATGCCTAGTTTTTTCGCGGTTGTACACCCAGCTTGTGTTCTCTATTGACAGGTGACACATCGAGAATTAAGACGCAGCAAACTGCAACTTCGTACGTTGTTGCCCATGCCAATAACTCAGCTGCCGTATATTCTTAGACCCTGTGTCTTCTTTGCAGATTGCCTGCTCAACCCTGCTCGAGCGCTTGGCCATATTTAAAGAAAAGAACCCTTCAGGCTCCTGGCGCGAATGGGTTTGTTTGAGTTCGTTGTCCAGCCCAACACTACCACAAACTAGGTGCTCGACCTAATGATAGTGAACTCTATGAGTAACGGTCCTGTGCAAGAACATTATTTGTTAGAAAGCCAGTTACCAAGACACCATTAAAATAATGGAATTTGTGAATTTTTTTACGAAAAAAACCTAGCGGGGAGCATGAATTGTAAGTAATGTTTATCAGCTGCCTCACAAACACTTGACTATTCGTATTAAACTTTGATGTGATCGTCAGTTTTATGTCATTATTTTAATCATAATGTTGAATCTGTGAATTAATATTTGTGTACCTTCTAAGTAATGATATGCCACAATTAATGTTTTACCAGATGATAAAATGTGGTTTGCTTCTGCTCACAGGTGGGGGAGGCCTACATGAACCGCATAAGCCTGTCTGCGACTGGTTTCTACAGGTGTGAAGTCTTGCGTCCTCAAATACAAGCACTGACCTTTTCCCTTTAGTCAGACATATAGCTTAAGTTACCGTGTTGCTTCTTGATATTGTTACGATGTGAGCTCAGTTTGAACATTGTGGTCATGTAACAGTGTGTGGGCACGATGGAGCGATGGGGTTTACAATCAGCCACCTGATAAATAACGGATCGTTTTTCTCGGATCATCGGAACAATCTGTATGTGACGTTTCCCGTAACACGGGCTCTCTGGGTCAGCAAACCGGGTCACATGCTATGATAGCATATATAAATAGAATGAACATTTACATATGAATAGCAATGTCAACATGCTGCTGATTATAACCATTTATAACTATTTGCTTTCGCACAGAGTCGAGGAAATATTCCACGTGTTTTATTTTAGGGTTTAAAAGTAATAGCCAAATTGATCTCTTAATTATGCTTAATGTAGGGTGACTTTTAACTTAGAGGGTGACTCAATGGTAAATTTTTGGATTTCAAAAAATAAACTGTTATTTTCCGGTTGGCACCTCATGTTCCATACTTTAATAAATTAGCAGGAGGCTGGGTTCGGATAATAATCATAATGACGTTCCAGAAGGGACTTTCGTTACCCAAAAAATCTTCCACTTGTGGCCGGCATGCCGCTGCACGGTTCCTGAACAACAGGAATCTCAATCAGAGGATCTAGGGAGTGAAGCTGGACACTACATTTACCAAAAACGTTACTCCTAGAACCAAAGTCACTATTCATGTCAATAGCGATCATGTAATTCCCTCTTGGCACTCAGCAGAGAGAAACAATACAGACATGTGGAGGAGGACCTGGATCAACAAGGAGGCTAGCCACAGCTGGATGGGGTATTTCTAGAAGGTTGAATGTCAATACAAAGCAAGATGGCAATGTGCCTCAAGAAGAAAGATTAAATCCGTGCATGTTACCTGCCTCAGCATAGAAGCGAAGCACAGACTCTGACAGCAGACATCACACAAACGTTGAAAAGTACACACTAAGATTTCCATGCTGGGAATTACACCGAGAGACAAATCATAGAACAAATACAAATTTGAGACATCACATTGAGCAGGATCCATCATCAGAGGGGTTGACAGCAGGTGGATGAGACTGCTGACAGGATGGCAGGCAAAGGAGGGAACACACCCAAGAGGATGAATACATTGGAGATTGAGCAATGAGATCGATCGGTTCACGTTGCACGGTTGCGCGGTGAGTAGCGCCGCCGCCTCACACCAAGAACGTTCCGGTTCGATTCCCCACTCGGGTACCTTTCTTTTTGGAGTTTGCATGATCTCCCCGTGTCCACATGGGTTTTTGCTGAGTTCTCCGGTTTCCTCCCACAGTTTAAAGACACGCTCCCTCGGTTAATTGCCCTGACTAAATTGCCCCCGCTGACCTCATATGTTGTAACTTGCTTAACCCTCCCCGCTGAACAACTGCTACAAAGAGTTACATAGCTCAACGGTTCCATCTTAAATAAAAACTGACTGCAGGAACACAGTGGATTGTGACACCACTGGACCATGACGGATGCCAACTCTCACCCAGTTGTGGAGAGAGCAGGGCTGGTGATGACGATGTGGTTCAGGCACTGAAGGTGAGCACTGCATGTGCTGTGTTCGCAGGACTCCGGATATTGATTACAACTGGGATACAAACGAAGGGCAGCCATTCAACTACTTCACAATCGGTGTCGGCTGCTCCGAGGTGGAGGTGGACTGTCTCACCGGGGCCTCACAGGTGAAGTTCGAGAACACAGTTCGAAACGGTCCTGTCCCTTTCCACAGTTTTATGCCGATTGTGCTATCGGTGCCGTGAGACAACGTGTTCACACCTGCCGTAGCACTGCAATCCTTGCCAGCGAGCAGCCGGCAGAAGCGGATATCACGGAACTACTTCTGGCAATGGATTGTGAGAAGTTTCTATTTTCATTCATTCATTCATTTTCAGAAACCGCTTAATCCTGTACAGGGTCGCGGTGAGCCGGAGCCTATCCCGGCAGACATAGGGCGCAAGGCATGGCTTATACCAAGGACGGGACGCCAGTCCATCACAGGGCACCGGGGGCAATTTAGTCCGCAGGCCAATTAACCTATGCATGTTTTTGGACTGTGGGAGGAAACCGGAGCGCCCGGCGAAATTAATAAACTATATTTATAACGCGCAAATATTCAATGGCCAATGTATTAATTTGAATGTTGAACGACTCAGTGGCGCGAGGAAACCGCAGAGGCGGAGGAAGTAACTAGGCGGTTTTCCGGCGCCAACATTGCCACACACTGTGTCCTATATAGTATGATGTTATCGGCTAATTAATCATTGAGTGTTTTTTTAAGTTGTGGAAGGAAACAGGAGAATCCGGAGGAAACCCACGCAGAACAGGGGGAGAACAGACCAACTCCACACAGAATGGAGCCCGAGGCGGGAGTCGAACCGCCTCGGGCGAGACCATTCTTTCCGTGAGGTGCAGATGTGTACCACTGTGCCACCAGTTGTCATGTAAACAACCCCTAACAACCAAGATCCCAGTGTGTAAGCGATTGCGGTTGTGTGCCAGACGCACGGTATCGTTCCGTGCCCACGGGGGATCTCGTCATCTCCGTGTGGAGGTATCGAAGTTGCCGAGTGTGCAGTGACGAGGACGCTGTGTGGCCACGTGACAACGGGCGAGGTCACTGTTTCGCGTTGCAAGCCTCACTCGAGCTCGTCTCTCGCCGACAGACTCTCCGCACCGACATCGTCATGGACATCGGCAACAGCTTGAATCCAGCCATCGACATCGGACAGGTTTGCATCTGTCCTGCATCGGTTCTGATTCTAATAATCCATCCATCCATTAATCCTGTACAGGGTCGCGGTGAGCCGGAGCCTATCCCGGCAGACACAGGGCGCGAGGCAGGGGTATACCGAGGATGGGACGCCAGTCCATCGCAGGGCATCTGGGGAAATTTGACTAAGTAGGCCAATTAACCTGGCAGCATGTCTTTGGACGGTGGGAGTAAACCGGAGTGCGTGGCGAAAACCCACGCGGACACGGGGAGAACATGCAAACTCAACACAGAAAGGCCCCCGAGCCGGGATTCGAACCTGGGGCTTCTTGCTGTGAGGCGGCAGCGCTACCCACTATGCCACTGCCGCCCTGATTCTAATAATAATTGTAATAATTCCACAAGCAGGTGGTTTGCCGGCGCCAGATTGCCACACACTTCTTCCTATATATTATGATGTTATCGGCCAACTAATTAATGAGTGCTATTTTTTAGTTGTGGGAGGAAACCGGAGCAGAACAGGGGTGCAAGGCAGGGGTATACCAAGGATTGGAGGCCAGTCCATCGCAGGGCACCAGGGGCGTTTTAGTCAGCAGGCCAATTAACCTATGCAGCAGCATGTCTTTTGGACTGTGGAGCAAAGGTTAGAGTAGCGCGGATTCGTTTCGTGATTTTAGGCCATTCCCTACGGTGTGAGAATCGGTTCCGTGCCCACCGCGTGTGCAGATCGAGGGCGGCTTCATGCAAGGCCTGGGCCTCTTTGTCCTGGAGGAGCTGCGCTACTCTCCTGAGGGGGCCTTGCTGACGCGTGGGCCCGGCTCCTACAAGATCCCTGCCTTCGGAGACGCCCCCGAGCGCCTGCACGTGTCGCTTCTGCGCAGCGCGCCCAACAAGCGCGCCGTATACTCGTCCAAGGCACGTCGGAGACGCACGGCCCGCGCAGCGCCACACGCACCGCAGTGTGCCGCACAGCGCCGCACTAACCGCTCGGAGCCGTGCGCATTCTAGAATGAACGCGTCAAAGCGATTGCACATGGGCGGGATGGACGAAATGGGGACCAGAATTCTAAAATATTCAACTTGTCTCGGGGCACTAAAGGCAGCAGCGTTCGCAGATTTAAGACCCAAATCTGCATCACCAAGCATACTCTTGCCCCGCGGACAAAACAGTTTTCCCCATAATGGCACCCTCGGGCATAAGGACAACCTCAAGCCTTCCACTACAGTGCTTTTCTAAAGGGTGCCAGTAATTTTCACTTGAGTGGCTTTGAATTGGGATGAGGGAAAGTTACACGCACGTTCAAGATGGGATTTGTTTCGATTTTACTAAAGTGAGTTTCCATTACCTATCGCCACTGATGCCTCTAATTGACACGGTAACGACATTCCTGAGTGATTCGTGATATTCCCACGCTTGACAGTGCACAACACATAAAGATTCCTTACACCATGCACACAAGCTTACACACACAATACGCAGCAAATGCTGCACGTGGCATATCCATGAGAATTTGTCCTGCCTGGGTGCGAACGCGTTTTCAAAGCAGGAATGTTTATTATAATAATACATTATATTTATATCATTCATTCGTTCATTCAATGTCGAAGGTGTTCGAAGAGAGAACCACTCGGAGGCATCCTAAATATCATGATTTTATCGGACAATTCATTAATGATCGTTTTTTTAAGTTGTGGGAGGAAACCGGAGAACCCGGAGGAAACCCACGCACAACAGGAGGAAAACACATAAACCCTACACAGAAAGGCACCCGAGGCAGGAATCGAACCGCCTCGGCCATGATAATTCTTTCTGTGAGGCGCAGATGTTACCACTGTGCCACGATGCGAGCTGTCTGAACATTATGGTCAAGCACATTGTGTGTTCACGATGGAGTGACGGGATTTACATGCAGCCAACTGACAAATAACAGGGGTCATTTTGCTCAGATCATCGGCACAATCTGTATGTGATGTTTTTCCCGTAACACGGGCTCTCTGGGTCATTTATAACTATTTGCTTGGGCACAGAGTCAAGGAAATGTTCTATTTGTGTATTTTATGGTTTCAAAGTAATTGCCAAATTGAACTCTTAATTGTGCTCAATATAGGGTGACGGTCAATTTCTACATTTCAAATAAATGAACTCTATTCGTTTCCAGTTAGCAACTAATGTTCCGTACTTTTATAAATTATCAAGAGGCTGGGATGGGCAAATAATCGTAATCAAGTTGTAGAAGGGACGTTATTTACCCAGGTAATCCTCCACTAGTGGCGGACATGCTGCTGCACGGTTCCTGAACTACAGAAATCTCAAACAGAGTGAAGCTGGACACTACATTTACCACAAACTTTATTCCTGTAACCAAAGCCATTGTTCATGTTAGTAGCGATCGCGTAAATCCCTCATGGCACATTTTTGGAGGCACTCAGCAGAGAGACACAATACATACGTGTGGAGGAGGGCCTGGATCAACAAGTACACGCATTGAAAAGTACACACTGAGAGGTCCGTGATGGGAATTACACCGAGAGACAAATGACAGGACAAATGCATGCTTGAGACATCACATCGAGCAGGATCCATCGTCAGAGGGGTTGACAGCAGGTGGATGAGACTGGCTGACAGGGCAAGACCATTATTTCTGTCAGGCGCAGATGTTACCCCTGCATGGACAGCTGCCGCATCTGTAACTCCACGTGTGCCGCGTAGGCCGTGGGCGAGCCGCCGCTCTTCCTCGCCGCCTCCGTCTTCTACGCCATCAAGGACGCAGTGCACGCCGCGCGGGCCGACGAGGGCCTCACGGGGCCCTTCCGCCTGGACAGTCCCGCCAGCCCCGAGCGCGTGCGCATGGCCTGCCTCGACCGCTTCACCCGCATGGTGCGTGCCGCCTTCACAACCAGCCCCCGTGTAGCCTCGTCGGTCACGCGCGCTGTTAGCGAGTAGCACCTGTGAAGGCCGGAACAGCCGAAAAAGCGAGGTGGGTGGCCGCCACCTTTGTCTCCCTACTGGCGATGTTTACACACCGCATCAGGTGCTCGTTTGAGTCGAACCAGGTGAGGCCCGGGACCGGTTCAGATCATCGTCACTGGTGTTGGCCGTGCAGCGCGCTAACCGCTGCACCACCTCTCCCCACACATCATCGGTTCATTAGGGATTTGGCGCCGCACAGTGATCTGGCCAAATGTCATCGAGTGCCTCCACCCCACAGAGGCAAATGTTCACATGTGCAAGAGTTTCATACGCCAGTTAGTATCGTGTTGGCTTGCTCCCAGTGAGTCTTAAGAACTATTATCTTTGCAACAATAATTTATTCATTAAACACTTGCACACGTGACAATTTAATGTAATTATATCGAGTGGTGGAGGGTTGCACAATACAAATTTGACCACTGCACTATGTGTGGTCTAACCTAAAAGCGTTATGAGTCAGTGTAAATGGTGTTAAACCATTTCACGTGACCTCAACAGGCATCCAATCTGGCACAAGCACCGTGGTTGATGCCACCATAGCGGAGTAGCGAATGGCCTCTGTGTGTTTTTTTCAGATTCCCGAGCAGCAGGATGCCGGCGCCGTGCCCTGGGCAGTGCGCGCCTGATTTGCTGTGATGCTCTCCATCGTCTAATTCGGGAAGCACAGACGTCGTTATAACAGCTACACCACCAACACACTTTCCAATCGGTAGCAGCTCATTAGTGTGCTCACTAATTTCGTACTTTTAACTATATTATGAAAATCAATGTTCATAGCAGGGTGGCATAGTGGCAATGTTTGTGATTCACAGCTAAAAGTTCCTGGGTTTAATACCAACTCTAGCACCTTTCTGTGCATGTATGTTCTCTTCATGTTCTGCATCGGTTTCCCCAGGTGTTTATGGTTTCCTCTCATGGATAAAACGTTCATAATCTAATTGATGTTGACCAAACTTCACTCAATTAGCATTACACGTAGCAACATCGCCCCCTACTGCTCAATTTGATTGTTTTGAGATCAAGTGCGGTTTCCCTGTGTAAAGCAGAGCATAAGGCAGGGCTATACCCTAGATAATATTGCCAGTCCATAGTGGGGCACCAGGGGCAATTTCGTCAACAGGCCAATTAACCTAGGCAGAAGCAGCATGTCTATGGACTGTGGGAGGAGACCAGAGTAATTGGCAAAAACCCATGCGGACACATGGAGAACATGCACACACCACACAGAAAGGACCTTCTTGCTGTGAGGTGGAATTGTTACGGTGCCACGCTATGGCCTAACACTCAAATGTAAGTTTTAAAATCGTATTAATGTTTTTTTTTTATCCTGTAAACGAAATCATACCACGAGATTGTTGTGTCCTTTCATTCCGCAACATCTTCCAGACATTGTCGATTTATTTGTTTGCATGCAGCTGGTCTGATAGTTGCTTTTGGAAACCTTGACAGGTATTGGATTGTATCAGTGGTGTGATCACTATTTTAGAGTGGAAAAAAATAACAACCATATCTAACAACAGTTTAGCCAATAATTGCAATTATAATCACACGCCAAAATCTGAATTCCAGAAAAATGGACAATTGCAGCCGTATGAGACTGTCAGTAAATATGAATTTCTGACATTCAGTGCTCAAGGACTTAGTAAGTACAACACATTCACACGACAACGTGCATCAGAACTTGAATAGCATGTAATGAGAAGTGTTTACCAGTTATAGTCTCAATATCTTGAATGTATTCATGACAAGGTGCACACGTGCTCCAACGTCTGAAACATCTCTTAAAACATAACTCTTCAGGAATAAATACATATATCCTGTAATCTTTGAGGTGTAGGTTGCATATCATTTCAGTATTTTAGATGTTGCATATAATTGTTTAAGATACATTTTTTAAAATGGTTTTAAAATCCACGTGCTGTAAAATGATTGCAAGACATATAATGTCGCTTTCCAAAGTTGTTCTTTTGGGATGCAACTATCCTGCATTGAGCCGTGAAATTATCATACATTATCATGCATCGAGGCATTATATTTGTTCATCAGTACAAATATAATGTTCTGCAAAGGACTTTTAATACCATTCATAATACTAGCAGAGTACCTGCTCTCCGGGCAACGTTTTTTCAAGCATGTAACATGTTCTCCTGACTTCAGTATGAAGGCCTTCCAGTGCTTTACAGGGTTGATGATAGTGTAAACGTGGGAATTTAAAGCTGAAAGTGTTAACGTTTCAGAAGCGTTGTAATACCCCACTCGGCATCGTGTCAGGATGAGCCGTCGGGTGTTGTATCACGTTCACGTGCGCTGACTTGGACATCATGAAGTTGAGGGCCCACGCCTCCGGCGTCATGCCAGGAGCTGCCGATTCACCTTCACAGCCAGTAGGCCGGGAGTCGCCTCGTACCGGACCGTCTCCCACCGGCTGCAGGAGCTGGGATCTGCTGTGGCGCTTGCGTGTCATTCTCACACAGATGAAGATCGAAGCGCGGGTTTTCCAAAGCAGATTGTCCTTTAATTCACCAGCAAGACTTCTCACATGAACAGCAGTCCGTCACTACGACCGCTCAAGCGTGCTATCACCGAGCTCTCCACTCACAGGCACGCCATTTAGTTACAAGCCAGCAGTGGAGCCTCGAGCACAGATCCAACACTCTAGACGCACTCTCGAGACCACGCCTACACAGCTCGCCTGTCAGCAAAATCACTCCACCTCCTCCCGTTCCTTTTAGGGTTTATATTGGCAGATTCTCACCTCCCCCTGATTTCACTCGCCTTTGGTCTATTCATTATTATCGACCCGAGGCTACTCTTAACAAATGTGTTACTTCTTATACAATGAAGTGATGGGGACGACAATGAGGGTGGGGTCCAAAAAGCCCCATGTCCAAAGTTGACGTACCGGGGTGACGTGTGGGTCACTGCAGAGTAATCAATAAGTGGGAAATAAAGATTAAATAAGACAAAAAAAGTTGCGTTTCACATACAGTACTCCAGTCCCCGTTGAACACCACCGTATAGAGATGTGTTTCGGAATATTTTATTTTTGGGGCGGCACGGTGGCGCGGTCAGTAATGCTGCCGCCTCACAGCAAGAAGCGCCCGAGTTTGAATCCCGGCTCGGGTGTCATTCTGTGTGGAGTTTGCATTTTCTCCCCGTGTTTGCGTGGGTTTTCGCCGGGCACTACGGTTTCCTCCGACAGTCCAAAATATATGCTGCTGCATAGGTTAATTGGCCTGCTGACTAAAAAATCGCCCCTGTTGCCCGGCTCACCGCGATCCTGTACAGGATTAAACGGTTTCTGAAAATGGGTGGATGGAAAAGACAAAGATCTTCCTAGCGGCAATGTTTACACACCGCACGAGGTAATTCATTTGAGGCTGAGTCGACCTAGGAGAGGCCCAGGACCGGTTCAGAAAATCGTCACTGGTGTTGGTGGCTCGGTGGCGGGGTGAGTTAGTGCTACCACCTCACAACGAGAAGGTCCTATGAGCTGGATTAGAACACTGATCGCCGGGGGTTGTATCCCAGCTCGCTAACCACTCAGCCACCGCGCCCGCCGTAGTGCGGGCACTCTGCTAGTATTAATACGAGCCGAGGCGCATGGTGACGTCCCCAGGCCGGCACCCCGCCGCCATGTTGGGTGGGGCGCGGGTGGTCGCGGCGCGCGCTGTTGAAGTCACGAGGTCTATCCCGCTCGGCCCATCGTCTGCCGCCGCCGCGCGCCGCCGCAGCCTTTCTCTCCGACTGCCGCGATGGTCAACGTGCTGAAGGGCGTGATCGTGGCGTGGTGAGGGGGGCACGGGGGCAGCGGGCACACGGCACGGGGCAGCAGGCACGGGCAGGGCACGGGCCATATGTGGGGCGCAGCAGCCCGCCTCGTTCAACGCGAGTCGAGCGGTGCGGCCTGGTTCCTGCGCTGTTGTCCATTGATCCATCCATTGTTTTACAGGTTTTCACGGCTCGATTCATGATAGTTGCTCTTCAGAGCTGTTCTTTGAGGATAGCCGTGTCCACTGAGCGCTCTCCCTCGCGACGTTTCACCTCCCGCATTGGGAAGCATTATCAGGCGAAACGTTACGAGGGAGACAAGAGCAGCACCTCATTGATACTGCTATCCCGAAAGAACAGCTCTTCTTCTTTGCGATTCTTCCAGAAGAATCGCGATCCCTGTCAGGTAATACTTGGTATTGCCTGCGAATGCTACCAAACACTTCGAGAACAGCTCTGAAGAGCAGCCATCATTCAATGGGTGGCGGTCAACCAGAGCCTATCCCGGCAGACACAGGGCACAAGGCAGGGCTATACCCAGGATAGAACGCCAATACTCCAGGCAATTAACCTGCTGACTAAATCGCCCTCCAGGGCACCGAGGGCGATTTAGTCAGCAGGCCAATTAACCTATGCAGCAGCATGTCTTTGGACTGGAAATCGGAGTGTCCGGTGAAAAACCCACGCGGACACGCAGAGAAACATGCAAAACACTGAAAGGCACTCGAGCCGGGATTCCACCCCGGGTATTTCTTGCTGTGAGGCGGCTGCGCTACTCAACGCGCCATTCGCTGCACTATTGTATCCAAAGTAATCCCGCAGAGTAGTCCGGTCGGGGTATCTGTTGCGTGTTTACTTGTTTTTCACGCCAGCGTGTTTAAGAGAGCTCCAGCATTTTGGGACTACTGTATTTGATGAGACTTAAACCCACGCGGTCTGAGTTCGCAATTACGTTTTGGGGCAATCGCATTGTTTTTCTGTCGTGTTGTTCTCTCTGGCACGTTGGGCCGCAGTGGATTGACTTGCGTTCTGTTTTTCAGTGATCCGCCAATGAAGCAGTTCCTGCTGTTTCTGGATGAAACAAACGCTCTTGGCAAGAAGTTTGTGATCCACGACCTGGACGAGACGCATTTGTTCATTGCGTCCGAGGTGGTGCCCATCCTGCAGGAGCGAGTGGGCGAGCTCATGGATCTGAACTCATTTCCCATCACCCAGAAATAAAGAGTCCTCCAAACGGGGCGAATCCCAGCACAGGGGGATGCCGGTTGCTTGAAGAGACAGCGTCTGGCGCTTATTCACGTCTCCCGAAGATATGGGCGAATTTAAGTGCAAGCGTGTACTGACTAGTGGCCAACAAAAGCATTTCGCTCAATGTGAAGTGTTTTGGCAGCTGAATGCAGCTTTTGTAATGATAGAGCAATAATTGACTACAGTACAGTCCTTGCTCAAGTGCTGTTCTCGGTGTTGATAAATCCCCAGGTTATTATTGTTTGTGTTCCTCGTGTCAGTGTAAAGTCAATAGGAAATACGTGGCACTGCAATCATGGATTGTGGTTTAAATTGTAGCATTTTGACTATATTTTGACTCAATGTGGATGGATGGTGAAAGTGAATCATGTGCGTAAAGAAAACGTATTAAGTGAGACTACCACTAAGTTGATTAACATCCATCCATTTTCAGAAACCGCTTAATCCTGTACAGGGTTGCGGTGAGTCGGAGCCTATCCCGGCAGACACTGGGCGCAAGGCAGGGGAACACCGAGGGTGGGACGCCAGTCCATCACAGGGCGCCTGGGGAAATTTAGTCAGTACGCCAAT